>OY720441.1:141719705-142319705 GCA_963082915.1 Dolichopus griseipennis
CAAAACATTTTTTTAAGCATTCCCCTAATTCAAAGAAGTTGTACCTACTTTCAGAAATTGGACGTAATTTACTTACAAATTTTTTTTTGAACAATCGTCGGGTCGACAGCGGTTAACAACTTCCAAGACTGTTAGTAAATTGAACTTCATTTTCAAAGAAGAACACATATACAAAATTTGAAGTTAATCGGTTAAATCATTTCTAATATATATAACAAAGCAACGAAAAAACCTATAAAAAGCTGTTGGGCCACGATGGGTTAACGGAATTCCACAAATATTTTTTTGTGGCTTCATTTATAAGCAAAGTAGTATTTCAAAAAATTGGCTGAAGCTTGCGTTTTTACAATTTGCAAGCTTCCGGGCAACGCCGGGTAAATCTGCTAGTGTTGAATATTTATTAAATAAAAATTATGTATTACTAGCAGATTTACTGAATTTCTGAAAGTAGGTACAACTTCTTTGAGTTAGGGGAATGCTTAAAAAAATGTTTTGTCGAGTTCTTTTAATCGATTGCGAAACAAAAACTTTAAAAAACAGTTTGAACGATTATCTCTAATTTTTCTTTACATGGTGCTTCTTGAGAATTTTGTGCTCCTTGACGATAGAGTTGATGATGTTAGGTTCCCGGCGAATAATGTTAACTGAATTAAAATGACTATTGGTCAAATGGGGATACTAAGTTTGCCATTATGTCATTATACTATGTCAATAGTAGTTATCTTGAATTGCCAACGTTTGAATAAAATATAGTCGATGGTTTAGAAAAGATTTAAAAATTTGCTTTTCATCTTATATTTTGTTTAGTACTCACCTGAAAGTTGTAATACGCTCTTTCTCGTTTTTTTATGATTTGATGAGAGAAATGTAGGCTTATTTTTTGGAAAAACTGTTTTAAAATACTATGTTTTTAAGCATTATATATAAGAAATTGAATTTTTTGATTTTTAGATTTCATTTGAAGAAAACTGAAAATTTCATTGAATCTTTGTTCAAAACGCACAAACAGGTCAAAACCAAATTAACCATGTGGGTTTTAATTAAAATGCTGGTACAAAATTTTCAATAAAATACTTTTAATCGTATAAGAAAATAAAATTTCTAGAAAACTTCATGGCGTCGTCGTGGAAAACGGGTTAGTCGAATTAACTAAAACTTTTTGCAGCCTCTCTTTAGACTGGAAAATCAACCTGTAAAATTGGACACAAATCAAAAACACAAAATTTTTTGAAAGTCCGCCAGGCCGAAATGGGTTAAATTATTCGAACCAAATTTATACAACTAATTTCGGTTGCTAAGAGGAACATTTGTGCAAAATTTCAAGTCAATTTGTCAAACGGTTTTGACTCGAAATCAAAAACATTGAAAAAGCTTCTTTGCACCCTCGTGCCCAAACGGGTTCGAAACCGAGACCGAACTCAACAAAAATTTGTGCCAGACTCTATTGTCGACTGCGAAACCACCTTGTTAAATTGGACACAAATCGGAAATACAAATTGTTTTGGAAGCCCGCCACGTCGAAATGGGTTAAATTATTCCAACCAAATTTATACAACTAATTGCGGTTGCTAAGAGGAACATTTGTGCAAAATTTCAAGTCAATCGGTCAAACCGTTTTGACTCGACATCAAAAACATTGAAAAAGCTTCATTGGCTCTCGTGCCCAAACGGGTTAACCGAACCCAACAAAAATTTGTGCCAGACTTTATTTTCGACTGCAAAACCACCCTGTAAAATTGAACACAAATCGGAAATAAATAATTTTTTGGAAGCCCGCCGGGCCGAAATGGGTTAATATTTTCGAACCATCTTTATACAACTAATTCCGTTTGCTAAGGAAAGATTTGTGCAAAATTTTAACTCAATCGGTCAAACTGTTTCGGCTCGACATCAAAAACATTGAAAAAGCTTAAAACGGCTCTGGAGCCGCAACCTGTTGACTTATAAAAATGCGACATAGCCTATGTCACCCCCCGGGCTCCCAGAATTATTCTTTAAAATTTTGTGACAATCGAACCAGTGGTTTTCACGTGAATCCTGGACAAACAAACAAACAAACAAACAAATTTTCTTCTTTATATATTAGACTAGCAGATTTACCCGGCGTTGCCCGGAAGCTTGAAAATTGTAAAAAAGCAAGTTTCAGCCAATTTTTTGAGATACTACTTTGCCTATAAATGCCACAAAAAAATATTTGTGGAGTTCCGTTAACCCATCGTGGCCCAACAGCTTTTTATAGGTTTTTTCGTTGCTTTGCTATATATTAGAAATGATTTAACAGATTAACTTCAAATTTCGTATATGTGTTCTTCTTTGAAAATGAAGTTCAATTTACTAACAGACTTGAAAGTTGTTAACCCCTGCCGACCCGACGATTGTTCAAAAAAAAATTTGTAAGTAAATTACGTAAGTTGTTAACCCCTGCCGACCCGACGATTGTTCAAAAAAAAATTTGTAAGTAAATTACGTCCAATTTTTGAAAGTAGGTACAACTTCTTTGAAGTAGGGGAATACTTAAAAAAAAAATTTGTCGAGTTCTTTTAATCGATTGCGAAACAAAAACTTTAAAAAACAGTTTGCAAAACAATTTGAACGATTATCTCTAATTTTTCTATACATGCTGCTTCTTGACAATTTGGTGCTCCTTGACGATATAGTTGAGGATGGTAGGTTTCCGGTGAACAATGTTAACTGAATTAAAATGACTATAGGTCAAAAGGGGATTTTCTTGAATTGCCAACGTTTGAATAAAATATAGTCGATGGTTTAGAAAAGATTTAAAAATTTGCTTTTCATCTTATATTTTGTTTAGTACTCACCTGAAAGTTGTAATACGCTCTTCCTCGTTTTTTTATGATTTTATGAGAGAAATGTAGGCTTATTTTTTGGAAAAACTGTTTTAAAATACTATGTATTTAAGCATTATATATAACAAATTGAACTTTTTGATTTTTAGATTTCATTTGAAGAAAACTGAAAATTTCATTGAATCTTTGTTCAAAACGCACAAACAGGTCAAAACCAAATTAACCCTGTGGGTTTTAATTAAAATGCTGGTACAAAATTTTCAATAAAATACTTTTAATCGTATAAGAAAATAAAATATATAGAAAACTTCATATCATCGTCGTGGAAAATGGGTTAATCGAACTTAACTAAAACTTTTTGCAGCCTCTCTTTTAGACTGGAAAATCAACCTGTAAAATTGGACACAAATCGAAAACACAAAATTTTTTGAAAATCCGCCAGGCCGGGTTAATTTATTCCAACCAAATTTATACAACTAAATGCGGTTGCTAAGAGGTACATTTGTGCAAAATTTCAAGTCAATCGGTCAAACAGTTTTGACTCGACATCAAAAACATTGAAAAAGCTTCTTTGCACTCTCGTGCCCAAACGGGTAAACCGAACTCAACAAAAATTTGTCCCAGACTTTATTTTCGACTGCGAAACCACCTTGTAAAATTGGACACAAATCGGAAACACAAAATTTTTTGGAAGCCCGCCAGGCCGAAATGGGTTAAATTATTCCAACCAAATTTATGCAACTATTTGCGGTTGCTAAGAGGAACATTTGTGCAAAATTTCAAGTCAATCGGTCAAACTGTTTCGGCTCGACATCAAAAACATTGAAAAAGCTTCATTGCGCCTTCGTGCTCAAACGGGTTAACCGAACCCAACAAAAATTTGTGCCAGCCTCTCTTTTTGACTGCAAAACCACCCTATAAAATTGGACACAAATCGGAAACACAAAATTTTTTGGAAGCCCGCCGGGCCGAATGGGGTTAATTTATTCCAACCAGTTTTATACCATTAATTCCGTGTAATAAGAAGAACATTCGTGCAAAATTTCAAGTGAATCGGTCAAACCGTTTCGACTCGACATCAAAAAAACGAAAAAGCTTAAAACGGCTCTGGAGCCGCAACCTGCTGACTTATAGAAATGCGACATAGCCTATGTCAGCCCCCGGACTCCCAAAATTATTCCTCTAAAATTTTGTGTCAATCGGATCAGTGGTTTTCACGTGAATCCTGGACAAACAAACAAACAAACAAATAAACAAACAAATTTTCTTCTTTATATATTAGATTAGAAATTTGCATTCAAAACCTTTTACAAAATTACAAATAGACATGAGTTAAAAGTTTTAAAAATATTGTTTTCGACCGTTAAGCAGGCCAACAAAAACTTAAAAAAAATACATTAGGTCCAAACAGGTTAATAGAGCGCAATCATGTTTTTTGGTGACCTTGTGAAATAATGCAATGTTTGCGTTAACTTTAAACTGTGTTAGTCGAACAACTGTTTTTTTTTTAACATATTGATTAAACCTTTTTTAACAGAAAAACAAATTTATATTAGAGATTGAACTCTTTAAGGAGATCAAATTTAATGAACCCTTGTGACAAAAGGGGTTAAATGATAAAAATCATATTAACCCTGTGAGCTTTGCTAATAAAGATTAGCTGAAAAATGTGTTCAAGATTAGCTGAAAAAAGTGTTCGTTTAAGCTCAACAACAAAATATTGAAAAAGCTTCATTGCGCTCTCTTGCCCAAACGGCCAAAAAAAATATTGAAAGCCCGCCAGGCCGAAATGGGTTAATATATTCCAAGCAACTGTATAAAACTAATTCCGTTTGCTAAGAGGAAGATTTGTGCAAAATTTCAAGTCAATCGGTCAAACTTTTTCGGCTCAAATTTTAACATTAAACTGTGTTAGTCGAACAACTGTTTTTTTTTTAACATATTGATTAAACCTTTTTTAACAGAATAACAAATTTATATTAAAGATTGAACTCTTTAAGGAGATCAAATTTAATGAACCCTTGTGACAAAAGGGGTTAAATGATAAAAATCAAATTAACCCTGTGAGCTTTGCTAATAAAGATTAGCTGAAAAATGTGTTCAAGATTAGCTGAAAAAAGTGTTCGTTTAAGCTCAAGAACAAAAACATTGAAAAAGCTTCATTGCGCTCTCTTGCCCAAACGGCCAAAAAAAATATTGAAAGTCCGCCAGGCCGAAATGGGTTAATATATTCCAAGCAACTGTATAAAACTAATTCCGTTTGCTAAGAGGAAGATTTGTGCAAAATTTCAAGTCAATCGGTCAAACTTTTTCGGCTCAACATCAAAAACATTGAAAAAGCTTCATTGCGCCCTCGTGCCCAAACGGGTTAACCGAACCCAACAAAAATTTGTGCCAGCCTTTCTTTTCGACTGCAAAACCACCCTGTAAAATTGGACACAAATCGGAAACACAAAATTTTTTGGAAGCCCGCCGGGCCGAAAGGGGTTAATTTATTCCAACCAGTTTTATACCATTAATTCCGTGTAATAAGAAGAACATTCGTGCAAAATTTCAAGTGAATCGGTCAAACCGTTTCGACTCGACATCAAAAAAACGAAAAAGTTTAAAACGGCTCTAGAGCCGCAACCTGCTGACTTATAAAAATGCCACATAGCCTATTTCACGTGAATCCTGGACAAACAAACAAACAAATTTTCTTCTTTATATATTACATCATTTAACAAGTGATGAAAAAAAACCAAGGGTTTTTAAAAAAGCACATTTAAAAATTATATTGCATTACATACTGAGTTTAACTTTGGAAATATGTACTTGGAAATAGTTACTACTGACTTATAAAATTTACTGCTAACAGTAAATTTTTTATTTAAAAGTTGTTATAGTCCTTCAATGGGAAAGGTTGCCAAATTTCTCAAGAATCTAACTTCAACTTCCCCCCCTACCCCTCATCCTCTAATTTTTTAGGTTCTAGGAATTAAATTGTGAATTACACAAAATATTGGAATTTTACTTAGAATTTTATTATCTAAGCAAAAATGGGTAAAACTGAGGGACACTTTCTTAAATTTAAGGAACCCCTTTTAAATTTAAGAAAAACTTTTAACATATGTTAAAATATAATGTTGGACCTTTAAATTTTGTATATTAATAAAAGAAAAATTGGACAGGTATTCAAGTTACAGGTGCTTAAAAATAGCATAATTTCAATTTTCGGGCCCTTATAGCTCCTAAACAGCGGGCTTCACAAAAAAATGTTGTTAACCGAATCCTACTATTTTTCTCCAAAAATTTCGAGACCCTAGCTTGAACCGTTCACAAGATATGTGTGGCCAAAAATTTTGCGAAAATTGAGTTTTGCGTAATGTTAAATTTTAGTACCGTATGGCAACCCTAAACATTTGCCTTGTAAAAATTTATAAAGTTTATCAAACCAGCTATCATTTGCCGTTTTCAGATTGAAAATATATGTAACAGAACTCTTGTTATAACAATTTAAATATAGGGCTTTTTCCAAATTTCGGGGGCTGTAGCCCCGTAACAGGTGGGGCTACAGAAAAAAATTCTTCTACGAAATTATTTTTTTTGCAAAAACTACCCATGGTTAAAATTTCTTTTCTCTATTTCAAACGGTGTAAAAGTTTTTGTAAACATACGGACGGACGGACAGAGTGAAGCTATATAGGCACATTTTTACAAAATTTTTTGAAAATGTGCTAAAAATTGTTCAATTGAAATAAATAATATAAAATTTTCAAATAAACTTAAAGAATTTAAACAAATCATTGGAATTCCAAGTTATACTAAAATGAATAATGTTTCTAATCTAATAAATTTGGAATCTTTAAATTATAAACAACTTGAGAATTATAATAAAATTGAAGAAATTAAATCTGAAAAGAAAAAAATAAAATATTAATTTATGTTAATACTTCAATCATAATACTAATGTTTGTAATAATATCAATTATAATATTTTTTTTTTAATTAGCAATTAACGTAAATAATAAAGAAAACATTGTTCAGGAAAACAATGAACTTAAGGATGAGGTAGTTATCTATCCTATAAACTTAAAATCTTAAATTATAAATTTCCTATATTACTTAAAACGTTCTTTCAATCTTTCAAGTAAACAAAAGTGTCAAATTGCAATTTCTACATTTATATTTTTTTCTTCACATAATTTTTACTAACGCGATCAAAACTGATGACATCGCGAATAATTGCAACTAATTATTTCCAACTGTACTAATTATTATAAAATAAAAGTACAGTTACATTTTAGTCTTTCAAGTAATAAGTTCTAGCTTCTAAAAAACTATTAATTATTATATATAACATAAATAAAATTTAAGTAAAATATAAATAAAATTTAAGTTTTTGTTGTTAAATCAATTTTTGCTTTTTTTATTTAAAAAGAAAGTGACTCGATCCTTTTTTTGCACGCACGGGTATCTAAAAGTTGACAAGGGCAACTATAATTTTCCTCGTTTTTATTAAAATATAATTACCTTCTTAACCTTTTAAAAATATAAAAGTGTTAATTGAAAAAGCAAAAAGGAAAGAACACTCTTCCAAATTTTATTTTTCTATCGTTATTAATTTAGAAAATATTCTTGCTAAATCTTTGTAAGAGTGTGATAGGCATCTGAACCACGACTCCAATTAATCCCCTATATTAGGAACGTAATGGAAACAAAACAAAACTCTCGTGTATCAAATTTAAAGTTTCTATTTTTAATAATTTTGAAGATATGCTATCTTGGGAGTAGTTAAGTTGTTACGCAAATGCTCTTCCAATTCATCTAAAATTCCACGTACACAAAGCAAATAAGAAGAAAGATCTGTGCCCCAAATTTTAAGGTTCTATCTTCATTGCTTTCGAAATTATGCTCGTTTGGCCTCAATTCGATCAAAAGCTTCAGGAATTCGAAACAACAGTCCGATTTTGACCATAAATAATCCCTGCGGTACTTTCATAGATCATATTCCCTTCTAACAAACTGGCAGGTTCTATCTTTTTTCTAAGTTATCATTTTTATTAATTCCGATTATAAGCTTTTAAACATTGGGAGGTCTAAGACAGATACCTGAACCACAACTCCAGTTGAGCCCAAATTTCAGGGACACGCAGGAAATAGTAACAAACACACTTGTATCAAAATTTAAATTTCTACATTTGTTTAAACTTATTATGTTTATAAATTTCGAAGATAAGCTTAAGGTCTTCGGATTTGTATGGGTGGTCCCCGAAAAGCTAATCCAATCGGTCCCAAATTTCAGCTAAGGAAATAGGCTACTAAGGAAATAGGAAGAAACTTTCTTATATCAAATTTGGAGGTTCTATTTTAATTGGTTTCGGAACTATTCTCGTTTGGTCTCAATTCGAATGAAAGCTTCAAGGATCCGAACACAATATTGCGATTAGAATTGGTTAATTACCATCTTTTATATTTTTGATAAGGAATTTTCAACACTTCTGTTATAAATAAGTATTACACCACCACTACAATTAAGTTTAAATTTCGGCAACTCAAAGGATATATGAAAAAAATACCATTATGCCAAATTTGAAGCTTCTATATTTATTTCAAGATACTCTCATTTTTAATTTTGAATCTATGTTTTAAGGTCTTAGGGGAAGGAGGGGTGGTACGTAAACCACTATTCTAATTCATCCAAAATTTTATGGACACAAAGAAAATAAGAAACAAGTAAAGAAAAAGTCAATCGATGCAAAATTCAGTACAAGTAACCTAGAGTTTAAATTGCATCCAGAAAGCTCAATTAATTATTGAGTTATCATGTTTTTTGGATATATTTTCGTTAATCCTCGAACCAATCAAAAGTTCCAGAAGCCAAACCCATGGTCCGTTTTCGCATTGTAAAGGATTGAAAGTTTTATCTTAATTTTAAGTTACCATTTTTATTAATTTTGAAGATGTGCTTTAAGGTCTTCGAAGTTGTATGGGTCGTCCCTGAACGGCTAATCTATACGGTTCAAAATTCTAAGGACACTAAGGACCTCCTTATACCAAATTTGGAGGTTCTGTCTTCATTGGCTTTCAAAATATTCACGTTTGGCATCAATTCGATTGAAAGCTTCTAGGATTTGAACCTACTGATTCAGCGATACACCATTCTCGCCATAGTTTCATTACTATTGACCTACAGTACAAATTTCATCAATATAGTATGGTTTCATCAATATAGCAGTTGTTGAGTTATCGTGATTTTTGATACATGTTATTTAGTCTTCAGAGCTGTCAAAAAGTTCAGAATCCGAATCCATGGGCCTATCTCGCCCATATGATGCACCACCGTACTTTTAGTACTACTTTAAAATTTCATCAAAATAGCTCTACCGTACCTACGGACGATAGACGCGGACGAACGGAAATGGCTAAATCGACTCAGGAGGGCACGCTGATCACAAATATATACCCTTTTTCATATCTAGCTGGCTTCCTTTAAGTGATTACAAACACCATACCAAAGTTAATATACCCTTTACCTATTCCATAGGCAAAACTATTAAGCGATTAATAATTCAACTGCATTTTGTTTGATTTTGTATTTAGTTTCTAGTTAGTTATTAGTTTTGAAGATATTCATAGTAATTCCAAAAATTTGAATTACGTCTACCCGAAGCCTTTGTCCGATTTTAACCAAAAACAATGGGTAACGTATAAATTGTCTAAAAATGACTTTATGTAAGTTTCGACTCTAGCTCCTTTAGTTTTTGAGTTATCGTGCTGACGGTCGGACAAACATAGCTAAATCGATTTCCTTTTTGATGCTGATCCGATACGTACCTTTGAAACTATATATAGCTCGTCTAGATCGCTGCGTTACAAACAGAGAAGTGATTTTAAAATACTTTTGCCCTTATTGGAATGCACGGATATAAATAATGAAAACTCGATTATTTCAAAATTGTATCACATATCAGAGACACTAGGTATGAAAAATTAGTTTTTTCTCAAAATTTTTATATTCAAACACACTTAAATAATTTATTAAAGAATTTTAAAAGGATGAACATACCAAAAAAACAAATTGCATGTTGCTGCTTGCCTATTTTTGAAGGTTACTACTTTTGACTTTCAACACTATATTTTTGATTTCAAAAAACTTCATACATAATAAAAATTTTAGGATTTTACTTTTCATTTATTTTTATATTATTAAACAAAATAATAATAGAAAATATAAGGAAACAATATAAGTAATTTTTTAAAAACAGAAACTGCTATATATAATATGATATATATTATAAGTTAAGCAAAAACAGTCAATGAGATAATGTTTAAAATAACATGATCGACATTAAAATAAAACGACATAATATGACAAATTTAGTTTTGAATAAAATAAAACCAACTTAAAATCAATATCGCACAAATTAATTATACATTTATACATTCACTAGCTGTGCCCGGTCCGCGTTGCTGGCCCCCGTCCGTGTTGCTGGTCCCGGTCCATGTTTCCATAGAGTCAAAGCAAAAGCTCAAATGACTGGAGATTATTTTAAATAAAGGAAAAAATTCTTTGAAACCTCTCAAAAAATAGGTTTTTTTGTTTTTGTTTACAGAATTTTTTTTTTTTGAAGTAATGATTTTATAATAACAGTGATTTTTGGTGTTAAATCATAATGTCTTGTTGTGGGTGTCAAATATTCTTTCCATAAAATAAGAAAATAAAATAATATACCTAGAAAATAAAATAGTATACTCAACATGAATCATTAAATAATTGAAAAAAAAAATATATTTTTATTCTTCTATCTTCTTTAATATACATATATACATACATACATTGGTGACATCCAAATTGCCAAAAAAAATTTTAAATGCGGTAAACATATACCGCATCTAAATTTAAACTTAAGTGCGATATCGATAGAAAGAATCTAAATGGCGTTTTGGCGTTTTGGATCTAATATCCAATTAAGAATTTTACGCTTATGTATAATATTTTAAACTTATTATATACAATGCAAGTACTTATATGGTCAAAAGCAACGATTTGCTGTGAACTGACCCTACAGACGTTGTCCTGTCTTAGCTATGAATATTCAATTCAACTGAAAATAAATATATATATGTATATATATAGATTTATATATATATGCGCGTTTTAATATATATTTATTTATGACTACCTATGAATTCGCCAAGATCTTTTCAATGATACCCCACATGATCATATACAGCTGATTTTATATCAAGGGCTTTAAACGCTTTCTGGAACGCTTTCAAGTGGGGCGTCCTGGAACCTTGGTCGCCAAACAAAAGTTGTTAAGCTCGGCAAGACCTTTTCAATGATACCCCACATGATCATATACAGCTGATTTTATATCACGGCCTTTAAACGCTTTCTAGGCCCAATAGGGGCGTCCTGGAGAAATTTTCTTAATTTTTCTTTCCGTAAGAACATTCTACAAAGTATTAGAAAACTAAAAAAAAATGGTTGAATAAAATCGGTAAAGTCGTTCTCAAGTTATGCCGTGACCAACAGAAATAGCGATTCATTTTTATACATATAGATATACAACAATAAAACAATATCTAAAAAATTATAAAAATATATTATGTGGTTTGCTACATATTTAGTAAATCTAATAAGAGTGTCAAGAGACCTTTCTAACGGTATAATTATAATACAGGGTGTTTTGGAAAATTTCACACTTATAGTCGTTTTGTTAAAAATGTTTACTTGAAAATGTAATATCTCCGGTAAAAAAACGGTAGCGCCGATTCGAATGAAACAAGATGTATATTAAAGAACATATCATGCTCTAAAATATTTTAAGATACTGGTTCCAGTTTATTATCTTACAAAAAAAATGTAACATTTTAAATAAAATACTACAAAATTTTCCTTAAATGTGATGACCTTATCTTGATAGCTAGAAGCCCATTTCCGGAAGTATATTCAAAGTAATTGTGTATAAGGGCAAACAATATTATTAGAACTTTAAGGCTGTAATTTATAATTTTTTTATTTAGTACTAGCAGATTTGCCGGGCCCGGGGGCGTGCAAATTGTAAAAAAGCAAGTTTCAGCCAATTTTTCGAAGTTCTACTTTGGTTAAAAAGAAAGCCTCAAAAAAATATTCGTAGAGTTCCTTTAACCGATTGTGTCCCAACAGCTTTTTATAAGTTTTTTCGTTACTTTGCTATAAATTAGAAATTGTTTAACCGATTGACTTCAAATTTTATATATATGTTCCTCTTTGAGAATGGAGTTCACTCTATAAACAGACTTCATTAACCCATACTGACTCGACGATTGTTCAAAAAAAAATAATTTGTAAGTAAATTACGTCCACATTTTTGAAAGTAGGTAAAACTTCTTTGAATTAGGGGAATGTTTAAAAAAATGTTTTGTCGTGTTCTTTTAGCCGATTTCGAAACAAAAACTTTAAAAAACAGTATGCAAAACAGTTTGAAGGATTATACGTGGTGCTTCTTGACAATTTGGTGCTCCTTGACGTTACAGTTGAGGATGGTGGGTTTCCGGCGAATAATGTTAACTGAATCAAAATTTTTATTTTTATTATTATTTAATAATTTCGAAAAGTTTCAAGTGAAATTTGATAAATTTGTTGAAAAATTGCAAGGTTAACTCTAAACAAGTAAAGAAACAGTCAGTCGGTGCAACCCTACAACTATTTGGTTCAAATTTAATGACATATCCATAAGTCATTTTAACGCCATAAAAGCTGTTATTAATTTGATTGTAAGGCATAGCTAACTAAATTAACTTTATAATACTAAAAACATTTTCTAATTACATTATCTCTTAAAAAATATTACAAATTCTTACTAATTTATTTATTTAAAAATATTAAAAAACAAAAAAACTTGTTATAAATGAAAATATATTTATTCCAATTCAATTACAAAATGAAAAAATTCTAATTATTAAATTTTGTGATAAAAAGCTAATCAAAGCATAATATATTTAATAATCCAAATTTTTCAAAATTGCAATTATTTTAAATGGCTAGTTAATATACCTAATAGCTTATACGCAAAATATGCAATAAATGTATTTCTAAAATACAATTACAAATTTACACCTTTTCATATAATTCATTTAAATATAAAAATAAATTCTATATAAATGCAGCAAGTACCTTTGAACATAGCTGAACCACTACAATTAAGTGTAAATTTCGGGGACACATAGGAAATAGGAAATATATCCTTTGGCTTCGAAATTATACTCGTTCGGCCTCAAATCGATCAAAAGCTTCTAGAATCCGCACTCATTGACCAAACTCAACCAGAACCAATTCCAATGGTACTTTCATTACTAGTAACCTAGAGTTTATATTTCATCAAAATAGCGGCATTATTTTTTGAGTTATGGTGTTTTTAAGATATATGTTTGTTAGCCCTTGAACTTTTCAAGGGTTCCAGAACCCGAAATTATAGTACGATTTCGCCCATTTGCAGTCCCCGTCATACTTTCAATACTAGTTAACCCTTGTACACAATTGGAACGTTCTATCTTAATTTTAAGTTACTAGTTTTATTAATTTCGATGATAAACTTTCACACATTCGATGATAAACTAAGAAAGGTACAAAATTAGAGGGACACGCAGGAAATAGTAAAAACACCCATGTGCCAAATTTGAAGGTTCTACATTTGTTTCAAGTTACTATTTTTATAAATTTCGAATATATGCTTTAAGGTCCTTGGAACTGATTGGCTGGTCCACACCCACTACTCCAGTTGGGCTCAAACTTCAAGGACACTAAGGAAATCGAAAGCGACACCCTGAAACCAAATTTGGAGGTTCTATCTTCATTGGTTTCGGAATTATGCTAGTTTGGCCTAAATTCGATCAAAAAGTTCTAAGTTCCGAACCCATTGTCCAATCCTCACCGTACGAAATCGACGCCGTAGTTTCATTACCAATAACCTACAGCACAAATTTCATGAAGATAGCGTCATTAGTTGTTGAGTTATCGTGATTATTTATATATGTTCGTTAGCCTTGAAACCAATTAAAAGGTCCAGAATCCGAACCCTTGGGCTGATTTCGCCCTTATGCAGTCCACGCTTAACTTTAAGCACTAGTTAGCCCTTGTACACAATTTGAACGTTCTATCTTAATTTTAAGTTACTATTTTTAATAATTTCGATTATAACCTTTTAAAACTTAAGAGGTCTAAGAGGGATACTGAACCACCACTCCAATTGATCCCAAATTAGGGGGACACGCAAGAGATAGTAAAGAACACCCTTGTGCCAAATTTGAAGCTTCTATATTTTTTTAAATTGTTATCTTTATTAATTTTAAAGTTATGCTTTAAGGTCTTCGGAAATGTATGGCTTGTCCCCGACCCACTACTCCAATGGAGCCCAAATTTCAAAGACATTAAGGAAATAGGAAGGGACACCCTGATACAAAATTTGGAGATTCCATCTTCTTTGGAATTATGCTCGTTTGGCCTAAATTCGATCAAAAAGTTCTAGGTTCCGATCCCATTGTCCAATCCCAAACTTACGCAATCCCCGAAGTAGTTTCATTAGCGGTAACCTACAGAACAAATTTGATGAAGAAAGCGTCATTAGTTGTTGAGTTATTGTGATTTTTTATATATGACCGTTACCCCTTCGATCGATTAAAAGGTTCAGAATCCGAACCAATGGACCGATTTCGCCCATATGCAATCCCCGCCATACCTTAAGTCCTAGTAACCTCCAGTTAAAATTTCATCAAGATAGCTCCATTATTTTTTGAGTTATCGTGCCTACGGACGGACGGACGCACGGACAGACAGATGGACGGACATGGCTATATCGACTCAGGAGGTCACGCTGATTACAAAAATATATACTTTTCCATATCTAGCTCACTTCCTTTAGGTGGTTACAAACACCATACCAATGTTAATATACCCTTTTACCTATTCTATAGGTAGGTGGGTATAAAAAAGCGTTTTTAAAAAATTTTTAATTATTATATTACATTTTAAAATTAACATGCACACCATGTGTAATTTTTGTGTTAAATATTTTCAATAATATAAACTTAAATTAAAACTCCATTGAGGGGTGGGGCAACGTGCGCCGGGTAATAACTTGTTTACATATAAGTATTATTATACCCGTTTGACTATAGGTCTATGTCAATAGGAGTTTTCTTGAATTGCCAACGTTTGAATAACAATAGTCGATGGTTTAGAAAAGGTTTAAAAATTTTCTTTTCAACTTATATTTTGTTTTGTACTTCCCTAAAAGTTCTAATACGCTCTTCCTCGTTTTTTTTATGATTTTATGAGAGAAATGTAGACTTCTTTTTTGGGAAAACTGTTTTAAAATACTATGTATTTAAGCATAATATATACGTAATTGAATTTTTTGAATTTCAGATTTTATTTATAGACAACTGCAATTTTACACTGAAATCTATTTTTAAAAAACAACAACTGCAAAGTAGATAATAAACAAAGACTTCCGAAAACATGTAGAGAAGGAAAATGTTACGTTATTTAAATTTAAAGATTTTATTATTCAAATTTTTTATTAGCTTTATTTTTATTATTATTAATATTATCTCTTTTAGCTTTTGCACTATTTGAAACTATTTAAAGAGAACAAAAAAATTAGTCTTATTAATTAACTGAGGTTTCGGAATAAAGGTTAACTTGCGTTAATAAAAATTAACCCTATGGGTTCTTATAGTTAAAATGCTGGTACAAAACTTTCAATAAAATTCTTTTAATCGTTTAAGCAAATAAAATTTTTAGAAAACTTAATGGCGTCGTCGTGGAAAACGGGTAAATCGAACTTAACTAAAACTTTTTGCAGCCGCTCTTTTAGACTGCAAAATCAAACTGTAAAACTGCACACAAATCGGAAAAAAGAAATTTGCTAATAGGAACATTTGTGCAAAATTTCAAGTCAATCGGTCAAACCGTTTTGACTCGACATCAAGAAAACGAAAAAGCTAAAAAAAAAACGGCTCTGGAGACGCAACCTGTTGGCTTATAAAATTGTGACATAGCCTATGTCACCGCCCGGGCTCTCAGAATTATTCCTTTAAAATTTTGTGACAATCGGACCAGTGGTTTTCACGTGAATCCTGGACAAAGAAACAAACAAATTGTCTTCTTTATATATTAGACTAGCAGATTTACCCGGCGTTGCCCGGGAGCGTGCAATTTCCAAAAAAGCTAGTTTCGGTCAATTTTTCGAAATACTGCTTGGGTTACAAAGAAAGCCTCAAAAAATTATTTCTGGAGTTCCGTTAACCCGTTGCGGACCAACAGCTTTTTATAGGTTTTGTCATTACTTTGCTATAAGTTAGAAATGGTTTAACCGATTGACTTCAAATTTTGTATATTGTTCCTCTTTGAAAATGAAGTTCACTTTACTAACAGATTTGGAATTTGTTACCCCTGCTCAACAATTTTTTCAAAAAAAATTTAGGAAAGATATTACGTCCAATTTAACGAAATATTGCTTGGTCGAGGTTTCAAAAACAGGTTTGTTGAATTTCGTTAACACATTGCAGCACAGCAGCTTTTTGCAGATTTTTTCATTACTTTACTTAAGCAGAAACGGTTTGACCACTTCAATGTAAATTGTGTATGCGTAAATGTGTATACGATTATTCAAAAAAGAAACTTTTTGTAAGTAAATTACGTCCAATTTTTGAAAGTAGGTAAAACTTCTTTGAATTAGGGTAATGTTTAAAAAATTGTTTTGCCGAGTTCTTTTAACCGATTGCGAAACAAAAATTAAAAAAACCGTTTGCAAAACAGTTTGAACGATTATCGCTAATTTTTCTATACGTTTTTCTTATGCTTCTTGACAATTTGGTGCTGCTTGAATTTTTATTGTTATTATTTAATAATTATGAAAAGTTTCAAGTGAAATTTGATAAATTTGTTGAAAAATTGCTAGAATAATCCCTAAAAAGCTCATTTTAAAAAAATTGCTTTATTACATTTTAAAATTAACATGTACACCATTCTGGTGTTAACTTTTTTCAATAACATCAACTTAAATTAAAACTCCAATGAGAGATCAAAAGGGTATACTACATTTGCCATTATTTCATTATACTAAGTAAATAGTAGTTTACTTGTATTGCAAGCGTTTGAATAAAATATAGCTGGAGGTTTAGAAAAGGTTTAAAAATCTGCTTTTCAACTTATATTTTGTTTTATACTTACCTGAAAGTTCTAGTAAGCTCTTCCTTGTTTGTTTATGATTTTATGAGAGAAATGTAGGCTTCTTTTTTGGAAAAACTATTTTCAAATACTTTTATTTACGCATAATATAAACGAAATAGAATTTTTCTAATTTTTAGATTTTATTTGAAGAAAAATGCAATTTTACACTGAAATCTTTTTTTAAAAAACAACAACTGCAAAGTATATAAAAAACAAAGATTTACGAAAAAAATTTAGAGAAGGAAAATGTTTTGTTATTTAAATTTAAAGATATTATTATTCGGATTCTTATTAGCTTTATTTTTGTTATTATTGATATTATATCATTTAGCTTTTACACTATTTGAGACTATTTGAGAGCAAAAAAGCTAGTCTTATTAATTAATTGATTTTTTGGAATAAAGTTAACTTGCGTTAATACAAGAAATTTGAAAATTTCATTGAATCCTTGTGCAAAATGCGTAAACATGTCAGTAGTAGAAAAATGGTGATTCTGGCACACTTTTGACAGCTATCAGCTGATGTCTTTGACAGTTGTTTGTGTCTTGGATATAGTATTTATTGTGTTGTTAATAGGAAATAGGTAGATGTCGCTTTAAATGAATGATTATTGTTTGTGTCTTGAATATTCTTATTTATTAAGTTGTTAATAGTATATAGATAGATGTCGCTTTAAATGAATGGGATTAATAGGAAAGTGATCATGAATTAATATGATTTTAAATTGAATTTAAAGGGAATATCTAATATGTTGTGTTGTTGGTAGATGTCGTTAGTAGTGGGGGAATGGGAAAAATAGTAAGTTTAATGGGAAGTTAATGGGAATGTATAATATGTTCTGTTGTTGATAGATGTCACAATTTTTGAGTGAATGGTAATAATGGGAATGTAGTAAGAATAATAAAAAAGGAGTGAAAAGATCAGTTTAATATGAAAAAGAATTTTTTTTGTGTCTTGGAAAAGATTTTTAATAGGATTTTACGGGATGTTTGTGTATTGGGAGTGATATTTAATAGTATTTGATTAGGTGTTAGTGTCTTGGGAAATGATTTTTAATGGGTGCTAGTTAAAAGGAATTTTTATTGAAATTAGTAGATATCACCACTATTTGTGAGTATTGTATTAGCTATAATAATGTATACTGAAATTTTAGATAAAAAGGGGTGAAAATAAAAAAGAAAGAAAAGATCAGTTCTATATGAAAATAAAAAAGAAAGAAAAGATCTGTTCTATATGAAAAAGAAAAAGAGACTGGTGGTTATAAAATATAACTATTTTAAAATATTATCCCCCTACTAGTTTTTAAAACAAAAAGACAGTTAAAATGCAAAGATCACAGTAATGTTTTTTAGTATGACTAAGAGTAGGTATTAAATTTCATGATTAATAATAAATATTTTAGCGATTTTTCACATATTCCAACGGGTTAAAGGAAAAGAGATAAAATTTTTTTTTTTTGATTTCAAATTTGCGGTTAAAACTTTTCATAAGGTTCACAATAAATGTTCAACAAATTAAAAGAGGGGTGAAAACGTTAAAGTTAAATTTGCATTAAAAATTATCAACTTTTTCATGTATTATTTTTTAAAAGAAAAAGTTCGTTATTTTTTAACGGTTTTTCTCATACTTCATTGAATTAAACGAATAGGCAAATGTCTTTTAGTATGACTAAGAGTAGGTATTAAATTTCAAGATCATTACATATTCCAACGGGTTAAAGGAAAATAGATAAAATTTTTTTTTTTTTTGAATTCAAATTTGCGGTTAAAACTTTTCGTAAGGTTCACAATAAATGGTCAACAAATTAAAAGAGGGGTGAAAACATTAAAGTTAATTTTGAATTAAAAAATATCAACTGTTTAATGTATAGTTTTTAAAAGAAAAAGTTCGTTATTTTTTAACGGTTTTTCACTTCATTCAATTAAACGTGTAGGCAAAGGAAAATAATAAAGCAAAAACAAAAATTTGTGGAAAACGTTAATTTATAACTTATGAATTAGTTAGTTATTATCCGATTTGAAACGATAACATTTCTGTTTTATTGTTTTTTAATGTAATAGGTACTATAAATAGTAGAATATTTTCCTAAAAAGTTATTAGTCAGAAATCAGATAGAAGAGAAACCACTTCAACAGAACATGAATTTCCAAACAGAGAATTGTGAAGCGCAGAATTTTTTTTCTACACAAGAGTTGGCGGATTTATTTACACCAGTTCCAAATAATGTAATAGCAAGCGGAAACCTTTTCTTGAGCACAGAGAATACTTCCACAGGAATTATACCGCCAAGTCAGCCAGCTATTAGACGTAAAACAAAACGAAAACAAGTAAGCAATCTAAAGAAGAAGAAATTGCAGTGATAACAATAAAACAAAATCTAATAAATGAATTTAACGGCTATAACAACAACAGCAATTATAAGAAATTTTTGAAGGTAAAAGATATGGAAATAGAAAGACCATACGAAATCGAAAATATGAAAAAAATTAAAACTATATATGGATTAAAATGGGTATTCGAAACATCAAATTACATAATTTTTTTGCCTAAGAAATTTCAATTATTTTTTGAAAAGAAAACAGAATATGTTGAGAAAATAAACAATGAGACGTATTCCGTTACAGCCGACATAAACGGTAATTTAAATTTGTTATAAGTTAAAATCTAAATCATGTAACAAAAAAAATAAAAATAAAATAAAAATAAAAAACATTTGATTCAAAATTAAACAATATTCTTTTTATTTATCCACGAATTATGACTACTATCAAATCCTAACCATTTTACAAATACTTTATTTCCTTGCTTTTTCAATAATTTTTCAACTAAATATGCATCAGGATACTTTACAGGTGTTAGTTCTGAATCATAAAATCCGCCAGTTATCAAATTACCTTTATAATCAGTTAAATTATATGTAACAGGATTAGTTATGTTTACTTTTAATATTTTGAAAACTTCCGTTGACCAGTTTGGTTGGTAACCTTTCTCAAAAGTTTTTTTATATTTACTTATTCTAACAAAATCTCCCGCTCTATATTTACCCTTAAGGAATATCTTTGGATGATTGTATACTGTTTTTAATAAAAATTTTTCATTGCTTTTTTTCTTTATAACCTCATTAGGTTTCATTTTGATTGTACGATGTTTTGTTGAATTATACGTATTTATAATAGAATCCAAAATGTGAAGCCACTTATAACTTCCTTGTAAACTAAATTTTTTCCACATAATGCTTTTTAAAGTACGATTGAATATTTCAACAATTGACGCCTTTAATTCGGAAAATGTATGATAGTGATGAATATTTTTTCTATCCATATATTGCTGAAATTTAGTATTGAAAAATTCTTTTCCCTGATCAGAATGAATATTTTTAGGTAGACTATCAGCTTTTCTGAATACTTTTTTGATTGCATCTAAAACATTGTCAGCATTTTTGTTTTTAACGGGTTCTACATATGCGTATTTTGAAAATGTATCTATTACTGTTACTAAATAATTATATCCTTTATTGAATTTAGAATACGGTATCATCTCAACTAAATCTATTTGCCATGTATCATTTAGACCTCTTTGTATAAATCTCCTTCGAGGAAATTTTCGTTTAGTTGGTCTATGAATCTCTTCAACAATTTGTTTTCTTGACATTTTTTGTATACCAACCAATTAAATTTTCCAGTTCTTCTTCATATTTTTGTATAGAATAACATTCACAGGTATCTGGACCTGAAGTTGAATTATTATAAGCCCAAGGACACGAAATAAAGTGTATACCCCAATTTGAATTGTACTTTGCCTTCCTTCTAAAAGTCTCTAAACGTTCTTGTAAATATAGAATGCGTTGTTTATGTTCATCTAGTAATATAGAAGAATAAATTTTGAGGAAGTCTTCCACATCCATTGTGAAGTATAAATAAAATAAAATTATAAATTTCTTCGTTTATATACTTTTTTAAATCAATCCCGTACACAATATATATATTATACACATGAAAAAAATAGAAGATTAAGAAATTATAAAGTCTTTCGGTGACATTGTAAGAAAGAGAATAAATTTATAAAGTTCTTCGTTTTTACACTTTATTATATTTTGAAAATTGGTAATTTAAATCAAACCCAAGTATTCTTCCATTGTTACAATTAAACTGAATATTTACAATCACTGATTTAATATTTATACTTCTTCGCAACGCATGACTGCACATTTTTATTTTCTCCAAATATACGTTTAAGTTCTTTCATTATACATTTATCATTTTCTATGTTGTTTTTAATATCGTAAAATAAATTCAAAAAATTATTCATGCTTTTACCAGAGCATCGATAATATAGGTAAACGCAACAATACTGACCACAATAATCCGAAAAATCACTTTGCAAACGTATTTCATTAAATACAATACAATGTTTTTTAAATAAATTAATAATTTGTTTTTCACGTGGTTGTATGCCATAAGAATCAAAATATTCTATACATCCTTCTTTTGGTATAAAAATTGCCAACCAATGTTCTCCAGGATCTTTAGATATCTGTGTATTAACAACGAAAAAAGATGGTCTTTTGATAACTTTTGTTATACGATCTAGTGCCCAAACTCCATTAAACAATTTATTTGTACTTTTATTACATTTCAAAATTTCCGCAATCCCTAAGGAATTCATTTTGCGGAATGTTAAAAAACATAATTATTTCATAATCTTTTATATGTTTTTACTTTATTTATAGATGTATATAAACGTTACGATTTTTATCTATTTGAATATTTGCATCGAACTCTCCATACAAAATAGCTGTTAAGGTAGAGGGGAGTGGTTTTGATAATTTTGCTTCAATTCTTACGGTTCCTTGATTGAGTAAACCTTGACACACTTCATTACCTGATGAATCTGGTGTTAAGTCGAATGCCAACATAAAGAACCCATTATTAAACATTGATTTAGTTACTTGATGACCTTTGTCGTTATGCTGTATTCCTGTACCGGTAAAAAGTGTATTATACGCTCTAGTGAAACAATTATTTTCATCAGAAAAACTAGTTTCTATCGCCAAATTAGGAACTTGAACACCGTTAACAGATAATGAAAATTGGTTAATATCAAAATGCTTGAAATTGAAAGGATTTTTAGATCGTTTTCCTGAATACCCAACATTCTCCGTCATGCAAAATATTAGTGTGTTTGGTAATTGCCCAATGAAAGCATTATCTAATAATATGTTTTGACTATTCGATGGAACAGTGAATGATTTTACTTCAACTCTTTTGTAAAAATATTTTGCTTTACTTTTATCCAAAACTGTATTATGAGCAAGTAAAATACTTGGGTTATCTGTAACATGTTTCATTAGTAAATTTGCTTCTATGATTTTCAATTGAGATTCATCAGTATCCGCTGAGAACATATAAAATTCAGGTTTCTCTAAAGTAAGTAATATGCGAATATCAACACCGTTTATTAGTAAAGTAGGTTGATTGAACATATCTATGTGTAATTTACCCATAAGTTCTACTACATTGCTGTTATTTTAAAGTTTCTGTCTTTCTTTAGAACCTTTGTTTTCAGCACTTGCTACATTGGGTTTGTCCAATAACCATCCAGCGCATTCTAAATGAGTTGTGGCGGCGTCGTTTCCATAATTTAGCAAAGATTCAATATATGCTCTATAATCATAATTTCCATCGGATGGGGTAATATTCTTTCCATTTAACTGAACATTACATTGTTTTATTAATGAATGTAGAATATTATTAACTACACTTGGCTGGATTATTTCTTTTCCGTCGGTACCTTTATCATTATTCCAAAGTGTTCCATCTTTTTTAGTTATTTGCACTTTTAGTCTTAAATATGTTGAAGATAAATCTCTATATTTATCACCATGTCCTAGAGAGACAAATTCAATAGTTGATGAATTATCTAGAGAAGCAATGGGGTTGTAACAAACTTCTTCAGATCGTAAAATACTGGACTGAATGGGTGGTGTTTTGAAAATATCCAATTCAGATTTCATACATTCACTCATTTTAATCAAAAATATCTTTTTTTCTACTCTTGTTCTTCTTAACTTGACGTTGTTTTCCCACTAAATAGCTTAAACCTTTCAAAGCAGGCCTTTTTGTAGTTTTAATTTTTATTTTACTTTGCCCTTTTCTTTTTCCAGAGCCATACATTTGATTCAGTTTTCGAACAGCACCACGCCTGACATTTTTAACAATTTCTTTACCACGATCTTTCATCACTTCCTTTACATTTGCACCTGATGCAATATCAGATAAAGCATTAATACCTGAACTTATAGCTTCATTCTTTAATATATTTACACCTGAACTAAATATTGGCTTTAAATATCTAATTAATCCGCCGAAAAAACTTCCTAATCCTCGTCCTCTTTGATACGGTACTCCTGAGTAAAACAAGTGACCAATATCTTCTAAACCTCTCCCCGACTGAATCAAATAATACTTATAATACACTCGATCCATTTTGTAATAATGTATTTTTCTGTAACATCCGTTATTTATACTTTTTTAAAATGCAATACAATTTTTGTAGGAATTGAGCTATTGGAAAAATTTACTTTATAACCATATTTATCACATAAAAGTATTGAAATGCTATTAAATGATTTCTCAACATTACAATATTGAATGTTTCTAAATTCTTTTACAACATCATTAAAAGTATTTTGAACATTGATAGTTCTTAAACATCTTACATCTTTATCAGCTATATTTTGTGGTTCAATGATATCTGAGTATATAAAAAACATATCTGGTTTAATTAATTGTATATTAAATTAATTGTATACTATCTATAAACATTTTGAAAGCTTCTGTTATATGTGGTTTCAATTTCTTAAAATCTGTTACTTTCCATGATACTTGTTCGAAACATGTTTTTAAGAGTCCTTCTAACTAAAGTATAAGCGAAATTTGCTCTTAATTTTATATCAATTTTGGGTTTATTCACACATATAGTAGTGTAAGATATATTTTGAGGAAAATTTTCAGATTGTGCTGGTTTTGCATAATTGGCATCATCATTTATAAAATTAAAAATTCCCCAAATTAGCTGTCGTTCAACTTCTTTTCTTGAAAATCTTTGAAGTGGTCTAATATTTTGAATTAGTGTAGGTAAGAGAAAAACTTTCCAGTCACATAACATTTGCTTCTCATCATATGGAATGTATGATGTTCCAACTCCTAATAAATCTTTATCTTGCATTCCCTTAATATATACTTGAGTACAGTTTTTCCAATCTTCACCATATATATTTGGGACAAAATCATTGACATATATTTCAGAAACACCAACTTTCCAACTAGAATCACACATGTATTTATTCATTTTATTCGTAAAAGATGACAATGTATTTTCAGGGTAGTAATTCATAGATGAATCGCTAAGTAAAGTAATGTAAAAATCATCCTTTATTTGTATGTTGTCCATGGTGTATGACTTGTAGACTTAACTTTTCGTATTGGAAAATTAAGTTCGGTTTGAGTTTCACCAGCAGCTAGCTCTATTTGAGCGTAAAACACGACTTAATTGTTTTTTATCCATTTTATTAGTATTTATAGTTTTTTCCTTTTTTATAGGTGGACTTGGACTGTCTGAAGGTACGGTTATAACATCTCCAGTATCAGTCTCAAATAGTTGTACATTTTTAATTGATTTCCTTTTTCTGAGACGTTCTCCTGATTTTGCAGCAGAGAATGCTTTTGAATATATTTCTTCTTCTTTTTCATCATCAATAAATACTTCATCGTCGTGAAGTGGTTCTTGTTCATAAATCTCCTCTATGGGAAATTGCATACCAAAATTTTTATTTTTGATATGTTCCGACTGAGCTTCTGCATCGCGTAAAAATGGTTTTGGACGAGTTTGAATACCTTTTGTTTCGTAATACTTTATATTTTCCTGTTTTTTCTGATCCTGTTTATTTTGCTGTGAGGTCATTCTACTTTTATTACTTACTTTGTATAAATTTTGACGAAATAAATACCATTTCTGAATATCGGATAAATTTTTATTTAAAATTATTTTTTTCATTTTATTATTCAATTCACTGAGTTCAATATCTATATTTTGTTTGAGTTTATCATAAATCTCAGGTTTCACTAAAATCATTTTATTAAACATGTTGCTCATTGTAAAAATCTTCCAATTATTCCTGAAAGTACAGCACCAATTAGTGTAGGTAAAAATCCTCCCCGTTGAATAATGGTTTTTCGTTTACTACTTAAAGACTTTTTATGACAAATTAATGTTCTCAACTCCTTTTTATACTTTTTCAACTGGTTTATTGTTGTTTTACTTAAATTGCAATTACCTTTTAATATATTCAACGCTATTTCACATATTGTTTTTATTACTTCAGGATCACAATGCTTTATAATAAGTTTTTGAAATTTCGGTTTAGAGTTTTTTAATAGATGCAATATATGTCGGTTTGCCTTCAATCGTTTCATATTTTTCACTTAAATTATCTAAATCGTCTGTTCCACAATAACACAAATTCTCTTCCAATATATCACTTCTCAATCTAAATAGATCGTTAATATCTTGACTAAGATCTATAAATATATAACCGTGTGGTTGTAATGTTACTTCATTATATACTTTTTGGAATTCTTTAATTTTATTAGGATAAATTTGCCGTGATAGTGGTAAAATCTGCGACTTGTCTCTGGGGTTTTTAAAAAGTACTAAATATTTACAATTGAGAGAAATATCTCTTGAAAATTTTCCCTGATGAAACACATTTTGTGTTGTAAATATTACAGATATGTTTCTATGATGCGAACCTCTCGTAAACAACTCACATAATTTTGAGTCATGGGAATTCAACATCATATCATCTATTATTATTAACAAAGGATGATGATTTTCACTCAAATCTGGTATTTCTTTAGAATATTCAAGTTCTTTGATATTTATTGGTACTGCATTTCTATCAGGATTACACCAAATAATTTTATTTATTTTAGGTTGAATAACTGTATTCCTATATTCTATTAAATTACGAATAAATGTTGTTTTACCACAACACGATGGTCCCGCTACCATCATTGTAAAAGGGTGATATAACATAACCATTATAAAACTTAAAAGATAAACGTACTCTCTGCTATATTTACAGCAAAATCAATATATAATACAATCATGATAATTCAAAAATATTTAGTCATTTCGCTACTACACTTTGCCATGGAAGGGAATAATTTTCTAATTGTCGATTTACAATTTTCTCGAGGAAATGAAAAACAATATTTTTTAAAAGAATTAGCAGCTGTGGAAAAGGGAAGTTTAGTTCCTCTTATATTTCACTTCAAACCACCATATTCAGAAGAAGAACTTAATGATGATGCAAAATATCAAAATCAGTATTGTGAAAGGAATATCAACGGTTTAAAATGGAACGAAGGTGTGATTGAATATACTCAAGTACCAGTTGTTCTAAAACACTATTTTGAATCTTTTGAAACAATTTTCGTGAAAGGAGAGCAAAAAATAAAGTTTTTAAAAAAATATCTTACTAAACCAGATTTAATAGATCTCAGCAAAGACATGACATCACTATATAAAGTTGAAGACTTCTTATCAATGTGTCCTGTACATAACAGTAATAACAACCCAACGAATGCTAAAATTAGATGTGCTGCTAGAAACTGTTTGAATATATACATGTACTTACTAAAAACAAACAAACTTTAACAAAAAACAAGTAAAGAAACAGTCAGTCGGTGCAACCGACTTAGAAATACCCTACACCTATTTGGTTCAAATTTAAGGACATATCCATAAGTCATTTTAACACCACAGAAGCTGCTATTAATTTGATCGTAAGACATAGCTAACCAAATTAACTGTATAATACTAAAAACATTTTCTAATTACCCTATCTATTAAAAAATACTACAAATTCTTACTAATTTATCTATTTAAAAATATTAAAAAACAAACAAACTTGAAATAAATGAAAATACATTTATTCCAAATCAATTACAAAATGAAAAAATTCTAATTATTAAATTTTGTGATAAAAAGATAATCAAAGCATAATATATTTAAAAATCCAAATTTTTAAAAATTGCAATTATTTTAAATGGTTAGTTTATATACCTAATAGAAAAGCTTATAAACGCAAAAAATGCAATAAATGTATTTCTAAAATACAATTAAAAATTTACACCTTTTCATATAATTCATTTAAATATAAAAATAAATTTTACATAAATGCAGCAAGTACCTTTGAACATAGCTGAACCACTACAATTAAGTCTAGATTTCGGAGACACATAGGACATAAAGAACACCCTTGTGGCAAATTGGAAGCTTCTACATTTGTTTCAAGTTACTATCTTTATTAATTTCGAAAATATGCTTTAAGGGCCTAAGAACTGAGTGGCTGGTCCCCGATCCACTACTCCAATGGGCCCAAATTTCAAAGACACTTACGAAATAGGAAGGGACACCCTGATACCAAATTTGGAGGTTCTATCTTCATTGGTTTCGGAATTATGCTCGTTTGGCCTAAATTCGATCAAAAAGTTCTAAGTTCCGAACCCATTGTCCAATCCTCACCGTACGTAATCACCGCCGTAGTTTCGCTGCCAATAACCTACAGCACAAATTTCATGAAGATAGCCTCATTAGTTGTTGAGTTATCGTGATTTTTTATATATGTTCCTTAGCCCTGACATCGATTAAAAGATCAAGAATCCGAACCCATGGGCCGATTTCGGCCCTTATATAGTCCGCGCTGTACTTATAGTACTAGTTAACCCTTGTACACAATTTGAACGGTCTATCCTAATTTTAAGTAACTATTTTTAGTAATTTCGATTATAAGGCTTTAAAACTTGGGAGGTTTGAGAGGGGTACAGAACCACCACTCCAATTGATCCCAAATTAGGGGAACACGCAAGAGATAGTAAAGAACACCCTTGTGGCAAATTGGAAGCTTCTACATTTTTTCAAGTTGTTATCTTTATTAATTTTAAAGATATGCTTTAAGGTCTTCGGAAATGTGTGGCTGGTCCCCGACCCACTACTCCAATGGGACCCAAATTCACAAGACACTTAGGAAATAGGAAGGGACACCCTGATACTAAATTTGGAGGTTCTATCTTCATTCGCTTCGGAATTATTCTCGTTTGGCCTAAATTCGATCAAAAAGTTCTAGGTTCCGAACCCATGGTCCAATCCCGACCTTACGCAATTCCCGAAGTAGTTTCATTACTAGTAACCTACAGCACAAATTTGATGAAGATAGCGTCATTAGTTGTTGAGTTATCGTGATTTTTTATATTTGTTCGTTAGCCCTGAAACCGATTAAAAGGTCAAGAATCCGAACCCATGGGCCGATTTCGCCCATATGCAATCCCCGCAGTACTTTCAGTCCTAGTAACCTACAGTTAAAATTTCATCAAGATAGCTCCATTATTTTTTAAGTTATCGTGCCTACGGACGGACGGACGGACGGACGGACGGACGGACGGACGGACATGGCTATATCGACTAAGGCGGTCACGCTGATCACAAATATATATACTTTTCCATATCTAGCTCGCTTCCTTTAGGTGGTTACAAACACCATACCAAAGTTAATATACCCCTTTACCTATTCTATAGGTGTAGGGTATAAAAAAAGATTAATAAAATTCTTTAAAACAATAATAATAAAATACCCTTTTTTATTTATTTCTTTTAATTTATATCATATCATACTAAATACAAAAAAAATATATCTTTCTTCATTTTACAGAAAGTACGTTGCGCATAATATGTACCTGTTTACGTTTTATTGTTTTGTTTTACTAAACTAAGTCAAGTTCAAGATCAAGTTCATTATTTCATTTTTCTTTTTATTTATATTATAACATACTAAATACTTTTCATTTTGCAAAAAAAAATATCCTTGTGGTTCACCCAAGCGTATACAAGCAACAAGTTTTATATACAATTACAAGAAACGAAAAGTTCATGATCAAAAAAAAAAAAAACAAAAAACATTTACATATATTATGCAATATATAATTTTTTTTTGGCTTACATAATATCAATGTCAATGGTATGATCTTCATAAATAATAAAATATAAACATATTTATTGGTTACAAAGCAACTAAAATCATTCAAATGGAACAATTTTTTTTACATTTTCTCTTCTATATATATAAGCATAAAGTTTTGCAATTGCAATTGCAATTCTTTCATGATATTCACCCTTTTTTCCTTTATGCTGTATCTTCTTTAAATAATAATTATCCTACCAATAATAGTGTTTTAAGGATAAAAAATTTGTTATATAAAGAAATAAAATAATAGTAAATTGATTCATAATCAACTTACAACTGTGAAGTATAGTTTTTTTACTATACTTTTAAGGCTTTAAAAAAAAAACAATTGCAATAACATATATAATGGATTCTGATAGTTCGGATTCAACTCTATTTTACTATAAAAAAAAGCAAAAAAAAAATAGTAGAAATTGACGATGATGATGATATTGTAAATTACAATATTAACGGTATCGATGAAAGGATTGTAAAAGAAGCATTTTTACATAATATGCCGATCAGCCACATATACACGTTTTATGTGGAAAGAGAAGACATGGAAAGAGCTGATGGAATAGAAGACTATGCTGATTATCATATAATTTGCATAGATCATAAAAAGGAATACGATGATCATTTCAGGGATCCTGAAACTGGTGAATTAAAATTAGATGACAAAAAGATATTAGTCCAATATGTTGTGTCTTTTAAAAACACAGAAGATGCGATCGATTTTCAACGCGAATATCAGTATTCGCCACGCTGCTCTTCTTGTCGAGATATTATACAACCTAAGATGCTTTCTCAGAGAAGAGTAACAAGATTATTTGAAAGAATTATTATTATTAAATATCAAGAATCTGAAGAATCTGAAAATTCTTAAATAAAATAAAAACAAAAAACAAAAAAAAAACATAAATTTTGTTAATATTTATAATTTATTATACATCAAATATTTAAAAAATAAGGTTTTTTTTTTTTTTTACAATCATTCTATATCAATAGAATAATTTTTCCAAGGCAATGTATTTACACCATTGGAATGCACAAATCTTTTATCATCAAAATAGCTTAAAGAAACTTTATTTAAACATTGTGTATACAAAGTATGTAGCTTACTTCTAAATATATACATTTTATTTACATATATTTTCTTTTTATACAAACAATCTCTATAATTGGTTAAAGTTAGATTTTTAACTACACATTTCTTAACACCTTTTGCTTTTTTTATTTCATTTTTATTAATAATATCTATAGAATACATTTTTGATCTTAAACCTATAAATTCTCTTATTATACTACCACTACATTCATCCTTCATCATACCGAGAACCGTTTTATTTTTCAAGGGTATACCATAAATATTATTTACATTATAATCCGAAGTATCATAATGGTCTTCTATATCTGGTATAATATCTTTATAGAAATCATCAGTCTCAATCGTTAATACAAAAGAATCTGTATCCATATAATTTAGTTCTACATTATCTTTATATTTTGGTTTCATATAATTATATAAGAAGTTATACATCTTCCATTTTGAAATATCTAATACTGAAAATCCTACGTATATAGGTTTATTATAAAACGTTTTTACTCTATCTAATTGAACAGCAATCATATTTTCTGTAAAATGGGCTATACTATTAAAATTTGGTCTGGCAATTAAAGCCCTAGCACCCAAATGTCTTAGTTGACTTTCCCAACTTGTCACTATTTTTACATCTTTTCTTTTATCAATATTCTCAATAGTTTTCCCGAAAACAGCATTATTTAATAGTTTGAAAAAATCTTTAGCAAATTGTGTTACAGCTGTTATTCTATGTGAATTATTTAAATCAATATAGCTTTTAAGCCAACAGGATTGTCTAAAACGCAATACTCTATGAATTTTTTTTAAAATTAACCCGTGCTCTAAACATTGCTTAAGATTTCGATAATGAATGATGTAATGATTGCAATCTTCAAGGTCTGTAATTAATTTGGAATTCTTCATAAATTGATTCCTTTTATGTTCACAGCAAAATGGTAAATCTTTGTGATCATCATGCTTAGAAATGGGATATTCTAAATCTACTTCTAAAATATAACCTATATTAGAATCATCCGGTATATCTAGCACATTTGTTTCAAAATTTTCCACCCATTTAAAATCAGAATAAGGTAAAAATTGTGACATAGCCCAACCATATAGATTAACAACATCTAAGTACACAATAAATTTATAAGTTTTGGAACTATCAAAATTTTCCATATATTTATTATTCGCTACTGAATGTCTCAAAGAGCATTGCGTTATCCCTCCTCTAATTCCTTTTTTAATAAAATTATACATGTTAATATCAGTAAATAGTTCAAGTTTAATTTTGGTATACTTTAACATAGCATCCCAAGATAAGCCTGGTGCCGTGTAATAATGACATGGATCTAAAGAATATATTTTTTTGCAAAGCTTACGGAAATTTTCAAATATATTAGTTAACAGAAATACATCAGTTTTCAAATAAATTTCTAAATAATCTTTAAGATTTTTACAGTTAAATTTTTCCCACACTTTCTTAGCATGTTCATAATCTTCATCAGAACAAGTATAATCAGATAATGTATTGTTAAATTTTGCCTGAGACGGCAAAGTTTCAAAATTCAGTCTTCCCATGAATTTAAAAACTCATAAGGAAATACACCTTTTCGTCTTAAAAGCATAAAATGTTTATCATCAATACATATTTTTCTAGTGCTAATTAAATTGTCATTTGATAAATTACGCGTTAGATTATCAATACTTGAAGCCATAAATCTATAAGAATCCAAAAATCGTATTTCAATCGCATTTGCTTCATCAATATTAATATATTTTTGAAACAGAAATGTAATTTTCTTTGTTGATTGGTATCAATCTTATTTGACCGGGGTAATTTGATAGCGATTTTATTAATAAATGACAATCGTACCCCGAAAAATTATGAAATAAAACTGGAATGAAATTAGCATGTGAATAATTGAAATTACATGCATTATGAGCAGGTCCGCGGTATGCGCCGGTCAAATGACAATGGTCAACAACCCTATCTATACCTAAATCTAATTCACAAATATGACGTATCTTACTTTCTATTTGATATTTTCTTTCTAAATTTGTTAACATTTTCATTGGTACCACTTTTTTAAGGTGGTTACGCGAAATATCAATAACATCTTCAATTAATTTAGCTATAAAAATATCAATACAATTCTCACCTGTATACATTCTAAATAAATCCAAATTGTCATCGAAGGAGCACTTTATATTATAGGCAAATGCACATGGAATATGCTCTTGTATGTCTGTTGTTGAGGATTGTGTTTCTTCAGGATGACATGTATAAATATCTTGAAGTAAACATTCAAAATCAGCGTAAACGGTAAAAGGTATATCAATTTTTCTTTCATATTTAGTAAATTTTATCCATTTGTTTTCTTCAGTAGGCATCAACGTAACAATTTTACAACATTCTTTTTTATGTATATGATAAGAAACTTCATCGTAAAAATATTGTAAACATGTATTACATAAGTATACACCATTACAATGTTGTGTTATTTGCGATCTAATCAACCTTGATATGTTTTTTATCCAAACGTAGTGAGCTCTTTCTTCATTGTGAATCAATAAAAGATTAATATGCTTAATTTTTCTTCTTTGGTTGAATAATAAGGACCTACTATTTCATAAAAAATCCCTTTTTGTGAGCTGGTTTCTTCAATTCCAAAAACATTAACACTAATAGTAGGATTTAATTCTTCAAAAACATCAATCTCTGACACTTTAAGTGGGAATTCCAAATTACTGAATTCTAAAGTGACTACTTCAAAATTTTCATTTAAATGTATGATGCTACTTTCAATATCAGATATTCTGTAAATAGACGTTCTTTGTAAATTATGATTTCCTTTATAAAGAGCTGATATTATACTCCATTTAAAGCAATATTCATCTGAATTCCTAACGTTAACACAAGCATGTTTCTTCTCAATGAAGTTAGGCAATGGTAAATATTGTGAACATAGTAAAGGCTTGTACTAATTAATGTTAATTTCTACATGTAAAATTCTTAATAAAGCCCAACCGCTATCTCTTTCTTGAAACTCGTCACTTTTTTTAATAATATTATTAACCATAACATTATAAAACTCTGAAAGCTGCTTATTTTGATTGACAATTCTCATTTTAGTATTGAAAGATTTCACCGATAGATCTATACCACCTTCATATTCCTCATCTTCACCATCCTTCTTAGAAATTTTAATATATTCAGCGAATAATTCCAAATTAAATTTGAATGATTTATGTTTTTCCAATGCAGTTTTCAACAATTTAATTATTTTATCTTTTCCTTTAATGAAAAATTCGTTAGGCGATTGCAATTCCTCTGCATCATTAACATATATAAATGACTCTATCCTCTCATTAAAAACACTTTTAACACACTTAAGACCATCTTCAATAACAGTTGCTGAATTTCTTCTATGATTTAGAGTTCTTAGGTGATACATCCATCCCTTAATGGGAATAGAAATTTTACAAGAATCACAATATTTTTCTTCACTTGAAGAAATATGGTTTGAATTACGTTTCATTTTATTATATACTTTTTACTTTGACTATTCTGAATCAATTATTATATAAGAATGATAAAAATTTTTCATTCATATTTAATTTATATACCTAATTCATAATATGTATAATAAATTTTATATCTGAATAATAATTTGAGTACTATAAAATTTTTCTGTTTCCTTTGTTTATGTTTAGCTAAAGTATGAGAAAAACCGTTAAAAAATAACGAACTTTTTCTTTTAAAAAATAATACATGAAAAAGTTGATAATTTTTAATGCAAATTTAACTTTAACGTTTTCACCCCTCTTTTAATTTGTTGAACATTTATTGTGAACCTTATGAAAAGTTTTAACCGCAAATTTGAATTCAAAAAAAAAAAATCTTATCTATTTTCCTTTAACCCGTTGGAATATGTGAAAAATCGCTAAAATATTTATTAATAATCTTGAAATTTAATACCTACTCTTAGTCATACTAAAAAACATTACTGTGATCTTTGCATTTTAACTGTCTTTTTGTTTTAAAAACTAGTAGGGGGATAATATTTTAAAATAGTTATATTTTATAACCACCAGTCTCTTTTTTCTTTTTCATATAGAACAGATCTTTTCTTTCTTTTTTATTTTCATATAGAACTAATCTTTTCTTTCTTTTTTATTTTCACCCCTTTTTATCTAAAATTTCAGTATACATTATTATAGCTAATACAATACTCACAAATAGTGGTGATATCTACTAATTTCAATAAAAATTCCTTTTAACTAGCATCCATTAAAAATCATTTCCCAAGACACTAACACCTAATCAAATACTATTAAAAATCACTCCCAATACACACAGAACCCGTAAAATCCTATTAAAAATCTTTTCCAAGACACAAAAAAAATTCTTTTTCATATTAAACTGATCTTTTCACCCCTTTTTTATTATTCTTACTACATTCCAATTATTACCATTCACTCAAAAATTGTGACATCTATCAACAACAGAACAAATTATACATTCCCATTAACTTCCCATTAAACTTACTATTTTCCCCATTCCCCCACTACTAACGACATCTACCAACAACACAACATATTAGATATTCCCATTAAATTCACTTTAAAATCATATTAATTCATGATCACTTTCCTATTAATCCCATACATTTAAAGCGACATCTACCTATTTCCTATTAACAACACAATAAATACTATATCCAAGACACAAACAACTGTCAAAGACATCAGCTGATAGCTGTCAAAAGTGAGCCAGAATCACCATATTTATACTACTCATGTCAAAACCAAATTAATCCTGTGGGTTTTTATAATTAAAATGCTGATACACAATTTACAATAAAGCAAATAAAATTTATAGAAAACTTCATAGCGTCGTCGTGGAAAACCGGTTAATGGAACTTATCTAAAACTTTTAGCAGCCTCTTTTCTGGACTGCAAAATCAAACTATAAAATTGGACACAATACGGAAACACAATTTTTTGCACAGTCCGATGTCGTTTATTCATTTCAACAAAATTTATAACAACAAAATGTAAGTACAAAACCAAATATAAGTTGAAAACAGATTTTTAAACCTTTTTTAAACCATCGACTATATTTTATTCAAACGCTGGCAATCCAATCAAACTGCTATTTACTTAGTATAATGACATAATGGCAAATTTAGTATACCCTTTTGACCTCTCAATGGAGTTTTAATTTAAGTTGATGTTATTGAAACAAGTAAAGAAACAGTCAGTCGGTGCAACCGACTTAGAAATACCCTACACCTATTTGGTTCAAATTTAAGGACATATCCATAAGTCATTTTAACACCACAGAAGCTGCTATTAATTTGATCGTAAGACATAGCTAACCAAATTAACTGTATAATACTAAAAACATTTTCTAATTACCCTATCTATTAAAAAATACTACAAATTCTTACTAATTTATCTATTTAAAAATATTAAAAAACAAACAAACTTGAAATAAATGAAAATACATTTATTCCAAATCAATTACAAAATGAAAAAATTCTAATTATTAAATTTTGTGATAAAAAGATAATCAAAGCATAATATATTTAAAAATCCAAATTTTTAAAAATTGCAATTATTTTAAATGGTTAGTTTATATACCTAATAGAAAAGCTTATAAACGCAAAAAATGCAATAAATGTATTTCTAAAATACAATTAAAAATTTACACCTTTTCATATAATTCATTTAAATATAAAAATAAATTTTACATAAATGCAGCAAGTACCTTTGAACATAGCTGAACCACTACAATTAAGTCTAGATTTCGGAGACACATAGGACATAAAGAACACCCTTGTGGCAAATTGGAAGCTTCTACATTTGTTTCAAGTTACTATCTTTATTAATTTCGAAAATATGCTTTAAGGGCCTAAGAACTGAGTGGCTGGTCCCCGATCCACTACTCCAATGGGCCCAAATTTCAAAGACACTTACGAAATAGGAAGGGACACCCTGATACCAAATTTGGAGGTTCTATCTTCATTGGTTTCGGAATTATGCTCGTTTGGCCTAAATTCGATCAAAAAGTTCTAAGTTCCGAACCCATTGTCCAATCCTCACCGTACGTAATCACCGCCGTAGTTTCGCTGCCAATAACCTACAGCACAAATTTCATGAAGATAGCCTCATTAGTTGTTGAGTTATCGTGATTTTTTATATATGTTCCTTAGCCCTGACATCGATTAAAAGATCAAGAATCCGAACCCATGGGCCGATTTCGGCCCTTATATAGTCCGCGCTGTACTTATAGTACTAGTTAACCCTTGTACACAATTTGAACGGTCTATCCTAATTTTAAGTAACTATTTTTAGTAATTTCGATTATAAGGCTTTAAAACTTGGGAGGTTTGAGAGGGGTACAGAACCACCACTCCAATTGATCCCAAATTAGGGGAACACGCAAGAGATAGTAAAGAACACCCTTGTGGCAAATTGGAAGCTTCTACATTTTTTCAAGTTGTTATCTTTATTAATTTTAAAGATATGCTTTAAGGTCTTCGGAAATGTGTGGCTGGTCCCCGACCCACTACTCCAATGGGACCCAAATTCACAAGACACTTAGGAAATAGGAAGGGACACCCTGATACTAAATTTGGAGGTTCTATCTTCATTCGCTTCGGAATTATTCTCGTTTGGCCTAAATTCGATCAAAAAGTTCTAGGTTCCGAACCCATGGTCCAATCCCGACCTTACGCAATTCCCGAAGTAGTTTCATTACTAGTAACCTACAGCACAAATTTGATGAAGATAGCGTCATTAGTTGTTGAGTTATCGTGATTTTTTATATTTGTTCGTTAGCCCTGAAACCGATTAAAAGGTCAAGAATCCGAACCCATGGGCCGATTTCGCCCATATGCAATCCCCGCAGTACTTTCAGTCCTAGTAACCTACAGTTAAAATTTCATCAAGATAGCTCCATTATTTTTTAAGTTATCGTGCCTACGGACGGACGGACGGACGGACGGACGGACGGACATGGCTATATCGACTAAGGCGGTCACGCTGATCACAAATATATATACTTTTCCATATCTAGCTCGCTTCCTTTAGGTGGTTACAAACACCATACCAAAGTTAATATACCCCTTTACCTATTCTATAGGTGTAGGGTATAAAAACTTAGCACAAGAGTGTACATGCTAATTTTAAAATGTAATAATGCAATGTTTTTAAAACGAGTTTTTTAGGCATTTTCAATAAATTTATCAAATTTCACTTGAAACTTTACATAATTATTAAAAATTAACAATAAAAATTCAAGCAGCACCAAATTTTCAAGAAGCAGAAGAAAAACGTATAGAACAATTAGAGATAATAGTTAAAATTGTTTTGCAAACTGTTTTTTAAAGTTTTTGTTTCGGAATCGGTTAAAAGAACTCGACAAAACATTTTTTTAAATATTCCCCTAATTCAAAGAAGTTTTACCTACTTTCAAAAATTGAACGTAATTTACTTACAAAAAGTTCTTTTTTGAATAATCATAGGAATGATAAGTATACACATGTACGCATACAAAATTTACATTCAAATGGTCAAACCGTTTCTGCTTAAAAGTAAAGTAATGCAAAAATCTGTAAAAAGCTGCTGGGCCACAATGGGTTAACGGAACTCAACAAACCTGGTTTTGAAACTTCGACCAAGCAATATTTCGCAAAACTGGACGTAAAATCCTTTCCAAATTTTTTTTTGAAAAAATTGACGGGCGGCAAGACGTAACAAATTCAAAGTCTGTTAATAGAGTTGTCTGTTAATTTGAGTCCAATTTTGCAATGGTTTCGCAGTTGAAAAGAGAGTTTGGCACAAATTTTTGTTGAGTTCGGTTGACCTGTTTGGGCACGAGGGCGCAATGAAGTTTTTTCAATGTTTTTGATGTGTTTCTCTTAGCAACCGGAATTGTTTGTATACATTTGGTTAGAATAAATTAACCCATTTCGGCCTGGCGGGCTTCCAAACAATTTTGTGTTTCCGATTTGTGTCCAATTTTACAGGTTGATTTTGCAGTTTAAAAGAGAGCCTGACTCAAATTTTTGTTGATTTCGGTTAACCCGTTTGGGCACGAGAGCCCAATGAAGCTTTTTCAATGTTTTTAATGTCGAGTCAAAACGGTTTGACCGATTGACCACAAATGTTCCTCTTAACAACCGAAATTAGTTCTATAAACTTGGTTGGAATACACTAACCAATTTCGGCCTGGCGGGCTTCCAAAAAATTTTGTGTTTCCGATTTGTGTCCAATTTTTCAGGGTGGTTTCGCAGTGAAAAAGAGAGGCTGGCACAAATTTTTGTTGATTTCAGTTAACCCGTTTGGACACGACGGCGCAATTAAGCTTTTTCAATGTTTTTGATGTCGAGCCAAAACAGTTTGACCGATTGACTTAAAATTGTGCATAAATATTTTTGTTGAGTTCCGTTAACCCGTTCGGGCACGACGGCGCAATGAAGCTTTTTCAATGTTTTTGATGTCGAGTTAAAACGGTTTAACCGATTGACTTGAAATTTTGTACAAATGTTCACTTAGCAACCGGAATTATTTCTATAAATTTGGTTGGAATAAATTAATTCATTTCGGCCTGGCACGATTCCAAAAAATTTTGTGTTTTCAACTTGTGCCCAATTTTACAGGGTGGTTTTGTAGTCGAAAGAGAGGCTGACACAAATTTTTGTTGACTTCAGTTAACTCGTTTGGGGAAGAAGGCGCAATGAAATTTGTTCAATGTTTTTGATGTCGAGCCAAAACGGTTTGACCGATTGACTTTAAATTTTGCACAAATGTTTCCCTTAGCAACCGGCATTAGTTGTATATTTTTGGTTGTACTATTTTGGTTGGAATAAATTAACCCATTTCGACCTGGCGGGCTTCCAAAAAATTTTATGATTCCGATTTGTGTCCAATTTTACAGGCCCTCGTGCCCAAACGGGTTAACCCAACTCAACAAAAATTAGTGCCATACTCTCTTTTCGACTGCGAAACCACCCTTTTATATTTATTAAGCAGATTTAAAAATGTTAATTCTATTTAATATTACGATTAAGCGATGGCTCGCAACGTTGCTGGCAAGCTTGACGCCTAGTTTGTCATTCTTTGCAATAGATAATTTGAAGCAAAATTTTAAAATAAAAGTTTAATTTAAAATGAAATAAAAATTTAAAAGTATTTTTACTTTTTGTTAAAGTTGTATTTTTAAGAAAAACTAAAACCACTTTTCTGTAGAATTAGATATCAATAGTTTTGGAGAATTAGATCAAAAAGCAAATTCAATTTTTCAAATTGGTAATGTATCTATATATTAATTTAGCATGGATTGCACATTTAACTATGCGATTACGCATTCAGGCCAATGCAAAGTGTATAGAAATGGCGTATATGGATTGCACATTTAACTATGCGATTACGCATTCAGGCCAATGTAGGGTGTATAGAAATGGCGTATATTGTATTGTAGAAACATAAAATTTGGAAAAAAGAGAAAATAAGTGAAAAACTAAAAAGCTAAATATTTCGCCAAAAAACAACACTATATGTTTACATAATATAAGGATGACATAAGAATGACAAACTAGACGTCAAGCTTGCAAGCAACGTTGCGAGCCATCGCTTAATCGTAATATTAAATAGAATTAACATTTTTAAATCTACTTAATAAATATAAAAGGGTGGTTTCGCAGTCGAAAAGAGAGTATGGCACTAATTTTTGTTGAGTTGGGTTAACCCGTTTGGGCACGAGGGCCTGTAAAATTGGACACAAATCGGAATCATATTTTTATTATTACCTAGATAAAATATGTTATAAAAAGTCAGCTGAATATTATATCTTTTGTCTAATTGAACTCTTTACATCTTTTTTTTTAAGATAATATATAATAATAAAACGTCAAAAACAATCTGTTTACTTATATGACTAGCAGATTTACCCGGCGTTGCCCGGGAGCGTGCAATTTCCAAAAAAGCTAGTTTCGGTCAATTTTTCGAAATACTGCTTGGGTTAAAAAGAAAGCCTCAAAAAATTATTTCTGGAGTACCGTTAACCCGTTGCGGCCCAACAGCTTTTTATATGTTTTGTCGTTACTTTGCTATAAATTAGAAATTGTTTAGCCGATTGACTTCAAATTTTGTATATGTGTTCCTCTTTGACAATGTAGTTCACTCTATTAACAGACTTGGAATTTGTTACCCCTAGACGCACGACTTTTTTTTTTTTTTAAAAATTTGGAAAGGATATTACGTCCAATTTTGCGAAATATTGCTTGGTCGAAGTTTCAAAAACAGATTTGTTGAGTTCCGTTAACCCATTGTGGCACAGCAGCTTTTTACAGATTTTTTCATTACTCTTAAGCAAAAACGGTTTGACCACTCGAATGCAAATTTTGTATGCGTACATGTGTATACTTATCATTCCTACTATTATTCAAAAAAAAACTTTTTGTAAGTAAATTACGTCCAATTTTTGATAGTAGGTAAAACTTCTTTGAATTAGGGGAAGGTTTAAAAAAATGTTTTGTCGAGTTCTGTTAACCGATTGCGAAACAAAAACTTAAAAAAACAGTTTGCAAAACAATTTTAACGATTATCTCTAATTGTTCTATACGTTTTTCTTCTGCTTTTTGACAATTTGGTGCTGCTTGAATTTTTATTGTTAATTTTTAATAATTATGAAAAGTTTCAAGTGAAATTTGATAAATTTGTTGTGAAAAGACCTAAAAAACTCGTTTTAAAAAACTTGTTTTATTACATTTTAAAATTGGCATGTACACCATTCTTGTGCTAACTTTTTTCAATAACATCAACTTAAATTAAAACTAGTATTATTAGTAAAAAATTAGTATTATTAATTAAGTGAGCTTTTGGAATAAAGGTTAACTTGCGTTAATACCAAAAATTAGAAAATTTTATTGAATCATTGGTAAACAGGTCAAAACCAAATTACCCCTGTGGGTTTTTATAATTAAAATGCTGATACAAAATTTTCAATAAATTTCTTTTAATAGTTTAAGGAAATGAAATTTATAGAAAACTTCAAGGCGTCGTCGCGGAAAACGGGTTATTCGAATTTAATCCTAAAAGTCTTTGCAGGCTCTCTTTTGGACTGCCAAATCAACCAATAAAATTGGACAAAAATCGGAAACACAATTTTTTTTGGAAGCCCGCCAGAACGACCTGTTGAATTATAAAAATGTGACGTAGCCTATATATACACAAATAATTTCTATGTAACAATTTACCAACAACAACTAACAATAAATAAACAAAAAAAAACCGGTTTACTTATATTTGGCTGTAGAATCTAATGTATGCATGAAAAAGAGTATGAATTAAATACCACAAAGAATATACCACTACCCTGATTACCAATTTCTATATATAGCTAAATCCTCTGGATCATTACTTTGCATAGTCCACATATCAAGTAACTTGGGGGAATAGTTTTCTTAAAAAAGGATCCTATAAAATGGGGATGACTTTTTTATATATTGAAGATCATGATGACAATATAGAAGATTTTTAATTTATTGAAGTGTAGGCAAGCTTCTTAATAGTTGAAAATATCTTTAATTTCGGTCATCTACAGTCCATTAAGTGCTTTCATTAAAGTCGTTAATGTTATACCAGTTTGGAAACAAAATACCAAGAATCCAAAATCTGTTGGTTGATTTGACTGTTTGCTTTTGGGAAGCTCATTCATTCAGCCATTTCATACATTTCTATTCCGATTTTTTCCAATATTTTCTACCTTTTTCAACATAATTTCAGCATCTTGATCCACTTCAACTTCGTGGTCGTTCTGAATTTCAGCGTTATTTTCAGTTTTTGATCCTTGTTCGCGGTTTTTCGGTTGGGTATCTTGCTATGTATAATACAATGCTAAAGGGAAAAAAATTTCTTTTGGTGAGTAATGTAGCTAGTTTATAAATAATTACCAAATAATCAATAATAAATAAATCAAGTTTGTTTCTAGTTAATTATTTTTAAAATTCTTTTAAATTGTACATTTTATAATAATATAGAAACTTTATAAAAACTAGAGATTTTTAATTTTTTCAGAACTTCAGAAAATTTTACTGAAGAAAAATGTGACTCTTTTTATGGAAGTTTAAATGTACGAGTAAGAACAACAGGAACCATAGAAAATAAAATTTTTTAAATATACTTATTGTTATATATTATCTATATTATTTGGAAAATATTGTAAGTAAAATATTATTAAATAAAATATTAAATTTGTAAAACTGTTTTTCTTTTTGAAAATATAAAAAATGTTTATTATTTCTTTCAATCTTATATATTTCTTTTTAATTTTTTTCTTTCACATGTATTATCTAAAGTTATTGTTTAAATTGTTTTTAAATAATATTTATATTTAGTTACAGTAAAGTTAAGCTATTTTACTTTCTCACTTGTAGCATTCTGACCTTTTTGTTCCTTTTTCTTTAGAGATTTAGATATTTTCCTTTCTATATTTTTTTATTCATTTATTTAATTCATGTTTAGCACATTTTCAAAAAATTTTGTAAAAATGTGCCTGTATAGCTTCACTCTGTCCGTCCGTCCGTCCGTCCATCCGTATGTTTACAAAAACTTTTACATCGTTTGAAATAGAGAAAAGAAATTTTAACCACGAGTAGGTATTTCAAAAAAAATAATTTCGTGGAAGAATTTTTTTCTGCAGCCCCACCCTTTACGGAGCTACAGCCCGCTAAAGTTGGAAAAAACCCTATATTCAAATTGTTATAACAAGAGTTCTATTAGGTGTATTTTCAATCTGAAAACGGTAAAAGATAGCTGGTTTTATAAACTTTAAAAAATTTTAAAAAGACAAATGTTTCGAGTTGCCATACGGTTGCCAAATTTTTGGCCACACATATCTTCTAAACAGTTCAAGCTAGGGTCTTGAAATTTTGGGAGCAATTAGATCCTTAGAAACAAGTAGACGTCATTTAACAAAATTTTTTTGTCAAGCCCCATGTTTAAGAGCTATAAGGCTTCGAAAATTCTAATATTGCTATTTTTAAACACCTGTAACTTGAATACCTGTTCAACTTTTTTTTTTTGTGATTTACAAAATTAAAAGCTCTTTAGTTATATTTCAACATGTGTCAAATGTTTTTCTTAATTTTGAAGGGTGACGAAGTTACAGCCCCCGCAGCCCTATGTTTAAATTGGTATAAAAAAAGTTCTGTTAGCTATATTTTCAATCTAAAAACGACAAAAGAGAGCTGCTTTCTTAGGCTTCACAAAAATACATTGCTAAAATGTACAGGGTTGCCATACGATACTAAAATTTACCATTATGCACAACTCAATTTTTGCAAAATTTTCGGTCCCACATATCTTCTAAACGGTTTAAGCTAGGATGTTAAAACTTTGGGAGAATTTAGATCCTCAAAAATTAGTAGGAGCCGGTTAACAACATTTTTTTGTCGCGCCTCCTGTTTTGGAGCTATAAGGGCTTCAAAATTGAAATTTTACTATTTTTAAACACCTGTAACTTAAATATCTGTTCAAATTTTTTTTCTTAATATACAAAATTTGAAGGTCCAACATTATACTTTAACATATATTAAAGGATTTCCTTAAATTTAAAAGCGGTCCTTTAAATTGAAGAAAGTGTCTCTCAGTTTTAATTCCAAAGTTTGGAGGAATGCACAATATAAAAAAGTTGAACATAAAAAAGTTGGTGGAAGGGGAGTAGCGAGGATTAGATCCTTGAGGAATTGGGCAAGTTTCCCCATAGAGGGGCTATTAGGACTTAAAAATTAAAAAATTTTCTTTTTCTATAAGTAAGGAGCAACTTAGTCACCAACATATATATTTCCTAAATTAAACGTTAACATTGAAGCTTCAACATTATATTCCAATATTACTCAGTATGAAACACTATATTATTTTGAAAATGTGCTTTTTTAAAAACCCTTGGTTTTTTTCATCATTTGTTTAATTCCTATTTACATTCAAAAATTAACTTAGCCTAAAAAATTTAAAAATTATTGAATAGAAAAGTATTTACAGCATATTATTTTATAAATTTAACAAAAATTATAAGAAAAAAAAATAAATAAATCTTAATGGCATTTTATATTATTAATTTAAAAAAATTAAAAAAGTGCTAAATACCATGGTCCTACAAATATTAAAATTTGACAAATTGTTCAAAAATTTTACTACTAATATGGGGTGAAATAGTAAGAAACGCAAATATATTTAAATTCAAATAAAAAAAAAAAGAAGAACCAATAAAAAATTAACATAATTTAGAAAAGGAGAAGAAAAAAATTCAGATAAATTAAAAAAGTTCCAAAATCAATTATTACAAAATCTTGAAAATTAAAAATTAAACTATTACACTAAGTAAAACTTCGATTTCGTTAAAATTGTTGTCAATTAGCCAATTTTTAGTTGCTTTTATGATATTACTTCTGTGTTTTAATTTTCTAATATACAATGGTAATCTTTTATCCAGGCGACACGAAAGAACATAATAAAAACTAGGGTAAAAAGTTGTACGGAAACTTGGGGCAACCACAAGGAACAAATTATTTGTACATAATCTATACAAATTTCAGAATCTACTACATAAATACCCAGATCTGACAAAAAAGGTTTTAAAGACCTTGTAGCAGTATAGATACTTTAGCAATATTTTAGTTTCTCTGAAAAGTGGAAAACTATGATGTAAGCGATGTTTTTTAAAATTTTTTCTAATAATATATTTCTTTAATATTAGAAGTGGTTGTAGCTTATTGTAATAAGGCCCTCCCAACAAGTAATGCCATACTGTTATTTAGACTGAAATAGACCGTAGGAAAACATTTTTAAAACTTTAGTAGTACATATAGATGGGAGTAGATATATATGGATCGGATCAGAATCGAAAAAAAAAACGATTTAGCTATGTATGTTCGTCCGTCCGCCTGTCCGCACGATAACTCAAAAACTAAAGGATCTAGGATCTTAAAATGTTCGCAAATTGATTTTTTGCAATAGCCGTCATCGCTATTTAAATATACAACTTCTACAACTTCTTTTTTTATATGAGCATTACTCTGTACCTATTACAGCTGCGTGTCTGAAATTTTGTCAAAAGTAGTTTAGTTTTATGGTCAAAGTTTCTGCAAAATTTGGTTGGTCTAGTGGAGTGGGTTCGAGTTGCTGCCATACAATTTCTTATTTTATATGAACATTACTCTCCACCTAATGAAGCTGGGTGTCTAAAATTTTGCGAAAAATTGTTTAGTGTAACTGCCAAAGTTGCAGCAAAATTTGGTTGGTCTACGTTAGAGGGTTCGAGTAGCTGCCATACAACTCCTTCTTTTATATGAGTATTCCACTAGACTTAATAAAGTTGTATGTTTGAAATTTTGCCAAAAGTAATTAAACGGATGATATAATGTATATGTTACGGTCATACGGGTATCCCAGAGTTGACACAGTCTACTCTACTACACTCTTCCTCGTTTTTAGATTGATATTATTCAATAATACTGCATTCATCCATGGTTTTTCTAAAGTTGTGATACAATTAGAAATATGTTGCTTTAAAATATTTTTATAAGTATCATAAACTTTTGAAATAGCATTTTCACAAAATACTGGTTCCCAAAACTCATATCTTAGGTATAAATTTAATTTAGTACAATCGATGTAAATTTTTTGATTAGGGCAGTTATGTTTTCCTTTATTTATGTATTTTATAGGTTTTTTATAATTTTGTAATAAGTTATTAGATAGTCTAATGTATACATGATCTAAACACTTACCAGAAGATGGCTTTGTAGATCTTCAATAAATTATTGAAACCAAACCATTCAATGGAAGCAGAGTTAATAAATTAGATAAATCATTATTTTCTCCTATGATATCTAAATTTATATCTCCCAAAATATACATATTATAAGTTTTTTCCTTTTCTAAAATATTTACAAATTCATTAAAAAAAACTTCAAATATATGTTTATGAAATCTATAAATACATATAAAGGAAAAATTTACATAATTTACTTTACAAGAAATTTTTATTAAATCGCCAATAATAAGATTCAAATTAACAATTACACAATCATAACAATTTTTCACAAAACAACCAACACCATCTGCAACATAATTATTATTGGTACATGCATAAAAAACATATCCCGCTATAAAATATTCAGGAATTTCATATTCTTATAACCATATCTCTGATAAAAAAATAATATATGGTAATTTAGCAAAAGCTTCTAGATTAGTTATCAGCAAATCAAAGTTTTGTCTTAGACTCCTACAGTAAAATGATCAGAATGATTATAAAAATTAAGGTTATAATTAATAACATTATCAGTAGAAATTAAGGCACGATCATTGTTATTAAGATCGTCATTATCAAAAGCTACATTATTTAACAACCAAAATAAATTTTAAATATTAGTTATTCACAAATTGATTAAGATTCTCAATATTTTCAATTTTAAAAAATTTTCCACCTTCTTCTTTATACCCGTGCATTCATATATGAACATCGGGTATATTAAAATTACTCCTCCGTTTGTAACGCATCGAAATATACGAGCTAGATATAGTGTCAAGGGTACGTATAGAATCAGCATCGAAAAGTGAATCGATCTAGCTATGTGTGTCCGTCCGTCCGTCAGCACGATAACTCAAAAACTATAAGAGCCAGAGTTCTGAAACTTCCACAAAGTGATTTTTAGACAATTTGTAGGTTCCCTATTGTTTTTGGTTAAAATCGGACAAAGGCTTCGGGTAGCTGCCATACAAATTTTCCGAAATTATATGAATATTTTCAAAATTAATAACTAAATAGAAACCAAATATAAAAACAAACAAAATGTAGTTAAATTATTAATCAATTCATGGTGTAGTGGTTAGGTAGGACATGTTACTTGTAGCCAAAATGTCTCGGTTCGAATTCAGGCTAAGGAAAATTTTTATACCCGTGCATACATATATGACATCGGGTATATTAAAATTGCTCCTCCGTTTGTAACGCATCGATCTAGACGAGCTAGATATAGTGCCAAGGGTACGTATCGGCTCAGAATCGAAAATGAGATGATTTAGCTATGTGTGTCTGTCCGTCCGTCTGTGTGTCAGCACGATAACTCAAAAACTAAAAGAGCTACAGTTTTGAAATTTTCACAAAATATTTTTCAATCAATTTTTAGGTTCCCTATTTTTTTGGTTCAGATCGGACCAAAACTTCGGGTAGCTCTCAAACAACTAACTTTTTTAACTCCAATATTTTCATATAAAAATTTGAAATTTTGCTATGCATCTTGTATTTAACATGAAATTATATCAATTTTGTTTTTTTTTTGTTTTTTTGTAGATAACGATTTCGAGTTGGAATTTCATATGATTTAAATGATGCGTAGTTTATTTAAGATAAGCAAAAAAGAACACAAAGATTTTTTTTAAGTAAATGGCTTATTGATATTGATAGATACAATCATTATGAATATGATGATTATTATCTATCATGATGATCATTATATGAATATGATCATATGAAGTTTATTTTGCTTAAGTTTAATATATTCGTGAATTAAAAATTAATTACAAGAGATAGAATTGAAAAATTAGAGCTAGAGTTTTGAAATTCACACAAAACATTTTTTGCACATTTTTGAGATTCCCTATTCTTTTTGGTTTAGACCAGACCAAGGTTTCGGGGAGCTGCCATACAACTTATTTAAACCAATATGAATTTCTTCAAAAGTAGTTATACCAGGAAGACAAAAATTACACACGGTTAGTTTTATAATGAATCAAGCACTTATATGAAGTTTCAAAATTTTACGGCTCCATTTTCAGGGGGCTACCATACAACTTCTTTGCATTTGAATTTCTTGGAAACTGATTATACAACGAGAATGAAAATTACACACTGTTAGTTATATAATGAATCAATCACTTATATGAAGTTTCAAAATGTTACGGCCCCATTTTCGGGGGGCTGCCATACAACTTGTTTGCACCAATATGAATTTCTTCAAAACTAATTATACTACGAGATTGAAAATTATACACGATTAGTTATATAATGAATCGAGCACTTATATAGAATTTCAAAATGTTACGGCCTCATTTTCGGGCATCTGCCATGCCAAGTTGTCAATTCGATAACTGTGAATCTAATGAAGCTACGAGGTTAAAATTAAAACTGGGCAGGTAAAGTAATAGGGCAAATTAGTTTGCAAAATTGGACATCACCCGGATCATCTTTTAGTGTTTTTTTTATTTTTAAGTAAAAATTATGGTACCTATAATGAATTAAAAATTTAATTTTTTTTTTTTGTTGTTATTTTTTTTTTAAGCAGAACTTATGATAATAAGTTATATACTTTTTTATATTTTTTTTGTAATATTTATAATAGCATAAGGGAAATAAATAACGGTTAATGGGTATGCACGGGTATCTAAAAGTTGACAAGGGCAACTATAATCTTCCTCGCTTTTTCTTTAAATTAATTTTTTGTTATCTATTTTCTTTTTAATAAAATATATGTATTTATTTTATGTATGAAAAATTTTATTTTATAGAAAATTTGACAGAAAACTCTCATTTATATTAAAAATTATTAATTTTTTTTAATATTCTTATAAAAAAATTCAAAACTGTTATTTAAAACAAACAATTGATACCATGCAACTACAATTATTTAAAAAAAAAAAAATTAAGATAAATAAAAACTCGTTTTGTAGGCAAATTATTAATTGTTCTATGGTGTAGTGGTTAGAACATGGGACTAGTAGTCAAAGCGTTATGGTTCGATTCCTGGCTGGGACAAAATTTTTTTTTTTTTAAATTCATCTTAAAACTCTCATTTATAAATTATTTAGTTTTTTAATACATTTTTTAAAAAATTCAAAACAAACAATTGATACCATAGCAACTATAATAATTTAAAAAAAAAATTGAGATGTCCAAAAAGTCGATGGCTTAGTGGTTAGGACGTCGACCTTTTAATTGAAAAGTGTGAGTTCGAATCTCGTTCAGAGCATATTTTTTTTTTAAATTCATCTTTTTTTTAATTCATTTTTTTTTTTATTATTTTTTGTGTAATTAAATATAAAAAAACAAATATTTTGAATTTTCTGTCAAACAGTTCAATTGCAATATATCAAATTCTTATTTATTTAATACACGCACGAGTATCTAAAAGTTGACAAGGGCAACTATAATCTTCCTCGTTTTTTATAAAAACTGAGTCACTTTTAACCCAAACTCAGTTAAAAATTTTACGTTATTACCTTTTTTCAATGTATTAGTTGCCTTTAAAATTAATTTCATATTTTTTGATATCCATTCATTAATATAGATTCTTTTAGATGGATCACCACAAAAAATTGAATTCACTCCCCGTACCCTAAAACTTTTATATACAAATTTTCATGATAATTGACTGAGCCGTTTGGAGCCTATACGCTATAAAAACAAAAAAAAATATTTGCTTTATACATATATCTAATACATAAAGGAGAAAATTTGTTTGTTTGTTTGTTTGTTTGTCAGGATTCACATGAAAACCACTGGTCCGTTAGTCACAAAATTTTAATCGAATAGTTCTGAGAGCCCGGAATGTCACATTTTTATAAGTCAACAGGTTGCGGCTTCAGATCCGTTTTAAGCTTTTTCATTTTTTGGATGTCGAGGCAAAACGGTTTGACCGATTGACTTGAAATTTTGCACAAATGTTCCTCTTAGCAACAGGCATTAGTTGTATAAATTTGGTTGGAATAAACTAACCCATTTCGACCTGGCGGGCTTCCAAAAAATTTTGTGTTTCCTAATTGTGTCCAATTTTACAGGGTGGTTTTGCAGTCAAAAAGAGAGTCTGGCACAAATTTTTGTTGAGTTCGGTTAATCCGTTTGGCCAAGAGGGCGCAATGAAGCTTTTTCAATGTTTTTGATGTTGAATCAAAACGGTTTGACCGATAAACTTGAAATTGTGCACAAATGTTCCTCTTAACAACCGGAATTTGTTGTATAAATTTGGTTGGAATGAATTAACCAATTTCGTCCTGGCAGGCTTTCAAAAAAAGTTGTGTTTCTGATTTGTGTCCAATTTTACAGGATGATTTGGCAGTCCAAAAGAAAGGCTGCAAAAAGTTTAGGATCAAGTTCGATTAACCCGTTTTCCACGACGACGCCATGAAGTTTTCTATAAATTTTATTTGCTTAAACGATTAAAAGAATTTTATTGAAAATTTTGTATTAGCATTTTAATCATAAAAACTCACAGGGTTAATTTGGTTGTGACCTGTTTACGCGTTTTGCACAATGATTCAATAAAATTTTCTTATTTTTGGTATTAACGCAAGTTAACCTTTATTCCAGAAGCACACTTAATTAATAAGACTAATTTTTTGCTCTCAAATAGTCTCAAATAGTGCAAAAGCTAAATGAGATAATAATAATAATAAAAATAAAACTAATAAAGAATCCGAATAATAATATCTTTAAATTTAAGTAACGTAACATTTTCCATCTCTACATTTTTTCGTAAGTCTTTGTTTTTTATCTACTTTGCAGTTGTTGTTTTTTAAAAAAAGATTTTAGTGTAAAATTGCAGTTTTCTTCAAATAAAATCTAAAAATCAAAAAAAAATTAATTTCGTATATATTATCTTTACATACATAGTATTTTAAAATAGTTTTTCCAAAAAAGAAGCCTACATTTCTCTCATAAAATCATAAGCAACCGAGGAAGGGCGTAGTAGAACTTTCAGGTAAGTATAGAACCAAATATAAGTTGAAAAGAAGATTTTTAAACCTTTTCTAAACCATCGACTATATTTTATTCAAACGTTGGCAATTCAAGTAAACTACTATTTACTTAGTATAATGACATAATGGCAAATTTAGTATACCCTTTTGACCTTTCAATTGAGTTTTAATTTAAGTTGATGTTATTGAAAAAAGTTAACACAAGAATGGTGTACATGTTAATTTTAAAATGTAATAAAGCAATTTTTTTAAAACGAGTTTTTTAGGGATTATTCTGGCAATTTTTCAACAAATTTATCAAATTTCACTTGAAACTTTTCATAATTATTAAACTTTTCACAATAAAAATTCAAGCAGCACCGAATTGTTAAGAAGCAGAAGAAAAACGTATAGAAAATTAGAGATTATCGTTAAAACTGTTTTGTAAACTGTTTTTTAAAGTTTTCGTTTCGCAATCGGTTAAAAGAACTCGAAACATTTTTTTAAACATTTCCCTAATTCAAAGAACTTTTACCTACTTTCAAAAATGGGACGTAATTTACTTACAAAAATTTTTTTTTGAATAATCGTAGGAATGATAAGTATATACATGTACGCATACAAAATTTAAATTTAAGTGGTTAAACCGTTTCTGCTTAAGAGTAAAGTAATGAAAAAATCTGTAAAAAGCTGCTGTGCGACAATGGGTTAACAGAACTGAACCAACCTGTTTTTGAAACTTTGAGCAAGTAATATTTCGCAAAATTGGACGTAATATCCTTCCCAAATTTTTTTTTAAAAAATTGTCGGGCGGCAAGGGGTTACAAATTCCAAGTCTGTTAATAGAGTGAACTCTATTGTCAAAGAAGAACACATACACAAAATTTGAAGTGAATCGGTTAAACCATTTTTAATTTATAGCAAAGTAACGACAAAACACATTCAACAATGCAACATTAACCATAAATGGCACCATAATTGAACGAGTTTCAAGTTTTAAATATCTAGGATGTTGGCTAAATGAAAACTGGAACTCAGATATAGAAATAAAATGCCGAATTGAATATGCTCGTAGCAGTTTTGTAAAATATAAAAAAGTTTTATGCAACCGTGATATCAATCTCGAAACAAAAATCCGGTTTGTTAAATGCTACGTGTGGTCCATACTCCTCTATGGTTTGGTAGCGTGGACTCTAAAAATAACGACCATCAATAAGCTTGAAGCATTTGAAATGTGGATATACCGTAGAATATTGAAAATATCATGGATAGATCGAGTGAGCAATAGTGAGGTTCTAAGTAGAATAAATAGAGACCGTGAGTTGTTATTAACAATCAAGCGTAGGAAAACATCTTATCTAGGTCATATAATGCGCAATGACAAATATTATATTCTACAACTGATTCTGCAAGGTAAAATTGAAGGCAGAAGACGTGTCGGCAGAAAGCAAATGTCGTGGCTTAGAAACATCAGGCAATGGACGGGCCTCCAAACGGTGGGAGAATTAATGCACGCAGCACAAGATAGAGAGAGCTTCAGAAATGTGATCGCAGACATCCAGTAGTGGATAAGCAGCTAAAGAAGAAGAACAACAAAACATATAAAAAGCTGTTGGGCCGCAACGGGTTAACGAAACTCCACAAATATTTTTTTGAGACTTTCTTTTTAACCAAAGCAGTACTTCGAAAAAATGGCCGAAACTTGCTTTTTTGCAATTTGCACGCTCTATATTATGAGAAATAAATAAATCCAGAAATATGAAGACCAGTTTCATCCAAAATGTACCGATTTGCTCGTGTTCATGAAAAGATTATTTGTAAATAAATAATTTTAATCACTGTAAATTGTAAAAGTAAAGTAAGAACTGTGATGAGTAAAAATTTTTGGGGATTGAAAATAGAAAACTAATTAATAATTTTAAGTTTCTTTTCACTTTTATCTGAACTGATTTAATCTTCATTTTTTAACAATTTTTCTTTTAACCATTTCACTTGTTTATACCCGTGCATACATATATGAACATCGGGTATATTAAAATTACTCCTCCGTTTGTAACGCATCGAAATATAAGAGCTAGATATAGTGTCAAGGGTACGTATCGAATCAGCATCGAAAAGTGAATCGATCTAGCTATGTGTGTCCGTCCGTCCGTCCGTCAGCACGATAACTCAAAAACTATAAGAGCTAGAGTTCTGAAACTTTCACAAAGTAATTTTTAGACAATTTGTAGGTTCCCTATTGTTTTTGGTTAAAATCGGAGAAAGGCTTCGGGTAGCTGCCATACAAATGTTTCGATATTTTATGAGTATTTTAAAAGTTAATAACGAAATAGAAACCAAATATAAAAACAAACAAATTGTTGTCTAATTATTAATCGATTCATGGTGTAGTGGTTAGGACATGTTACTTGTAGCAAAAATGTCTCGGTTCGAATTCAGGCTAAGGAAAATTTTTTTTTTTTTTCAATTCATTTTTTTTTTATCTATTTTTTTTTTAATAAAATATATGTATTTATTTTATGTTTGAAAAAATTTTATTTTATAGAAAATTTGACAGAAGACTCTCATTTATATTAAAAAAAATTCAAAACTGTTATTTAAAACAAACAATTGATACCATAGCAACTATGATTATTTAAAAATGTTATTTAAAACAAACAATTGATACCATAGTAACTACAATTATTTAAAAAAAAATAATGAGATAAATAAAAACTCGTTTTGTAGACAAATTATCAATTGTTCTATGGTATAGTGAATAGGACATGGGACTAGTAGTCAAAACGTTTCGGTTCGATTCCTGGCTAGAGCAAAATTTTTTTTTTTTTTAAATTCATCTTAAAATTCTCATTTATAAATTATTTATTCTTTTTAATACATTTTTAAAAAAATTCAAAACAGTTATTCAAAACAAACAATTAATACCATCGCAACTATAATAATTAAAAAAAAAGATTGAGACGAATATAAAGTTGATGGCTTAGTGGTTAGGACGTCGACATTTTAATTGAAAAGTGTGGGTTCGAATCTCGTTGAGAGCATATTTTTTTTTTAAATTCATCTTTTTTTTTAATTCATTTTTTTTTTATTAATTTTTTTTATAATTAAATATAAAAAAACAAATATTTTGAATTTTCTGTCAAACAGTTCAATTGCAATATAAGAATTTCTTATATATTTAATACACGCACGGTTATCTAAAAGTTGACAAGGGCAACTATAATCTTCCTCGTTTTTTAAGTGGCTAATTAATATTTCTAAAAGTGTTATCTTATGTGTATAGGTATAGCATTTTTCATTTGTAATAAACCAAGTAGAATATTTTATCGATTTATTTGTAGCTTCTAAGCAACATAATTATATATTTTTTTAGCACATTTTCAAAAAATTTTGTAAAAATGTGCCTATATAGTCTCACTCTGTCCGTCCGTCCGTCCGTTCGTCTGTCTGTCCGTATGTTTACAAAAACTTTTACATCGTTTGAAATAGAGAAAAGAAATTTTAACCACGAGTAGGTATTACAAAAAAAATAATTTCGTAGAAGAATTTTTTTCTGTAGCCCCTCCTGTTACGGAGCTGCAGCCCCCCAAAGTTGGGAAAAGCCCTATATTCAAATTGTTATAACAAGAGTTCTATTAAGTGTATTTTTAATCTGAACACGGCAAAAGATAGCTGGTGTTATAAACTTTATAAATTTTTAAAAGACAAATGTTTAGGGTTGCCATACGGTACTAAAATTTACCATTATGCAAAACTCAATTTTTGCAAAATTGTTGGCCCTACATATCTTCTAAACGGACTAAGCTACGGTCTTGAAATTTTGGTAGTAGTTAGATCCATAGAAATAAGTAGCAGTCGGTTAACAAATTTTTTTTGTCACGTCCCCTGTATTGCAGCTATAAGGCCCCGAAAAATGAAATTTTGCTATTTTTAAACACCTGTAACTTGAATACCTGTTCAAATTTTTTTTTTGTGATTTACAAAATATAAAGCTCTTTAATTATGTTTCAACATGTGTCAAAGGTTTTTCTTAATTTTGAAGAGTGGCGAAGGTACAGCCCCCGCAAATTCCAAAAAAGCCCTATATTTAAATTAGTATAATAAGAGTTTCGTTAGGTTTATTTTCAATCAAACAACGGTAGAAGGCAGCTGCTTTTATAGGCCTTACAAAAATATGGCGTAGTAATGTATAGGGTTGCCATACGGTACTAAAATTTACCATTATGCAAAACTCAATTTTTGCAATATTTTTGGCCCCACATATCTTCTAAACGGGCTAATCAAGGTTCTTGAAATTTTGGGAGTAGTTAGATCTTTAGAAATAAGTAGAAGTCGGTTAACAAAATTTTTTTGTCACGTCCCCTGTTTAGCAGCTATAAGGGTTCGAAAATTGAAATTTTGCTATTTTTGAACACCTGTAACTTGAATACGCGTTGAAATTTTTTTTTATTAATATACAAAATTTGATGGTCAAACATTATACCTTAACATATGTTAAAAGATTTTCTTAAATTTGGAAGCGGTTCTTTATATTGAAGAAAGTGTCTCTCAGTTTTAACCAGTTTTGTTTAAACAGTAAAATTCTAAGTAAAATTCCAAATTTTGGTATGATTTACAATTTAATTCCTTGAACCTAAAAAAGTTTGGAGAAGGGGAGTAGTGAGTATTAGATCCTTGATAAATTGGGCAAGCTTCCCCATAGAGGAGCTATTAGGACTTAAAAATTAAAAAAATTACTGTTTCTACAAGTAGTAACTTAGTCACCAACTTATATATTTAACATTGAAGCTTCAACATTATATTCCGATAAAATACTCAGTATGAAACACTATATTATTTTGAAAATGTGCTTTTTTAAAAACCCTTGGTTTTTTTCATCACTTGTTTTTAATTTCTTTTATGAAAATTTATTGAAAAATAGTGATTAAACATATGAATGTGAAATTGAGTAATTTTTAAAAAAATTTTGTGTTGGAGAATTTCCGAATCATTTTTGTTATTTTTTTGAAAAATAAATTGCTCCGAATCGAGCATTAAAGTTTCATTAGAATTTTTTATAAATGAATTATTGTATTGATCACAAGAATATTTTTTCATTAATTTGAAGATAACGTAGCCACAAATGTATGTATATGTATATAATGTATATTTTCTTAATCTAATTTTTGAGAATTTTCTATTTTTTTTTTTTTTTTAAATAATTAACTACTATATTTGTTATATTGTCATCTAATATATTAATTTTTCCCTCGTTAGATTTTAAATCATTTGGTTCTGTTTAATAATCATTTAAATAATTGATATTTCAAAATTCAGCATCATCCTCCTCGCAATTTGAGTGTTCAAAAGTATGATTAATTTATTGCTATACTGACGGATTATTGATACAACCATTTCTAAATCTAATTAAGGAAAATAAATTTTCGAGAACATCCTGGTTTAAACGAGATGATAGTAAATAAGAACACTAATTATTATATTGTGAACATATATCGGAACTCAATTCCGTAACCCCACCGAAAGTTTGCACCATACCATCGATGCAATACACTTTTTTAGATGTGCTTGGCCTTACATTGTGAAAATAATTTTTCATTTCGAAAAGGTTTTTAAAGAAAGGGTTGTTCTGTTGCAATGCTGAACGATATGGATTCCCATCCTATAACTTTTTGCTATTCAAGCAATGGAATAAACTATTGATTTTTAAAAGAAATTCTGCCGTTGAAGAATCACAAGCCTTCCTAGCTACAAATTGGTTTGCTGAAACGAGAGTTTTGATTGCAGCAGAAACAGAATTACTAAAGATTTGAGTGGCCAAGCGCACATTCATTTTTTCAAAAGAATTAGGAAAGATATGTTTTTTCGAAAGTTTGGGACACATATTTTTTGTATTATTTCTTTCATGCAAATAAAGAGACTGTATAATTTTAAATGAAAACACCCCGTCATCTGTAATTAGATCGTATTTTCGGTCATATATTATTGTCCTAACATTAATATCTTAATCGAAAGCTGCCTGTAAATTCTAATTTAAAATGTTCTGAAGATCTGCACTAACTATTCCCTTTTCTGTGGTGTAAAAACTAAAAACATATTTCCAATTATGAATTAAACCTCTCAACAAAATACACATATGTATTTTGCGATATCTTTTGTTCTGCCGGAACCATAATCAGAAATGCATCTATTCATCTATTAAGGGAACTAAAATGGGGCAAATTAAGCTTTACTCCATCTCTCAAAAATTTATAACCTTTAGGTGAATTAAAATGAATATTTGGTGCTACCTTTTTTTCTTCCTCAGACCATTTACTAACACTTTTAAAATTAATTTTTAAAAATATTTTGCCTTCGTTACTCAATTGAAATTGCCTATTAATAATGCTACATAAAGATAAATCCTGTTCTTCTTTTTTTAGTTTTTGCCTTAACTTTTTATTTTGATTTTTTAAGTAAATAATGTTTTATTTTTTAAATTAAATTTTGTTTCTTGAAGAAAGTTAACCTTTTATGAACTGTCGAATACTTTTTTAAATAAAAATCTGCATTTCTCTGAAATTTTAAACAATTCTTTCAAAAACTACTTTTTACGTCTGACGATACATACAGTTTGAAAATTTTGAAAAAGTACATTAAAATTTCTTACATTTTTGTTATAATAGAATTTAGTGCTTGAATAATTATTATTTATTTCAAAGGGTCTCTGTTTTCTTTATTAATATTTCAGGCAAAAACAAGTTAGGAACCGCCCCAGTTTTTAGCCTATGTCCCAAAAATTTTTTCTCTAAATGATCTTCTCATAAAAATATTTTTTTTTTTTCAAATGTTCGATACTTACATTACATTGAGATTTCGAAATTTCAAACATAATTTTATCTTTTGGAAAACTATGAAACCTACCATCAAAATTCCACTTGCTCCACATATTTTGCAAGAGTAACCTGACTTGCGTGAGTCTGATCTTATATGTTGAAACATTCTAAGATATGCACATGCAAAAAATAGATACATGCAGAGGAATAGATATTAGTTGTAGAAAAGTAAGATACTTAAAAACTAGTAAGTTTAAAATGTTATGTCAAAATAAAATGTAAGGACTGACGAAATATTTTTAAAAGCAGTTTATAAGTAAGCAAATAGATCACTTTACAATTAAAGAAAATCTAAATTTCGGTTATAATAAAATTTTCAAATGATAACATAAAAGGATATGTAGTAAATATAAAGAAGTCGCATTTCATTTCAAATTTTTAAGCAAAACTAAAGTTAAATAAATATTATTTTAAATAAATTTATAAAATAAATAATTTCGACTGCAAGAAAAAATACAATTGATTTTATATTTATATATTTTCATATTTCCCCACTGTGAATCGAAGCAAGTATAATTAGAGCGAAAAATTTATAATTTGAATGCATTACTATGATCTAACTAACTAGGTGCTCTAACTAACTTATTTAAAATAATAAAATCAGTTCACAGAAAATAAATAAATTATTAGGTACTTTAATCAAAAAAAAATAAATTTTTTTGTTTTTTTACAAAGCATAGGCACATAATTTACGTAGATACATAAGGTACGTTTAAAAATATAAAAATATTTTTAATGGAACGTTTTTATGTTTTTATTTATTATGTACCTGGGTTCTGTGATATTATATTTACAACTATTCTTATGATTTACAATAGCTCTTGAATTTGTGCCAACGTAATTTTATATAAAACGAGGAAGATTATAGTTGCCCTTGTCAACTTTTAGATACCCGTGCATACCCACTATGGTGTATAAAATAAACCGTAATTTACTTCCCTTATACATTTAACTCATTACCCCATAATTTTGACGTAAAAAAAAAAAAAAAAATTAACAAAAAAAAAAAAAAATCACAAAACAAAAACAAAATTTTCATTCATTGTCCAATAACTTTAGCTTAAAAAAAAAAAAAAAAATTGGCTCACTCTAAAAGTCCGAAGGTCCGAGTGATGTCCAACTTTGCCAAGTAACTTGCCCTATTAATTTATCTGCCCAATTTTAATTTTAACCTTGTAGCTTCATTAGATTCAAAGTTATTGAATTGAAAACTTTGTATGGCAGCCCCCCGAAAATGGGGCCCTAACATTTTGAAACTTCATATAAGTGCTCGATTCATTATATAACTAACCGTGTGTAATTTTCAGCCTCGTAGTACAATTAGTTTTGAAGAAATTCATATTGGTGCAAAGAAGTTGTATGGCAGCCCCCCGAAAATGGGGCCCTAACATTTTGAAACTTCATATAAGTGCTCGATTCATTATATAACTAACCGTGTGTAATTTTCAGCCTCGTAGTTTAATTAGTTTTGAAGAAATTCATATTGGTGCAAAGAAGTTGTATGGCAGCCCCACGAAAATGGGGCCCGAACATTTTGAAACTTCATATAAGTGCTCGATTCATTATATAACTAACCGTGTGTAATTTTCATCCGCGTAGTATAATTAGTTTTGAAGAAATTCATATTGGTGCAAAGAAGTTGTATGGCAGCCCTCCGAAAATGGGGCCCTAACATTTTGAAACTTCATATAAGTGCCGGAGTCATTATAAAACTAACCGTGTGTAATTTTCATCCCCGTAGTATAAATAGTTTTGAAGAAATTCATATTGGTGCAAAAAAGTTGTATGGCAGCTCCCCGAAGCCTTGGTCCGATTTTAACCAAAAACAATAGGGAACCTAGAAATTGTCTAAAAATGACTTTGTGTGAAATTCAAGACTCTAGCCCTTTTAGTTTTTGAGTTATCGTGCTGACGGACGGACGGACGGACGGACACACATAGCTAGATCGATTCACTTTTCGATGCTGATTTGATACGTACCCTTGACACTATATCTAGCTCGTCTAGATCGATGCGTTACAAACGGAGGAGTAATTTTAATATACCCGATGTTCATATATGTATGCACGGGTATAAATATATTTATACAACAACAAAGCGTTTGTGTACTTACATGATAATGATCAAAATATTGCTAAATATTTTAAACAGATTAAAATTTTTAATCACCACTTTTAATATTTTAAATTATGAAAAAAATTTAAAATCACCTGACTTAGAAGTCTGTAGAAATGCTCGTTTTAATAATATGTATCAAAATAAAAACATAAAACAAATACTGGGCGCGCTTTTTTGATAGTTTGATAGTAAATAAGAACACTAATTATTATATTGTGAACATATATCGGAACTGAATTCCGTAACCCCACCGAAAGTTTGCACCATACCATCGATGCAATACACTTTTTTAGATGTGCTTGGCCTTACATTGTGAAAATAATTTTTCATTTCGAAAAGGTTTTTAAAGAAAAGGGTTGTTCTGTTGCAATGCTGAACGATATGGATTCCCATCATATAACTTTTTGCTATTCAAGCAATGGAATAAACTATTGATTTTTAAAAGAAATTCTGCCGTTGAAGAAGCACAAGCCTTCCTAGCTACAAATTGGTTTGCTGAAACGAGAGTTTTGATTGCAGCAGAAACAGAATTACTAAAGATTTGAGTGGCCAAGCGCACATTCATTTTTTCAAAAGAATTAGGAAAGATATGTTTTTTCGAAAGTTTGGGACACATATTTTTTGTATTATTTCTTTCATGCAAATAAAGAGACTGTATAATTTTAAATGAAAACACCCCGTCATCTGTAATTAGATCGTATTTTCGGTCATATATTATTGCCCTAACATTAATATCTTAATCGAAAGCTGCCTGTAAATTCTAATTTAAAATGTTCTGAAGATCTGCACTAACTATTCCCTTTTCTGTGGTGTAAAAACTAAAAACATATTTCCAATTATGAATTAAACCTCTCAACAAAATACACATATGTATTTTGCGATATCTTTTGTTCTACCGGAACCATAATCAGAAATGCATCTATTCATCTATTAAGGGAACTAAAATGGGGCAAATTAAGCTTTACTCCATTTCTCAAAAATTTATAACCTTTAGGTGAATTAAAATGAATATTTGGTGCTACCTTTTTTTCTTCCTCAGACCATTTACTAACACTTTTAAAATTCATTTTTAAAAATATTTTGCCTTCGTTACTCAATTGAAATTGCCTATTAATAATGCTACATAAAGATAAATCCTGTTCTTCTTTTTTTAGTTTTTACCTTAACTTTTTATTTTGATTTTTTAAGTAAATAATGTTTTATTTTTTAAATTAAATTTTGTTTCTTGAAGAAGGTTAACCTTTTATGAACTGTCGAATACTTTTTTAAATAAAAATCTGCATTTCTCTGAAACTTTAAACAATTCTTTCAAAAACTACTTTTTACGTCTGACGATACATACAGTTTGAAAATTTTGAAAAAGTACATTAAAATTTCTTACATTTTTATTATAATAGAATTTAGTGCTTGAATAATTATTATTTATTTCAAAGGTTCTCTGTTTTCTTTATTAATATTTCAGGCAAAAACAAGGTAGGAACCGCCCCAGTTTTTAGCCTATGTCCCAAAAATTTTTTCTCTAAATGATCTTCTCATAAAAATATTTTTTTTTTTCCAAATGTTCGATACTTACATTACATTGGGATTTCCAAATTTCAAACATAATTTTATCTTTTGGAAAACTATGAAACCTACCATCAAAATTCCACTTGCTCCACATATTTTGCAAGAGTAACCTGACTTGCGTGAGTCTGATCTTATATGTTGAAACATTCTAAGATATGCACATGCAATAAAATAGATACATGCAGAGGAATAGATATTAGTTGTAGAAAAGTAAGATACTTAAAAACTAGTAAGTTTAAAATGTTATGTCAAAATAAAATGTAAGGACTGACGAAATATTTTTAAAAGCAGTTTATAAGTAAGCAAATAGATCACTTTACAATTAAAGAAAATCTAAATTTCGGTTATAATAAAATTTTCAAATGATAACATAAAAGGATATGTAGTAAATATAAAGAAGTCGCATTTCATTTCAAATTTTTAAGCAAAACTAAAGTTAAATAAATATTATTTTAAATAAATTTATAAAATAAATAATTTCGACTGCAAGAAAAAATACAATTGATTTTATATTTATATATTTTCATATTTCCCCACTGTGAATCGAAGCAAGTTAGATCATGCATTACTATGATCTTACTAACTAGGTGCTCTAACTAACTTATTTAAAATAATAAAATCAGTTCACAGAAAATAAATAAATTATTAGGTACTTTAATCAAAAAAAAATAAATTTTTTTTTTTTTTTTACAAAGCATAGGCACATAATTTACGTAGATACATAGGGTACGTTTAAAAATATAAAAATATTTTTAATGGAACGTTTTTATGTTTTTATTTATTATGTACCTGTGTTCTGTGATATTATATTTACAACTATTCTTATGATTTACAATAGCTCTTGAATTTGTGCCAACGTAATTTTATATAAAAATATATTTATACAACAACAAAGCGTTTGTGTACTTACATGATAATGATCAAAATATTGCTAAATATTTTAAACAGATTAAAATTTTTAATCACCACTTTTAATATTTTAAATTATGAAAAAAATTTAAAATCACCTGACTTAGAAGTCTGTAGAAATGCTCGTTTTAATAAAATGTATCAAAATAAAAACAGAAAACAAATAAAGGGCGCGCTTTTTTGAAAGAAGCTCAAAAATAGAATATGTACCTAATAAAAATCGTCTAAAAAAAGAAATCGTCCAACTTGATATAAAATATAAACAATATATGGATCGATTGACATACAAACAAAATAAAAAGAAAAATAAAAATAAAGCAAAAAATAATCTCAATTTGATTTTACTAAGTATAACAACAATACGGTCATCTTTTTACGAAATATACCAAATTCGATATTGGGGTGATTTCAAAACAAAAAAATTGATTAACATTTTTTATTTTAAATGAATTCTCTATGTATATGATTTCTTTATGTTTGAACATAGTCTCGTTTAGAGGACTGTGCTTGAAAACATAATGTTTTTATACTGCTAGTTATATTTTTACATGTAAGAGTTTAAATTATATTTGCATTGAGCTTTGTTTAACCTCAACAATAATTTTTTTAAATAAAATATTTTTTAAATAACTTGTAAATGTAACTTATAAAATTAAATATAATTCTGTAAAAACTAGTTTCAAATAGTTTATATATATATAAATTTCAAAATACATTTTTTTCTGTAGTTTATAATCAAGTTTTTTAGCCTGTATTAGCCCAACTTTTACATACGATTTTAAATTTATCACAAATCTTAATACTATGCTTCGAAAAATTACAAAGGTCTTCAAAAATTTTAAATAATAAGTATATATATTTTTTTTTTTTTTTTTTATTTAGTTAATTGCTTTTTTTTACAATTATAGTCTTAGTATGTATTTCAATATGTTTTCGAAAGAAATTAGCCTTAGCTTTTTGGTTACATTATTTTCATAATAATTATTACGATTCTACTTAATGAAAGAGAAAGCAAAAAAAAAAATTACAACAGAAATTAAAAAAAATAAAATAAAATTAAAAAACAAAACAAAATCATTTTTTTTTTATTTATTCTTAATTTAAAAAAAAAATTTGTTATAAGTAAAGTCAGCTTAAGTAATCGTAATTGACCTCAAATCATACAATTAAATAAGGTAAGCCATTTAAATAATTTACTCCATCAAAACAAGTTTGAATTAAACAAATGTAAAATTTGATTTTGAGCATATTCTTTTAAGAAAAAAATTAATTAAAAAAGTTTACTTCATTATTTACTGATATGGACTCTTTTAGAGTTTTCGTATTTTGTTTTGTGATAAATTCTTTTAAAATACCTAATAAACATTATAACAACTAAAGAAACAGTCAGTCGGTGCAACCGACTTAGAAATACCCTACATCTATTTGGTTCAAATTCAATGGGAAGTCCATAAGTCATTTTAAAACCATAAAAGCTGTTACGAGTTTGATCGTAAGACATAGCTAACCAAATTAACTTTATAATACTAAAAACATTTTCTAATTCCTATTCAAAAATATAACAAATTCTTACTAATTTCTCTATTTAAAAATATTAAAAAACAAAAACATATATAAATTTCAAAATACATTTTTTTCTGTAGTTTATAATCAAGTTTTTTAGCCTGTATTAGCCCAACTTTTACATACGATTTTAAATTTATCACAAATCTTAATACTATGCTTCGAAAAATTACAAAGGTCTTCAAAAATTTTAAATAATAAGTATATATATTTTTTTTTTTTTTTTTTATTTAGTTAATTGCTTTTTTTTACAATTATAGTCTTAGTATGTATTTCAATATGTTTTCGAAAGAAATTAGCCTTAGCTTTTTGGTTACATTATTTTCATAATAATTATTACGATTCTACTTAATGAAAGAGAAAGCAAAAAAAAAAATTACAACAGAAATTAAAAAAAATAAAATAAAATTAAAAAACAAAACAAAATCATTTTTTTTTTATTTATTCTTAATTTAAAAAAAAAATTTGTTATAAGTAAAGTCAGCTTAAGTAATCGTAATTGACCTCAAATCATACAATTAAATAAGGTAAGCCATTTAAATAATTTACTCCATCAAAACAAGTTTGAATTAAACAAATGTAAAATTTGATTTTGAGCATATTCTTTTAAGAAAAAAATTAATTAAAAAAGTTTACTTCATTATTTACTGATATGGACTCTTTTAGAGTTTTCGTATTTTGTTTTGTGATAAATTCTTTTAAAATACCTAATAAACATTATAACAACTAAAGAAACAGTCAGTCGGTGCAACCGACTTAGAAATACCCTACATCTATTTGGTTCAAATTCAATGGGAAGTCCATAAGTCATTTTAAAACCATAAAAGCTGTTACGAGTTTGATCGTAAGACATAGCTAACCAAATTAACTTTATAATACTAAAAACATTTTCTAATTCCTATTCAAAAATATAACAAATTCTTACTAATTTCTCTATTTAAAAATATTAAAAAACAAAAACACTTGAAATAAATGAAAACATATTTATTTCAATTCTATTACAAAAATGAAAAAATTTGAATTACAAAATTTTGTGATAAAAAGCTAATCATAGCATAATATATTTAATAATTAAAATTTTTCAAAATTACAATTATTTTAAATTGTTAGTTTATGTACCTGTTAGAAAAGCTTATAAACGCAAAATATACAATAAATGTATTTCTAAAATATAATTACAAATTTAGAACTTTTCATATAATCCATTTAAATATAACAATAAATTTTACATAAGTGCAGCAAGTACCTTTGAATATAGCTTAAGTATTGTACACAATGTCTGAATTATATATCAGCTTTGGTAATAATTTAATAAAATATATGATATAATAAAAATTAAAAAAAAAGGAATTTAATCGTTTATTAAAAAAATATTTTGTTTTTAATTTATAAAATATTATACAAAATATGTTTTATGGTAAAATTATTAGCCTTTTAAATATATAAAAGTGTTAAATAAAAACGGAAATAGGAAAGAACCCTTGTGTATCAAATTTAAAGTTTTTACCTTCATGAATCTCGAAGATAAGCTTTTTAATTTTGGGATATCTTAGGAGCCACCTGAACCACCGCTACAATTAAGTCTAAATTTCGGGGGCACATAGGAAATAGGAAATATTTTCTTTGGCTTCGAAATTATACTCGTTTGGCCTCAGATCGATCCTAAGCTTCTAGAATCCGATCTCATTATCCGATCTCGACCAGAACCAATGCCCATGGTACTTTCATTATTAGTAACCTAGAGTTTAAATTTCATCGAAATAGCGGCTTTATTTTTTGAGTTATACTGCTTTTAAGATATATGTTCGTTAGGCCTTGAATTTTTCAAAGGTTCCAAAACCCGAAACCATGGTACAATTTGGCCCATATGCAGTCCCCGTCATACTTTCAATACTAGTTAACCCTTGTACACAACTGAAACGTTCTATCTTAATTGTAAGTTACTATTTTTATTAATTTCGATGATAAGCTTTTAAACCTTGGGGAATCTAAGAGGGTTACTGAATCACCACACTGATTGATCGAAAATTAGAGGGACACACAGGAAATAGTAAAGAGCACCCATGTGCCAAATTTCAAACTTCTAAATTTGTTTGAAGTTACTATCTTTTTATCTCTGTAATTTCGAAAATATGCTTTAAGGTCTTCGGAACTGTGTGGCTGGTCCTCAACCCACTACTCCAATTAGTCCCAAATTTCAAGGACATTTGAAAAGTTTTTATTAGTTTGATCGTAAGACCTATCTAACCAAATTAACTTAATAATACTTGAATATCTCAGTTACAAAATTGGAAATATTTGATTACATTTTTATCACAAAATTTACTATGTAATTGTACGTATTAGAAAAGGTTATAAATGCAAAATATGCAATAAATGTATTTCTTAAATACTATGACAAATTTAGAAATTTTCATATAAATCATTTAAATATAAAAATAAATTTTACATACATGCAGCAAGTACCTGTGGATTCGTTTTATATTGTACACAATTTCTTAATTATATATTACCTATGGTAATAATTCAAAAAATATATATTAATATATAAAAAAATTTAATCGTTTATTAAAAAATTTTTTTTTTTAATTTATAAAATATAATACATAATATGTTTTATAGTAAATTTCTTAGCCTTTTACAAATATAAAACTGTTAAATAAGAACGGAAATAGGAAATAGTGTTTTAAATTTAGTTTCTATGTGTAACTTCGAAGTTAAGCTTACTAATTTTGGGATTTCTTAGGTGGCACCTGAACCACCAATGCAATTTAATCTAAATTTTGTAGACACAAAGAAAAACAACGTTACACGAAATTTAAATTTTAAGGCCCCCTCTTCTTTGGTTTCGAAATTATAATCCCGAACCTATGGTACGATTTCACCCAAATGCAGGAGTAGTAATATGAGGTTTCTGGGAACGTCAAAATCAGGTGATTGTGTTTTTGACAGTTGTTTGTGTCTTGCATATAGTATTTATTGTCTTGTTAATAGGAAATAGGTAGATGTCGCTATAAGTGAATGAATATTGTTTTTGTCTTGAATATTCTTATTTATTAAGTTGTTAATAGTATAAAGATAGATGTCGCAAGTAGAACAAAAAATCTCTCACTATATTTTGTAAAATCCAATGCCCCATGAAAGAGAAAAAACGATATTATACATTTGTAAAAACATATACCTTCCTCATCCTACGCATTGTTTTATATTATATTATTTTCTTAAAAAACGAGGAAGAGTGTAGTAGAGTAGACTGTGTCAACTCTGGGATACCCGTATGACCGTCATCCGGTTAATTACTTTTGTCAAAATTTCAAACATACAGCTTTATTAAGTGTAGTGGAATACTCATATAAAAGAAGCAGTTGTATGGCAGCTACTCGAACCCTTTGCAGTAGACCAACCAAATTTTGCAGAAACTTTGGCAATTACACTAAACTATTTTTGGCAAAATTTCATACACCCAGCTTCATTAGGTGTAGTGTAATGCTCATATAAAATAAGGAGTTGTATGGCAGCTACTCGAACCCTCTACAGTAGACTAACCAAATTTTGCAGAAACTTTGGCCATTACACTAAACTAGTTTTAGCAAAATTTCAGACACCCAGCTTAATTAGGTGGAGAGAAATGCTCATATAAAATAAGAAGTTGTATGGCAGCTACTCGAACCCACTCCACTAGACCAACCAAATTTTGCAGACTCTTTGGCCATAAAACTAAACTACTTTTGGCAAAATTTCAGACACGCAGTTGTAATAGGTACAGAGTAATACTCATATAAAACAAGTGAGGGGAAAAAACCAAGGGTTTTTAAAAAGCACATTTTTAAAATTATATACGGTTCTTACTGAGTATTTTATCATGTATTTTTATAAAAAGATATATTATGATAATATTATAATTTTGTTATTTCATTAATAATTAATTATATGACTAATAGTGAATTACTTAGAATATAACCCCAATGCACTCAAGAAAACCTGTTAATAAGTGCAAAATATAATGTTGGAGCTTCAATGTTAACGTTTAATTTTGGAAAAACTTACAATGGTGAATAAGTTATTGTTTTATAAGAACATAAAAGTTTTAATTTTGAAGACCTAGTAGCCCTTCAATTGGGAAGGTTCCCAAACTTTTGCTTAGCAAACTTATGATGGATCTGCCCACCCCCTCCTGTCCACACCCTTCCATTTTTTTCCCGGTTCTAGGAAATCAATTTTGAACTCCAACAAAATTTGGAATTTTACATAGAATATTATTTTCAAACCAAAAATGGTTAAGACAAAGAACAATTTCTTCAATTTAAAGAGACCCTTTCAAATTTAAGAAAAACCTTTAACGTATGTTGAAATATGATGCTGCAGCTATAAATTTTGCATATTTGTAAAAAAAAATTTGAACAGGTGTTAAAGTTACAGGTGGTTGAAAATAGCAAAATTTCAATTTTCGAGCCCTTATAGCTCCTAAACAGGGGGCGTGACAAAAAAATTTTGTTAACCGACTCCTACTAATTTTAGAGGACCTAACTTCTCCCAAAATTTCAAGACCCTAGCTTGGCCCGTTTAGAAGATATATGGGGCCAAAAATTTTGCAAAAGTTGAGTTTAGCTTAATGGTAAATTTTAGTACCGTATGGTAACCCTATACATTTAAGTTTTATATTTTTGTGAAGCTTATAAAACCAGCTATGGTTTGCCGTTTTCAGATTGAAAATACACTTAACAAAACTCATGTTATAATAATTTAAAAATAGGGCTTTTTCCAACTTTGAAGGGCTGTAGCTCCGTAACGAGTGAGGCTACAGAAAAAAATTCTTCCACGAAATAATTTTTTTTGCGAAAACTACCCATGGTTAAAATTTCTTTACTCTATTTCAAACGGTGTAAAAGTTTTTGTAAACATACGGACGGACGGACAAAGTCAAAATTAAGAAAAACCTTTGACACTTATTGAAACCTTCATTTTGGAGCTTTCAATTTTGTATACAAATAAAAAAAAATTTTAACTGGTATTCAAGTTATAGGTGTTTAAAAGCTAAATTTTTAGCAAAATTTCAATTTTCGACCCCTTACAGCTCCTAAAGAGGGGGCGTGACAAAAAAAATTTGTTAACTGACTCTTACTTATTTCTAAGGATCTAACTTCTCCCAAAATTTCAAGTTTCTAGATTTAGCCGTTCCGTAGTTATGAGGGACCAAAAATTTTGTAAAACTTAGTTTTGAATAACGGTAAATTTTAGTACCGTATGGTAACCCTATACAATTGGTTTTTAAAAATTTGTAAAGCTTATAAGAACAGCTGTCTGTTACCGTTTTCAGGTTGGAAATATACCTTATAGAACTCTAATTATAACTGTTTAAATATGGGGCTTTTTTCGACTTTGTGGGGCTGTAGCTCCGTAACGGGGGTGGCTACAAAAAAAAGTTTTAACATTAAATTATTTTTATTGCAAAACCTACCCATTTCTGATATTTTTTAGTCAATCGTAGGTAAAAAGGGACGGACGGACGGACGGACAGAGTGAAGCTGTATAGGCACATTTTTACAAAATTTTTTGAAAATGTGCTAAAAAGGAGTTGTATGGCAGCTACCCGAACCCATTGACCAAAATAGCTGGATTTAAATAGCGATGACGGCTATTGCAAAAAAACGAATTTGCGAAAATTTCAAGATCCTAGCTCCTTTAGTTTTTGAGTTATCGTGCGAACGGACGGACGGACGGACAGACGGACGGACGGACGGACGGACGGACATACATAGCTAAATCGATTTATTTTTCGATTCTGATCCGATCCATACACTTGAGTCTATATCTACCCCCCTCCTTCTCTGCGTCACAAACGTAATGGCAAATTTATTATACCCTTTGACTATATGGGTATAAAAAAGTTTAGAGTTGGTACATGCATTTTATGTTTTAATGAATTTGTGTGTTTCAATGTAATACTGATAAAACCAAATGCCAATGTAAATATACATATATTTAATTACTGGCTTAACTTAATCAAATATAAATAATATACTATATTATGTATGTATGTATAAATATTTGTTTTTCTAATTTTCAATCAAATTTTTCTTTTTAAAATATGTATTCATTTTACCTTTTTACGTATTGAAATAATATAGAAATAATAGAGAGCAGACGAACGAATTTGTTTTTTGCTTTCAAATGAATTTTTTAGAATAGACTAAATTTAGGAATTTAAACAGAATGAAAATTGGATATTTAGTGTGTACAATTAAAATTCCGTACATCGTATATAAAATTGAATACTTGTTGAGAAATATAATTAAATAGATGAGATGGGAAAAGTAAAATAATATCTGAAAAATTTGGTTTCATTAAAAAATAAAAACACAATCAATTTAAAAATTCAATTTTAATTTTATATTTTTAGAAAAGGGAAAAAACCGAATTGAAGTTATATAATAAATAAAATGAATAACGTTCAATTTGGCATAAAAAATCCTTTAAAACGAGGAAGATTATAGTTGCCCTTGTCAACTTTTAGATACCCGTGCATACCCACTAACCGTTATTTATTTTCCATATGCTATTATAAATATAATAAATGCTATTATAAAAGAAAATATAAAAAAGTAAAATAGTTAAAAAAAAATGTAACTTATTATCCCATAATTTTTGCCTAAAAAAAAAAACAATTAAATTTTTAATTCATTATACCATAATTTTTGCTTGAAAACAAAAAAAAAAAAAATACCATAAAAAAAAAAAATAGCCCACCCCAAAAGTTGGTCCGAGCGATGTCCAACTTTGCCAACTAACTTGCCCTATTACTTTACCTGCCCAGTTTTAATTTTAACCTCGTAGCTCCATTAGATTCACAGTTATCGAATTGACAACTTTGTATGGCAGCCCCCCGCAAATGAAGCCGTAAAATTTTGAAACTTCATATAAGTGCTTTATTCATTATAAAACTAACCGTGTGTAATTTTCGTCTTTCTAGTATAATTACTTTTGAAGAAATTTATATTGGTTTAAATAAGTTGTGTGGCACCTCCCCGAAACCTTGGTCTGGTCTTAACCAAAAAGATTAGGGAACCTTAAAAATGTCCAAAAAATGTTTTGTGTAAATTTCAAAACTCTAGCTCTAATTTTTCAATTCTATCTCTTTTAATTAATTTTTAATTCACGAATATATTAAACCTAAGCAAAGTAAGCATCATATAATCATTTTGATAAAATGATTCATTCAAAATATTACACATATACATATGAATATACATATATAAATTATTTATGAAGCCATTTACTTAAAAAAAATGTTTGTGTTCTTTTTTGCTTATCTTACATTTTTTTTAAACTACGCATCATTTAAATCATATGAAATTCTAACTCGAAATCGTTATCTACATAAAAAACAAAAAACAAAAAAACAAAAAAACAAAATTCATATAATTTCATGTTAAATACAAGATGCATAGAAAAATTTCAAATTTTTGTATGAAAATGTTGGAGTTGAAAAAGTTAGTTGTTCGAGAGCTACCCGAAGTTTTGATCCGATCTTAACCAAAAAAAATAGGGAACCTAGAAATTGATTGAAAAATATTTTGTGAAAATTTCAAAACTGTAGCTCTTTTAGTTTTTGAGTTATCGTGCTGGCACACAGACGGACGGACGGACAGACACACATAGCTAGATCGACTCATTTTTCGATTCTGAGCCGATACGTACCCTTGACACTATACCTAGCTCGTCTAGATCGATGCGTTACAAACGGAGGAGCAAATCTAATATACCCGATGTCATATATGTATGCACGGGTATAAAAACGAAATTAAAAAAATTATAAACATGTAGCTATTATGTTGCATAAAACTATAAGAATAAAACAAACGTAAAACTATAATTCTAGTAAAACATAACCAATTTAAATATGTAATAAAATAAAGAAAAATAAATTATTTAATATTTTTCATTGTTTAACAAAAGCTGATCCACCTGTTCCACTTCAAGATTCAATGCTTTGGTGACAAGTTTAAAGGTGTGGAAAAAAAAGATAAATTAGATATTTTTAAACATTTTAAATGAATAAAAAGATAAATTAGAGTAAAATTTTAATTTTATGGCTCTGTATAAAGTATTGAAAACCTAATCTACTAAAAATTTGTTGAGAAATTAATAAATTATTAGTTAGAATTTATGAAAATAAAACGGCAACTTACCGCTCAAATTTGAATTTTTCTTCTAAAACTTTTTGGCTTTAACCCCTTTGAAACTAGAAACCGCAATTTAATAGATAATTCACAATGAAACGACAAGCCACCAAGGGTTAAAATATAAAACCCCAGCCATTGAAAATAATACTATAAAAAAATTCAGTGTTTTCTTATCCCATATGACTGTAGGTCAAAGGGTATAATAAATTTTCCATTACGTTTGTTACGCAAAGACGCAAAGAAGAAGAGGGAGTAGATATAGATTCAATTGTATGGAAAAGATCAGAATCGAAAAATAAATCGATTTAGCTATGTATGTCCGTCCGTCCGTCTGTCCACACGATTACTCAAAAACTAAAGAAGATAGGATCTTGAAATTTTCGCAAATTCGGTTTTTTGCAATAGCCGTCATCGATATTTAAATTCAGCCATATTGGTCCATGGGTTCGGGTAGCTGCCATACAACATCTTTTTTCAAATGAGCATTTCTCTGTACCTATTACAGCTGCGTGTCTGAAACTTTGCCAAAAGTAATTAGTGTTTATAATAATGATATAATGTTTATATAACGGTATCCCAGAGTTGACAGAGTCTAAACTACTACACTCTTCCTCGTTTTAACATAAAATCATATTAAAATATAAACACATATGTAAATGAATACAAACATAAATTTCAATACACTTGACTTGATCAACACGTCTATTGATCATATCATAATATTTAATCGGCTTATTTTTTCCCATACAAATATAAACATCCTTTTTTAGAACAAACTATTTGACCAATTTTAATGAAACAACAATCAAAAGAAAGGTTTTTTTTGTTTTCATAGGACAATCATATTTTTTTTTAAGAATATTTCGTTTTTTCAGGTGAAAATCCGTCTTTAATTTAACGTAAATTTGAATTTAACGGTCACGCTTTTAAAAGTTGAGGCTCATGACTCTAATATTATGCGCCGACTTTCTGTGTAAATGTAATTCATTTTCGGTTTTAACGCAGCTAAATCTAAATCAAAAGATTATATGCGCCGACTTATGTCTTTCTTTTTTTTATTTAGTTCAATTTTCAATGAACAAGGAGATTTAAATTTTTTTAAAATTTTTTTTTTGTTTTTGTTTTTTCTTTATCTTAAAAAGTGAACGAAAAAAATGAGTTTCTTCGAAATGAAAGCAATACATTTGGTTTATACAGTAGTTTTCATTTATAACGAACTCGGTTCAATTTTAATTATAATAAACGTAACACTTTTTGCCAATGAATTAAATTTTACCTAAAAATGTAAGTTGTTTATTACATTTATATTTTTTTTATTTAAACTTATTATATCTAATAATGTTGCTTGGTGATTATTTTAGTATTTTTATATATATTTTTGAATTTAAAAAAAAATCATAATAACGCATCAAAAATACAAAAAAAATTTCATTACAAGAAAAAGCAAATATACATCTATAAACATAGAGGTGAGGCTGACACATCAAATAAAAATCTAGCAAATGAGTTCAAAGTGCCCATTCTAGAATTAGCACAATCTACAATGTTCAATTCTTATACTAATTTTTCAAAATTCACAGCATTCTTTTAAAACGACATTTGTTTATCACGACGAATATTTTCTGTCTCTTCATGGTCGTTATAAGCGAGCTTTACTGTATTTTTTTTTTTTTGCTATATGTTTGCAGAAACAAAAAAATTACATTTCTTAGGAAAAATTATGTGTTCTTTAGGAATCAACCAGAATAAATGCATACGGCGTGCAGTTTCTGTCAAAAAATTTTGAAATAAGTAGGTATGTTATGTACTGTACTTCGGAATTTAAAATTTTAAAATTTGACAAAGCGTATAAAAATATTGTAATTGTTTTTTCTGATGTTGCTACGATTAAGTTTTCAAAATAAAATATTTTAAAATAATATTTTTTTTTAAAAAAACATACATTCCAAATAATTTAAAATACCTATAATATGTTCGCAAAAAAAAACTAAAAAATAATCTTCAACTGAAATAAAAGTTGACGTATAATTTCTGTCAAAAAATTTACAAATAAATAGGTACATGGTACAAATAAATTTACATGAGAGATGTTCGAAATGAAAGCAATACATTTGGTTTACACAGTAGTTTTCATTTATAACGAACTCGGTTCAATTTTAATTATAATAAACTTTACACTTTTTGATAAAGAATTAAATTTTACCTAAAAATGTAAGTTTTTTATTACATTGATATTTCTTTTATTTAAACTTATTATATCTAATAATGTTGCTTGGCGATTAATTAAGTGTTTTTTATTTAGTTTTGAATATAAAAACAATCATAATAACGCATCAAAAATATAAAAAAAATTTCAATAGAAGAAAAAGCACTATACATAGGCTTGAGACTGACATCAAATAAAATGTTAGCAAATGAGTTCGAAGTGTCCATTCTAGAATCAGCACATTCTACAATGTTCAAGCCATATACTAATTTTTCAAAATTCACAGCATTCTTTTAAAACGACATTTGTTTATTACGACGAATATTTTCAGTCCCATATTGTTATAACCGAAAAGTACTGTATTTTGTTTTTGTTTGCAATTTATTATAATACAGTAGGTACTAAAAAAAAATTTTTTGTAAATCGTAAATTGTAGTTGCTTTTTGTTAAGTTTTTTGTAAAATTAAAAACCGAATTCTGAAATATGCAGAAACTTAAAAAAAAAATAATATTTATTAAGAAAAATGATTTGTTTCTTATGGATCAGAAAAAATCAGCATGTACGGCATTCAGTTTCTGTCAAAAAATTTTGAAATAATTAGTAATGTAAAAAAATTTACATGAAAGCATACCCGACGTTTTAAATTTTAAATTTTAAAATTTAAAAATTGACAAAGTGTATAAAAATACATATTGTAATTGTTTTTTCTTATGCTGCTGCGATTAAATTTTAAAAATAAAATATTTCAAAACAACATTTTTTTTAAATAATTTAGTTTAAAACATACAAATATTCAAATAAATTAAAAATACCTACAGTACAATATGTTTGCAAAACTAAAAAAATTATCTTTCTCAAAAAAAGTTATTTGTTCCTTAGGTCCTAACCTAAATAAAAGCGCGCAGCGTATAATTTCTGTCAAAAAATTGAGAAATAAATAGGTTCATAAATTTACATTAGAGCAGCGAAAATACGCTTAACGCAATGTACTGTATCTAGGATTTTTAAAATTTACAAATATTGACAAAATGTATAAAAATATTATTATTGGTTTTTCTTATATTTCTAATATTATGTTTTAGAAAATAATATTTTTTTAAAATAATTTTTATTAAAAAACATCTTATATTCAAAATACCTATAATATGAAATTAAAAATATTTTTTGTAGGTACTAAATTAAAACATTCAAATAAATATTTTTGATAAATTAAATATTGTACGCGCGTATCGATTTACCGATAATGGATATGTAGACAGACGTATTGACGTACTGCCGTATAAAAATTGTACGTCGTATGTTTTGATTTCATTCTAATAATTGAAAAGTTTATTTCACACTTTCAACACCGAATAATGTTTTTTTATAATTAAAAAAACTATTTTTAGATTTACTTTGACAAAACGAACGAATTTTATATATCAAAAAGTGTACATGAAGATTATATAGACGTAGTTTGTAAATGGAACGCTAATTTTTGTTTCAGGAGTACATAATTGTCAGATTATCATCATATATATATTTGACATTTTAAAACTACCTGTCCTTTGAGAAGTTAATTATATTTAATAGTGTTTAAATATTAATAAAGTGAAAAAATTAAGGTTTATTGCTGATATAAATATAAAGAATATTTTTTAAAATGGAAGGGGGTAAGTGCTTATTGGTTATCAAATAAAAAATATGATTTAACATAACCTATTCAAGAGAATTTTAATTAAAGCCATCTGCCGGAAATTATTTATCTACTCTGTCATATACTCTTTTACAAGGGCTCAAGTAGCTGGCAATAGTTGAGAGTAGAAAAGAGTTTACTCCTCTTAAAGGAATAAAAGCAATAATATTTATTTGTTTTAAGAAACTTATGAATCATGGCTCATGACCATGTATAGAAATATATTTTTGTCAATAAAAAACTAAGGAAATATAAAATAAATAAACTAGACAAAAAGGTATAAAGTAAACTAAGCAATTCAGAATCATTTTTCGCATGTTTTCAGAACTTTAAATAGGCATACATTTGTAGTAAAAATTTACCTATGTAGCTATTAAATTTAAAAATGAAAAAAGGGTAGGAAAAATTTATTCTTTGATTTATTGAAAAACTTTTTTTTTTGCTATAAATCTTAAGATTGAAATTTAAAAAAAGACTTCGGTCAACTTGCCTATTATTTGTACTTCTGGCAGCTTCAGTATAGTATAATACTAATTACTAAACTTATGAATTATGATATGTTATATTTTGTTGTACATATTATGTATTCATAGAGTTTTTTAATTAGGATACAGAATACGTACAACATAGTTCATATCGTACTAAAATGTTTAGAAAAAAGAACAGTTTGCTATATGAAGGACAGCATTAACTCGAATTTTGGGTTCTTGACTTCAATAAATATATGTATATGTTTAGAAATATGTATTTATTAGAATAATATTTATATGTATTTAGAATTTTAATTTAATTTAACTGTACCAATTTATCCTCTCTTTAAAGCGGCTTAAGCTATAGAAATAAAACTCAAAAATCGGTTCTTAACAACGTTTTAATAATTAAGAAAAATTATAAATTTTTTTTAAGCAAATTTCAAGCGCAAGAACTGTTGACAAGACTGTTGGCATAATTTTTATTATGTATAGTCTAATATAATTTACACAAAACGAATTTTATATGTTAACTTAAAAGCAAAAATAGCTCGAATTTCGAGCACAGGGCGATACTAGTTGTATATTAAAAAGCTTATATAATTTTTGGTGTTGCCATATTGAAAGACTAATGTAATTTCCTGATACATATAAGATTTTAAAAACTTACATATAAAAACTTTAAAGAATTACTTTTTCTAAAAGTTATGTAAGATTTGGAAATTATTTTTTGAATATATAAAATATTTAAAGTATAACTTATATTATATTTTAATTATAATTCATATTATAATATAACTTATATTATATAAATATTATAATTTAAAATATAAAATATTAATACAACAACTAAAATATTTGTTAAAATTCTTAAAAGTACTAATCAGTTATAAATTTATAAAATATATTTTTTAATTTTATTTTATGATTTAGAGCGTTTTGGTAAAATATTTTAAATTTTTATTTTTAAAAAATTTGAGTACCTACCTAGTTTCCTTTTAATTTAACTAAATTAGCTTAACTTAACTGATACGCGAATTTTGTCTACTACTTGCAGACTTCTACAGTGTTTGTACTCGAATGACTAATCAGTTGTACTAATCAGTTTTAAATTTCTAAAAAATTAAAATTGATTTTTTTTTCAAATATTGAAGTTTTTAAAACTTAAATTAAAAAAAAAATTAATTTTTTAATCATGCAAATGATATGGCAATATTGCATTCATTTACATACACATCTTCATAAAAAAAAAAAAATTAACTCAAATATTGTACGACGATATGAATAGTTTGATACTTGGTTAAATGGTTTCATACAAAATAAAAATTCTATATTGGGTATAAAAAATTATAACTAGTAAATAAGTTTTATTTGAAAAAAGTAATAAAAAATAAAAGAAAGAGAGGTTATTTTTAAAATTTTTCTATATGAGCTTGTATTCTATCATTAAAATTTAATAATCTTATTATTTTTATATTTGATACATATTCCACATATTTTTTGATACCTAGAAAAACTATAAAGGCAAACTCTATGAATAGTGCAAAAAAGCATTAGTGAGAAAAAGATAGCATATGGGGCAATGGTTTTAAGAAAAAATTAAGAGAATTCTTATTGACCTTTTTTGTTCTACTTGCTTTATCTTGTAATTGAATTGGAATAAACATATTTGCATTTATTTCAAGTTTTTTAATATTTTTAAATAGATAAATTAGTAATATCTTTTTAAAAATATTAAAAAACTTGAAATAAATGTAAATATATTTATTCCAATTCAATTACAAAATGAAAAAATTCTAATTATTAAATTTTGTGATAAAAAGATAATCAAAGCATAATATATTTAATAATCGAAATTTTTCGAAATTACAATTATTTTAAATGGCTAGTTATAAAAGTTTAAATGGCAAAATATGCAATAAATGTATTTCTAAAATACAATTACAAATTTAGACCTTTTCATATAATTCATTTAAATATGAAAATAAATTTCACATAAATGCAGCAAGTACCTTTGAACATAGCTGAACCCCTACAATTAAGTCTAAATTTCGGGGACACATAGGAAATAGGAAATATATTCTTTGGCTTCGAAATTAAACTCGACCACAACCTATTCCTATGGTACTTTCATTACCAGTAACCTAGAATTTAAATTTCATCAAAATAGCGGTTAACTAGTTAACCCTTGTACACAATTGGAACGTTCTATCTTAATTTTAAGTTACTAGTTTTATTAATTTCGATGATAAGCTTTTACACATTGGGGGGTCTAAGAGAGGTACTGAATCCCCACTCCAATTGATCAAAATTTAGAGGTACACGCAGGAAATAGTAAAGAACACCCATGCGCCAAATTTGAAGCTTCTACATTTGTTTGAAATTAATATTTTTATTAAGGTCCTTAATAAAGATATTAATGTCAATATAATTGTGATCAGCGTGACCGCCTGAGTCGATATAGCCATGTCCGTTCGTCCGTCCGTAGGCTCGATAACTCAAAAAAATAATGAAGCTATTTTGATGAAATTTTAACTGTAGGTTACCAGGGCTGAAAGTACGGCGGGGATTGCATATGGGCGAAATCGGCCAATGGGTTCGGATTCTGAACCTTTTAATCGATCGAAGGGCTAACGAGCATTTATAAAAAATCACGATAACTCAACAGCTAACGACGCTATCTTCATCAAATTTGTGCTGTATGTTACTAGTAATGAAACTACTTCGGGGATTGGTAAGTTCGGGATTGGACCATGGGTTCAGAACCTAGAACTTTTTGATCGAATTTTGGCCAAACGAGCATAATTCCGAAACCAATGAAAATAGAACCTCCAAATTTGATATCAGGGTGTCCCTTCCTATTTCCTAAGTGTATTGAAAATTTGGGCCCCATTGGAGTAATGGGTCGGGGACCAGCCACACATTTCCGAAGACCTTAAAGCATATCTTTAAAATCAATAAAGATAGCAACTTGAAAAAATTTAGAAGCTTCAAATTTTTGCACAAGGTTGTTCTTTACTATCTCTTGCGTGTACTCCTAATTTGGGATCAATTGGATTGGTGGTTCAGTACCCGTCTTAGACCACCCAAGTTTTAAAAGCTTATAATGGAAATTACTAAACACATTAACTTAAAATTAAGATAGAACGTTCAAATTGTGTACAAGGGTTAACTATTACTATGAGTAAAGCGCGGTCTGTATAAGGGCGAAATCAGCCCATGGGTTCGGATTCTGGACCTTTTAGTCGGTGTCAGGGATAACGAACATATATTAAAAATCACGATAACCCAACAACTAATGAGGCTATCTTCATGAAATTTGTGCTGCAGGTTATTGGTAATGAAACTACGGCGGTGATTACGTACGGTGAGGATTGGACAATGGGTTCGGAACTGAAAGAGAACTTTTTGATCGAATTTAGGCCAAACTAGCGTAATTCCGAAACCAATGAAAATATAACCTCCAAATTTGGTATCAGGGTGTCAATTCCTATTGCGTAAGTGTCTTTGAAATTTGGGCCCCATTGGACTAGTGGGTCGGGGAGCAGCCACTCAGTTCCGAGGACCTTAAAGCATATTTTCGAAATTAATAAAAATAGTAACTTGAAACAAATGTAGAAGATTCAAATTTGGCCCAGGGTGTTCTTTACTATTTCTTCCGTGCGCCACTAATTTGGGATCATTTGGACTGGTGGTTCAGGACATCTCTTAGACCCCCCAAATGTGTAAAATCTTATCATCGCAATTAATAAAACTAGTAACTTAAAATTAAGATAGAACGTTCCAATTGTATACAAGGGTTAACTAGTATTGAAAGTATGACGGGACTGCATATGGGCGAAATCGTACCATGGTTTCGGGTTCTTGAACCCTTGACAAGTTCAAGGACTAAAAAACATATATCTTAAAAACACCATAACTCAAAAAATAATGCCGGTATTTTGATGAAATTTAAACTCTAGGTTACTAGTAATGAAAGTACCATGGGAATTGGTTCTGGTCGAGTTCAAATTCAAAGCCAAAGAATATATTTCCTATGTCCTATGTGTTTCCGAAATCTAGACTTAATTGTAGTGGTTCAGCTATGTTCAAAGGTACTTGCTGCATTTATGTGAAATTTATTTTCATATTTAAATGAATTATATGAAAAGGTCTAAATTTGTAATTGTATTTTAGAAATACATTTATTGCATATTTTGCGTTTATAAGCTTTTCTATTAGGTATATAAACTAACCATTTAAAATAATTGCAATTTTGAAAATTTTGGATTATTAAATATATTATGCTTTGATTAGCACAAAATTTAAAATTAGCACAAAATTTTTTATAACAAAATTTAATAACTAGAATTTTTTCATTTTGTAATTGAATTGGAATAAATATATTTTTTTTATAACAAGTTTTTTTTGTTTTTTAATATTTTTAAATAAATAAATTAGTAAGAATTTCTAATATTTTTTAATAGATAGTGTAATTAGAAAATGTTTTTAGTATTATAAAGTTAATTTGGTTAGCTATGTCTTACGATCAAATTACTAACAGCTTTTACGGTGTTAAAATGACTTATGGATAAGTCCTTAAATTTTAACCAAATAGGTGTAGGGTATTTCTAAGTCGGTTGCACCGACTGACTGTTTCTTTACTTGTTTTTTTTTACAGGTAGTTGTGGTTAAACTTTAATATTATATTTTGCTGCAAAATAGTACATGATAATTTCTTTAACTATTTTGAAATATTATGCTCCTACTAGTTTTAAAACAAAAAACAGCTAAAATGCAAAAATTATGTAAATATGATGGGAAATATAATAGATATATAGGAAAAATTTCTTCTTCATAAGATTCGCAATACTATATAGTTTTTTTAATATGATTAAAGGGAGGTATTAAATTTCGAGATCATATCTAAACATTTTAACGGTTTTTCACATATTTCACCTGATTATAGATAAATAGGTACAAAAATTTTTTGAATTCAAATTTGCGGTTAAAACTTTTCATAAGGTTTACAAAAAAAATTGGTCAACAAATTAAAAGGAATGAAAACGTTAAAGTTAAATTTGGATTAAAAATTATCAACTTTTTAATGTATTGTTTTTTAAAAGAAAAAGTTCGTTATATTTTTTACGGTTTTTCTCATGAATTATGAGAAAAACCGTTAAAAATCCAGTTTTAATCAGTTAAACGTATAGGCAAAGGAAAATAATAAAGTAAAAACAAAAATTTGTGGTAAACGTTAATTTATAACTTATGAATTAGGTAGTTATTATCCTATTTGAAACGATAACATTTCTGTTTTATTGTTTTTTAATGTAATAGGTACTATAAATAGTAGAATATTTTCCTAAAAAGTTATTAGTCAGAAATCAGATAGAAGAGAAACCACTTCAACAGAACTAAACAGAACAAAACAGTTAAAATTTAAAATGAAACGAACAGCCAGTACAGCTTTCAGCGGAAATAATTATAAATCGTGCGCGAATTGTAATATAGAGGTCCCAGTTAATGAATGGATGTATCATATAAGAACTTTCAAACATATGCAAGACAGCGCAATACCTACTGATTCTTCAAATATAAAACTGTTAAGGAGTATTTTTAATGAACGCATAGAAACTTTTATAGCGGTAAATAATGATGAAAATTTACAGTCTCCAGGACAGTTTTTAAGAAAGATAAAGTGAACATTATTAGTTTACCTAATAATAAAATTCACTAGAAAAATATCATTCTTTTAAATTTAATTTTGAACTATACAGTGAATACATTAAAGTAGTTCAAGCAAATAATGATGATGAAGAAGATGATATTGTATTATCAATAAAATCTTTTATTGCGAAAATGAGAACCATAACATTAGCATCAAATATATTGGAAGCTTACGAAGAAGCTGAAAAGGGAATTGTAACAAAGTGTGATGAATTTCAAGAAAGAGATAGGGGATGGTATCTTTTTAGAATAATACACTTAGAAGTAAACATTAATCAATATAAACCTTTACGTGGTTCGCAATATCTATCTTTACCACCATGTATTAAAAAAAAAAAAGCATGTATAAATATTTACAATTCTGATGAATATTGCTTTAAATGGTGTGTAATAGCAGCTTTACACAATGGTGCTGGACGTCTACAACTAACAACAACTTACAAAATTGGAAAAATACAATAAAATAGGATACATTTGGAAAATGGTACAACATTAGTATTTGATCATCTTGAATTTCCGCTTAAAGTAGCTGATATTGAAACATTTGAATTACAAAATCCAGCAATTAGTATTAACGTTTTTGGACTTGAAGAAATGATTTTGCCTTTGGGGGTTGGGTGGTGTATATTCTTAAATTGTGGGACCGTATTATTGTACAAAACAACAGAAAGATAACCATATCAATCTTCTGTTAATAGAGAACCCATAGAGGACTCATTATGTTTGGATAAAAAATATATCAAGATTAGTAAAATCACAAATTACTAAATGTATAAATCGAATATATTCATGTAATAATTGCCTGATACATTTTTACAATGAAGCAGCTTTAAAATCACAATGCTCAAAGGTAGTTACAATCAATGCTCTAAGGTAGTTACAGCAATTCCAAGTGAAAATGAAAATCTTTTAAAATTCAAAAATTTTCATAAAAAAATGGATATTCCGTTTACAGTATATGCTGATTTTAAGTGTTTATTTCAAAATATCAACACATGTTTACCAGATTTAAATAACACATCATCAACAACAGATATTCAAGAACATATACCATGCTCTTTTGCATATTATATTAAATCCAATTTTGATGAGAAGTTGGACATTTTCAGAATGCATAGTGGTCAGAAATGTGAAGAGGAGTTTATAAAACAATTAATAGAGGATGTAACTGGAATAGTACGTAAGTATATTAGAAATGTAATTCCTATACAACCTTTATGAACTTTAGAATGAACTTTAGAATTAACTAAACACTTAAATAGCGATATGTGTCATATATGTGAAAAAAAATTAGATAGTTTTAGTAAAGCAATAGATCATTGTCATCTTACAGGGAAATATCGCGGAGCTGCTCATAATTCTTGTAATTTAAATTTTTCTATTCCAAATTTTATACCAATTTTCTTTCATAATTTTTCTGGTTATGATTGTCATTTATTTATAAAATTTTTATCAGAATTTCCGGGTCAAATAAAAATTATTCCAAATAATAAAGAAAACTATATTTCTTTAAAAAAGATATAAGAGGTGGTTTAACACAATGTTCCTTAAGACATTCAATAGCAAATAATAAATATATGTCGGATTTTAAAGAATCAGAACCATCTACGTACATAGAATATTTAGATGTAATAAATAACCTTTACGGTTTAGCACAGTCTCAAGTTTTACCACATTCTAAATTTAAATGGGTAAAGAATATTGAACTTGATGTATTAAACATACCTGACGATTCAGATACAAGTTATTTTTTAGAAGTAGATTTAGAATATCCTGCTTCTATTCATGATGAACATAGCGACCTTCCATTCTGTGCAGAAAACAAGAAAAATATTCATATGAAACAAACAAAATTAATTGCAAGTCTGGAACATAAAAGTTGTTACATTATTCATTACAGAGTTTTAAAACAATGCTTAAATCATGGTTTAAAATTAAAAAAATACAGAGAATCCTAGAGTTTTAGCAATCGTGCTGACTAAAACCATTTATTGAATTAAATAATTCATACAGAATGAGAGCCACAAATGAATTTGAAAAAAAATTTTTTAAATTAATTAATAACGCTACATATGGAAAAATCATGGAAAATGTTGATAAGAGAAAGGATATAAAAATTATAACTAGTTGGGAAAGTCAAGGGAAAAGATTAGGGGCACGCGCACTTGTTTCAAAACCGAACTTTAATAGTTTAAAATATTTCACAAATAGTATGGTTACTATTGAATTAAGTATAGTTCATAGCTATTATAATAAACCAATATATATAGATTTTACTGTACTAGAACTATCAAAATTAAAAATGTACGATTTCCATTACGATTATATGAAACCTAAATATGGTAAAAATATTTCGTTAAATTATATGGATACAGACTCTTTTATATATAAAATCACAACAAATGATTTTTATAAATATATATTGCCCGATATTGATACACAATTTGATACTTCAGGATATCCTATTAATAATCTTTATGATATTCCGAATAAAAATAAAAAAATATTAGGTATGATGAAAGATGAATGCAATGGTCAGATAATAACAGAATTTTTTGGCCTAAGAGCCAAAATGTATTCCATAGACATATAAAATAAGAAATGTGTAACTAGAGCTAAAGGTGTTAGCAAATCAGTTATAAAAACATATTATACTAATACATATAGAGATTGTTTATATAATAAAAAAATATATTTGAATAAAATGTTTGTATTTAGAAGTAAGTTACATAAATTATATACACAATGTTTGAGTAAAGTATCCTAAAGTAATATAGATGATAAGCGATATGTGAAAGATGATAATATTCATACTTTACTTTGGGGACATTATTCCCTAAATACCTAAAATGTAAAAAAATATAAATAAAAAAAAAAATAAATAAAAAAATGTATACTTTAAATGTAAACTATTTATTTAAATTTATTTGTTTATTTAAGAACTTTCAGATTCTTTAGATTCTTCATATTTACTAATAATAATTCTTTCAAATAATCTTGTTACTCTTCTCTGAGAAAGTATCTAAGGTTGTATAATATCTCGATAAGAAAAGCAGCGTGGCAAATACTGATATTCGCGTTGAAAATCGATCGCATCTTCATTGATTTTAAAAGGCACAACATATTGGACTAATATCTTTTTGTCATCTAATTTTAATTCACCAGTTTCAGGATCTCTGAAATGATCATTGTATTCCTTTTTATGATCTATGCAAATTGTATGATAATCAGCATAGTCTTCTATTCCTTTAGCTCTTTCCATGTCTTCTCTTTCCACATAAAACGTGTATATGTGGCTGATCGGCATATTATGTAAAAATGCTTCTTTTACAATCCTTTCATCGATGCCGTTAATATTGTAATTTGCAATATCATCATCGTCAATTTCTAAAATTTTTTTGCTTTTTTTATAGTAAAACAGAGTTGAATCCGAACTATCAGAATCCATTATATATGTTATTGCAATTTTTTTTTAAAGTCTTAAAAAACTACAATTTACAGTTGTAAGTTGATTATGAATCAATTTACTATTATTTCATTTCTTTATATAACATATTTTTATCCTTAAAACCCTGCTATTGGTAGGATAATTATTATTTAAAGAAGATACAGCATAAAGGAAAAAAGGGTGAATATCATTAAAGAATTGCAATTGCAATTGCAAAACTATATGCTTATATATAAAGAAGAGAAAAAAAATTGTTTCATTTGAATGATTTCAGTTGCTTTGTAATCAATAAATATTGTTATATTTTATTATTTATGAAAGATCATACCGTTGACATTGATATTATGTAAGGCAAAAAAAAAATGATATATTGCATAATATATGTAAATGTTTTTTTTTTTTTTTTATCATGAACTTTTCGTTTCTTATAATTGTATATAAAACTTGTTGCTTGTATACGCTTGGGTGAACCACAGGATATTTTTTGCAAAATGAAAAATATTTAGCATGTTATAGTACAAATAAAAAGAAAAGAAAAATAAATAATGAACTTGACTTTGAACTTGACTTAGTTTAGTAAAAACATTAAAACGTAAACAGGTACATATTATGCACAACGTACTTTCTGTAAAATGAAGAAGGATATATTTTTATACCCTACACCTATAGAATAGGTAAAAGGGTATATTAACTTTGGTATGGCGTTTGTAACCACCTAAAGGAAGCGAGCTAGATATAGAAAAATATATATATTTGTGATCAGCGTGACCTCCTGAGTCGATATAGCCATGTCCGTCCGTCCGTCCGTAGGCACGATAACTCAAAAAATAATGGAGCTATCTTCATGAAATTTTAACTGGAGGTTACCAGGATTGAAAGTACGGCGGGGATTGCATATGGGCGAAATCGGCCCATTGGTTCGGATTCTGGACATTTTAATCGGTCCAAGGGATAACGAACATATATAAAAAATCACGATAACTCAACAACTATTGACGCTATCTTCATGAAATTTGTGCTGTAGGTTATTGGTAATGAAACAACGGCGGCGGTTGCGTACGGTGAGGATTGGAAAATGGGTTCGGAACTTAGAACTTTTTGATCGAATTTAGGCCAAACTATCATAATTCCGAAACCAATGAAGATAGAACCTCCAAATTTTGTATCAGGGTGTCGCTTTCGATTTCCTTAGTGTCCTTGAAGTTTGAGCCCAACTGGAGTAGTGGGTGTGGACCACTCAGTTCCAAGGACCTTAAAGAATATTTGCGAAATTATTAAAGATAGTAACTTGAAACTAATGTAGAAACTTAAAATTTGGCACTTGGGTGTTCTTTACTATTTCCTGCGGGTCCCTCTAATTTTGTACCTTTCTTAGACCCCCCAATGTGTAAAAGTATTTATCGAAATTAATAAAACTAGTAACTTAAAATTAAGATAGAACGTTCCAATTGTGTACAAGGGTTAACTAGTATTGTAAGTATGACGGGGACTGCATATGGGCGAAATCGTACCATAATTTCGGGTTCTGGAACCCTAGAAAAGTTCTAGGGCTAACAAACATATATCTTAAAAACACCATAACTCAAAAAATAATGCCGGTATTTTGATGAAATTTAAACTCTAGGTTACTAGTAATGAAAGTACCATGGGAATTGGTTCTGGTCAAGTTTGGTCAATGAGTTCGGATTCTAGAAACTTTTGATCGATTTGAGGCCGAACGAGTATAATTTCGAAGCCAAAGAATATATTTCCTATTTCCCGTGTTTCCCCGAAATTTAGACTTAATTGTAGTGGTTCAGCTATGTTCAAAAGTACTTGCTGCATTTATGTAAAATTTATTTTTATTTTTAAATGAATTATATGAAAAGGTGTAAATTTGTAATTGTATTTTCGAAATACATTTGTTGCATATTTTGCGTATAAGCTTTTCTATTAGATATATTAACTAGCCATTTAAAATAATTGCAATTTTGAAAAATTTGGGTTATTAAACATATTATGCTTTGATTAGCTTTTTATCACAAAATTTAATACCTGGAATTTTTTCATTTTGTAATTGAATTGGAATAAATATATTTTCATTAATAACAAGCTTTTTTGTTTTTTAATATTTTTAAATAAATAAATTAGTAAGAATTTGTAATATTTTTGAATAGATAAAGTAATTAGAAAATGTTTTTAGAATTATAAAGCAAATTTGGTTAGCTATGTCTTACAATCAAATTAATAACAGCTTTTATGGCGTTAAAATGACTTATGGATATGTCATTAAATTTGAACCAAATAGGTGTAGGGTATTTCTAAGTCGGTTGCACCGACTGACTGTTTCTTTACTTGTTTGTATTTAGCATGGTATGATATAAACAAAAATAAATAAATAACAAAAGGATATATTATTATTATTGTTTTAAAGAATTTTATTTTTATTTTTTTTGTTTGTTAAAGTTTGTTTTTAGTAAGTACGTATTGTATATTTTCAAACAGTTTCTAGCAGCACATCTAGTTTTAGAATTCGTTTGGTTGTTATTACTAATCCTCAATTTTATAAAGTGATGACATATCTTTGGGAAGATCTATTATATCTGGTTTAGAAAGATATTTTTTTAAAAAATTAATTTTTTGCTCTCCTTTCACGAAAATTGTTTCGAAAGATTCAAAATAGTGTTTTAGAACAACTGGTACTTGTGTATATTCAATCACGCCTTCATTCCATTTTAATCCGTTTATATCCCTTTCACAATACTGATTTTGATATTTTGCATCAACATTAAGTTCTTCTTCTGAATATGGTGGTTTGAAGTAAAATATAAGAGGAACTAAACTTCCCTTCTCCACTGCCGCCAATTCTTTCAAAAAATATTGTTTTTCATTTCCGCGAGAAAATTGTAAATCGACTATTAAAAAATTATTACCTTTCATGGCAAAGTGTAGTAGTGAAATGATTGAATATTTTTGAATTATCATGATTTTATTATATATTGATTTTGCTATAAATATAGCTGAGAGTACGTTTATCTTTTAGTTTTATAATGGCAATGTTATTTCACCCTTTTACAATGATGGTAGCGGGACCATTGTGCTGTGGTAAAACAACATTTATTCATAATTCAATAGAAAATAGGAATACAGTTATTCAACCTAAAATAAATAAAATTATTTGGTGTAATCCTGATAGAAATGCAGTGCCAATAAACATTAAAGAACTTGAATATTTTAAAGAAATACCAGATTTGAGTGAAAACCATCATCCTTTGTTAATAATAATAGATGATATGATGTTGAATCCCCATGACTCAAAATTATGTGAGTTGTTTACAAGAGGTTCGCATCATAGAAACTTATCTGTAATATTTACAACACAAAATGTGTTTCATCAGGGGAAATTTTCAAGAGATATTTCTCTCACTTGTAAATATTTAGTACTTTTTAAAAACCCCAAAGACAAGTCGCAGATTTTACCACTATCACGGAAAATTTATCCTAATAAAATTAAAGAATTCCAAAAAGTATATAAACAAGTAACATTACAACCACACGGTTATATATTTATAGATCTTAGTCAAGATATTAACGATCTATTTAGATTGAGAAGTGATTTATTTGGAGAGAATTTGTGTTATTGTGAAACAGACGATTTAGATGATTTAAGTGACAATTATGAAACGATTGATGGCAAACCGACATATATTGCATCTATTAAAAAAATCTAAGCCGAAATTTCAAAAACTTATTATAAAGCATTGTGATCCGGAAGTAATAAAAACAATATGTGAAATAGCGTTGAATATATTAAAAGGTAATTGCAATTTAAGTAAAACAACAATAGATCAGTTGAAAAAGTATAAAAAGGAGTTGAGAACATTAATTTGTCATAAAAAGACCTTAACTAGTAAACGAAAAACCATTATTCAACGGGGAGGATTTTTACCTACACTAATTGGCGCCGTACTATCAGGAATAATTGGAAAGTTTTTAGAATGAACAACATGTTTAATAAAATGATTTTAGTGAAACCTGAGATAAACTCAAACAAAATGTAGATATTGAACTTAGTGAATTGAATAATAAAATGAAAAAAATTATTTTAAATAAAAATTTATCCGATATTCAGAAATGGTATTTATTTCGTCAAAATTTATACAAAGTAAGTAATAAAAGTAGAATGACCTCACAGCTAAATAAACAGGATAAAAAAAAACAGGAAAATATAAAGTATTACGAATCAAAAGGTGTTCAAACTCGTCCAAAACCATTTCTACGTGATGCAGAAGCTCAGTCAGAACATATCAAAAACAAAAATTTTGGTATGCAATTTCCCATAGAAGAGATTTATGAACAAGAACCACTTAACGACGATGAAGTATTTATTGATGATGAAAAAGAAGAGGAAATATATTCAAAAGCATTCTCTGCTACAAAATCAGGAGAACGTCTCAGAAAAAGGAAATTAATTAAAAATGTACAACAATTTGAGACTGATACTGTAGATATTATAACCGTACCTTTAGACAGTCCAAGTCCAGTTCAAAAAAAAGGAAAAACTATAAATAGTAATAAAATGGATAAAAAACAATTAAGTCTTGTTTTACGCTCAAATAGAGCTGTTGGTGAAACTCAAACCGACCTTAATTTTCCAATACGAAAAGTCAAGTCTACAAGTAATACACAATGGACAACATACAAATAAAGGATGATTTTTATATTACTTTACTTAGCGATTCATCTATGAATTACTACCCTGAAAATACGTTGCCATCTTTTACGAATAAAATGAATAAATACATGTGTTATTCTAGTTTGAAAGTTGGTGTTTCTGAAACTTATGTCAATGATTTGGTTCCAAATGTATATGGTGAAGATTGGGAAGAAAGGAGCAAAATATATATTAAGGGTATGGAAAATACAGATTTAATAGCAGTTGGAACATCATATATTCCATATGATGAGAAACAAATGTTATGTGATTGGAAAGTTTTTCTATTACCAACATTAATTGAAAATATTAGACCATTTCAAAGATTTTCAAGAAAAGAAGTTGAACGGCAACTGATTTGGGGAATTTTTAATTTTATTAATGAAACAAAGAAATCATTTAATAGCATTTCAATACTTTTATGCGATAAATATGGTTATAAAGTAAATTTTTCCAATAGCTCAATTCCTACAAAAATTGTATTGCATTTTAAAAAAGTATAAATAAAGGATGTTAAAGAAAAATAAATTATTTCAAAATGGATCGAGTGTATTATAAGTATTATTTGATTCAGTCGGGGAGAGGTTTAAAAGATATTGGTCACTTGTTTTACTCAGGAGTACCGTATCAAAGAGGACGAGGATTAGGAAGTTTTTTCGGGGGATTAATTAGATATTTAAAACCAATATTTAGTTCAGGTGTAAATATATTAAAAAATGAAGCTATAAGCTCAGGTATTAATGCTTTATCTGATATTGCCTCAGGTGCAAATGTAAAGGAAGTGATGAAAGATCGTGGTAAAGAAATAGTTAAAAATGTCAGGCGTTGTGCTGTTCGAAAACTGAATGAAATGTATGGGTCTCGTAAAAAGAAGAGAAAAATAAAAACTATAAAAAGACCTGATTTGAAACGTTTAAGTTATTTAGTGAGAAAACGACGTCAAGTTAAGAAGAACAAGAGTAGAAAAAAAAATATTTTTGATTAAAATGAGTGAATGTATGAAATCTGAATTGGATATTTTCAAAACACCACCCATTCAGTCCAGTATTTTACGATCTGAAGAAGTTTGTTACAATCCTATTGCTTCTCTAGATAATTCATCAACTATTGAACTTGTTTGTCTAGGTCATGGTGATACATATAGAGATTTATCTTCCACATATTTAGGACTAAAAGTGCAAATAACTAAAAAAGATGGAACACTTTGGAATAATGATAAAGGTACTGACGGAAAAGAAATAATCCAGCCAAGTGTAGTTAATAATCTTCTACATTCATTAATTAAACAATGTAATGTTCAGTTAAATGGAAAGAATATTACCTCATCCGATGGAAATTATCATTATAGAGCATGTATTAAATCTTTACTAAATTATGGAAATGACGCCGCCAAAACTCATTTAGAATGCGCTGGATGGTTATTGGACAAACCCAATGTAGCAAGTGCTGAAAACAAAGATTCTAAAGAAAGACAGAAACTTTACAATAACAGCAATGTAGTAGAACTTATGGGTAAATTACATATAGATATGTTCAATCAACCTACTTTGCTAATAAATGGTGTTGATATTCGTATATTACTTACCCTAGAGAAACCAGAATTCTATATGTTTTCACCGGACTGTGATGAATCTCAATTGAAAATCATAGAAGAATCATAGAATTTACTAATGAAACATGTTACAGTTAACCCAAGTATTTTACTTGCTCATAATACAGTTTTGGAGAAAAGTACAGCTAAATATTTTTACAAAAGAGTTGAAGTAAAATCATTCACTGTTCCAATGAATAGTCAAAACATATTATTAGATAATGCTGTTATTGGACAATTACCGAATACATTAATATTTTGTATGACTGAAAAAGTAGGATATTCAGGAAAACGATCTAAAAATCCCCTCAATTTTAAACATTTCGATATTAACCAATTTTTATTATCTGTTAACGGTGTTCAAGTTCCTAATTTGGTGATAGAAACTAACTTTTCTGATGAAAATAATTGTTTCACTAGAGCGTATAATACTCTTTTTACCGGTACAGGAATACATCATAACGATAAAGATCATCAAATAAATAAATCAATGTTTAATAATGGTTTCTTTATGTTGGCATTCGACTTAACACCAGATTCATCGGGTAATGAAGTGTGTCAAGGTTTACTCAATCAAGGAACCGTAAGAATTGAAGCAAATCAAAACCTCTCCCCTCTACCTTTACAGCTTTTTTGTATGGAGAGTTTTATGCAAATATTGAAATAGATAAAAATCGTAACGTTTATACAAATCTATAAATAACGAGGAAGAGTGTAGTAGAGTAGACTGTGTCAACTCTGGGATACCCGTATGACCGTAACATATACATTATATCATCCGGTTAATTACTTTTGGCTTTATTAATTGTAGTGGAATACTCATATAAAATAAAGAGTTGTATGGCAACTACTCGAGCCCTCTGTCGTAGACGAACCAAATTTTGCAGAAACTTTGGCCATTACACTAAACTATTTGTGGCAAAAATTCAGACACCCAGCTACATTAGGTGGAGAGTAATGCTCATATAAAATAAGAAGTTGTATGGCAGCTACCCGAACCCACTCCACTAGACCAACCAAATTTTGCAGAAACTGTGGCCATAAAACTAAATTACTTTTGGCAAAATTTCAGACACGCAGCTGTAATAGGTACAGAGTAATGCTCATATAAAAAAAGAAGTTGTATGGCAGCTACCCGAACCCATGGACCAAAATGGCTGGATTTAAATAGCGATGACGGCTATTGCAAAAAAACGAATTTGCGAAAATTTCGAGATCCTAGCTCCTTTAGTTTTTGAGTTATCGTGCGGACGGACGGACGGACAGACGGACAGACGGACGGACGGACAGACGGACGGACATACATAGCTAAATCGTTTTATTTTCCGATTCTGATCCGATCCATACACTTGAGTCTATATCTACCCCCCCTCCTTCTCTGCGTCCCAAACGTAATGGCAAATTTATTATACCCTTTGATTATATAGTCATACGCGTATAATGACTATATAGTCATACGGGTATAAAAACTTATAAAAGATTATTAAATAATTAAGTTTTTTAACATTCCGCAAAATGAATTCCTTAGAAATAGCGGAAATTTTGAAATGGAATAAAAGTACAAATAAATTGTTTAATGGAGTCTGGGCATTAGATCGTATACCAAAAGTTATCGAAAGACCATCTTTTTTTATAGTTAATACACAAATATCTAAAGATCCTGGAGAACATTGGTTAGCAATTTTTATAGCAGAAGAAGGATGTATAGAATATTTTGATTCTTATGGAAGACAGCCACGTGAAAAACAAATTATTAATTTATTTAAAAAACATTGTATTGTATTTAATAAAATACGTTTGCAAAGTGATTTTTCGGATTATTGTGGTCTGTATTGTTGCGTTTAGCTATATTATCGATGCTCTGGTAAAAGTATGAATAATTTTTTGAATTTATTTAACAATATTAAAAACAATATAGAAAATGATAAATGTATAATGAAAGAATTTAAACATATATTTGGAGAAAACAAAAATATACAGTCATGTGTTGGTAAGAAATATAAATATTAAATTGATATTTGCAAATATTCAGTTAATTTGAAACAATGGAAGAGTATAATACTAATAAAACCCTCTTATTAGCTTATACATATTTTTTCAATAAGGATCATACTTTAGCAGTCTCCATTGGCTTTGATCCAGAGTCTTGTTAAACAAGAATTTCGTTTCAACGTATTCGTAATAAGCGAACATCTTTTTATAATTACAACTATGATGAATGGAATAAAATATATAACCAATTTTTAAAAAAATATTCCCAAAAACATCTATATAAAAACGAGGAAGAGTGTAGTAGAGTAGACTGTGTCAACTCTGGGATACCCGTATGACCGTTATATAAACATTATATCATTATTATTATAAACATTAATTACTTTTGGCAAAATTTCAAACATACCAGCTTTACTAGGTGAAATATAAGGCTCATATAAAAGAAGGAGTTGTATGGCAGCTACTCGAACCCTCTGCAGTAGACCAACTAAATTTTGCAGTAACTTTGGCCATTACACTAAACTATTTTTGGCAAAATTTCAGACACCCAACTTCAATAGGTATAGAGTAATGCTCATATAAAATAAGAAGTTGTATGGCAGCTACTCGAACCCTTTGCAGTAGATCAACCAAATTTTGCAGTAACTTTGGCCATTACACTAGACTATTTTTGGCAAAATTTCAGACACCCAGCTTCATTAGGTACAGAGTAATGCTCATATAAAATAAGAAGTTGTATGGCAGCTACTCGAACCCACTGCCGTAGACCAACCAAATTTTGCAGAAACTTTGGCCATAAAACTAAATTACTTTTGCCAAAATTACACGTAGCTGTAATAGGTACAGAGAAATACTCATATAAAAAAAGAAGTTGTATGGCAGCCACCCGAACCCATGGACCAAAATGGCTGGATTTAAATAGCGATGACGGCTATTGCAAAAAAACGAATTTGCGAAAATTTCATGATCCTAGCTCCTTTAGTTTTTGAGTTATCGTGCGGACGGACAGACGGACGGACGGACATACATAGCTAAATCGATTTTTTTTCGATTCTGATCCGATCCATACACTTGAGTCTATATCTACCCCCCCTCCGTCTCTGCGTCACAAACGTAATGGCAAATTTATTATACGCTTTGACTATATAGTCATACGGGTATAAAAAAATTGTTTAAATGTTAATCCTTTTTACAAAGTTCAAAAATTTTTTATTTTAAATGAAAAGGAAGCAGACAATTTCTATAGCATCAGTGAATATCTAAATTTAGTTATAACATATAATAAAAGCGTTGAAAATTTCGTAAGGGTATATGTAACAAAATATATAAATACATGCATGGAAAAACAACAACTAAAATTACAAGATGAAATATATATACCACAAGGTTACCATAATGTGTTGGTAAGAAATATAAATATTAAATTGATATTTGCAAATATTCAGTTAATTTGAAACAATGGAAGAGTATAATACTAATAAAACCCTCTTATTAGCTTATACATATTTTTTCAATAAGGATCATACTTTAGCAGTCTCCATTGGCTTGGATCCAGAGTCTTGTGAAACAAGAATTTCGTTTCAACGTATTCGCAATAAGCGAACATCTTTTTATAATTACAACTATGATGAATGGAATAAAATATATAACCAATTTTTAAAAAAATATTCCCAAAAACATCTATATAAAAACGAGGAAGAGCGTAGTAGAGTAGACTGTGTCAACGTAATTATTTAAAGAAATAATTAAAAGAAAAAATTATAAAATTACTACAAACAAATATCGAAAATTATAAAAGGAATTAGCTATATAATAAAACTGTTATATTTTTTTTTAGTTAAAGATCTAAAGAGACTGCAATGAATTAACTATTTCGTTTATTATATATATATATATAATCTATATATGTATATAAATAAAATAGTGGGTTCGATTTAAATTATCAATTTAACAAAAAGTATAAAAAGGAAAAAAATTTTGAATTTTATGTTTATTCTCACAATGGATGTAGAAGAGTTCCTCAAAATTTATTCTTCTATTCTACTTGATGAACATAAACAACGCATTTTATATTTACAAGAACATTTAGAGAACTTTGGAAGGAAGGCAAAGTACAATTCAAATTGGGGTATACATTTTATTTCGTGCCCTTGGGCTTATAATAATTCAACTTCAGAACCAGATACCTGTGAATGTTATTCTATACAAAAATATGAAGAAGAACTGGAAAATTTAATTGGTTGGTATAGAAAGAATGTCGAGAAAACAAATTGTTGAAGAGATTCATAGACCAACTAAACGAAAATTTCTTCGAAGGAGATTTATACAAAGAGGTCTAAATGATATGTGGCAAATTGATTTGGTTGAGATGATATTATATTATACTAAATTCAATAAAGGATATAAATATTTACTAACTGTAATAGATACATTTTCAAAATACGTAAATGCAAAACCCGTTAAAAACAAAAATGCTGACAACGTTTTAGATGCAATCAAAAATGTATTCAGAAAAGCTGATAGTCTACCTAAAAATATTCACTTTGATCAGGCTAAAGAATTTTTCAATATCAAATTTTAGCAATATATGAATAAAAAAAATATTCATCACTATCATACATTTTCCGAATTAAAAGCATCAATAATTGTTGAAAGATTCAATCGTACTTTAAAAAGCATTATGTGGAAAAAATTTAGTTTACAAGGAAGTTATAAGTGGTTTCATATTTTGGATTCTATTAAAACATCGTACAATCGAAATGAAACCTAGTGAGGTTATAAGGAAAAAAAGCAATGAAAATTATTTATTAAAAACAGTATACAATAATCCAAAGATATTCCTTAAGGGTAAATATAGAGTGGGAGATTTTGTTAGAATAAGTAAATATAAAAAAATTTTTGAAAAAGGTTACCAACCCAATTGGTCAACGGAAATTTTCAAAATATTAAAAGTAAACATAACTAATCCTGTTACCTATAATTTAACTGATTATGAAGGTAATTTGATAACTGGCGGATTTTGTGATTCCGAACTAACACTTGTAAAGTATCCTGATGCATATCTAGTTGAAAAAGTATTGAAAAAATAAGGAAATAAAGTATATGTAAAATGGTTAGGGTTTGACAGTAGTCATAATTCGTGGATAAATAAAAAGAATATTGTTTAATTTTGAATCAAAATGTTTTTATTTTTTTTATTTTTATATTATATATATATTATATTTTTATATTTTTTTTGTACATGATTTAGATTTTAACCTATAACAAATTTAAATTACCGTTTATGTCGACTGTAACGGAATACGTCTCATTGTTAATTCCCTCAACATATTCTGCTTTCTTTTCAAAAAATATTTGAAATTTCTTAGGCAAAAAAATTGTGTAATTTGATGTTTCGAATACCTATTTGAATCCATATACAGCTTTAATTTTTTTCAGCTTTTCGATTTCGTATGGTCTTTTTATTTCCATATCTTTTACCTTCAAAAATTTCTTATGATTGCTGTTGTTGTTATAGCCGTTAAATTCATTTATTAGATTTTGTTTTCTTGTTATCACTTCAATTTCTTCTTCTTTAGATTGATTACTAGTATGATGTAATTGTTTTCGTTTTGTTTTACGTCTAATAGCTGGTTGATTTGGCGGTATAATTCCTGTTCAAGTATTCTCCGTCATCAAGAAAAGGTTTCCGCTTGCTATTGCATTATTTGGAACTGGTGTAAATAAATCCGCCAACTCTTATGTAGAAAAAAAATTCTGCGCTTCACAATTCTCTGCTTGGAAATTCATGTTCTGTTGAAGTGGTTTCTCTTCTATCTGCTTTCTGACTAATACCTTTTTAGAAAAATATTCTACTATTTATAGTACCTATTACATTTTTTTTTTTTTTTTTTTTTTTTTTTTCTTCCTTTACATTTATTTCAAAACACGAATAATAATTAGAGAATTACAATTACAAGTAAAAATAAAATTACAGATACAACAACAAACTCTACAATACACGTATTTTCAATAAATGCCACTCCTGTCGGAGCATAGGGCGGAAACAAACTCCTTCCATCTATCTCGATCTTGCGCTATTCGCCTGACTTCTGCCCAACTCTGCTGCCGGGACTCTGCTAAGACCGTTCTGACCCAGGTGTTGCGTGGTCTTCCGCGTCTTCGTTTTCCCTGAAGATTCCATTGAAATGCCTGATTGCCAATATCATCGTCCGGCTTCCGCAGGGTGTGGCCTATCCACCGCCATTTTCTACATAGGATTTCTGTTGCTATTGGTTTGCTGGCAGTAAGTGTTAGAAGATCCTGGTTTGAAATTGTATTAGGCCAAAATATCCTGCATATTCTCCTCAGACACCTATTAACAAAAGTCTGTAGTTTTCTGGATATGTTATCTGTGACTTTCCAGGTTTCGCAAGCGTATAGTAGAACTGGTTTAACGCTCGAGTTGAAAATTTTTAGTTTGCTTTTTCTACTAATGTTTCTACAGCGCCAAACGTTGCTGAGTTTATGATAAGCATGCCTGGCCTTATTTATCCGGGACGATATGTCCTCCTCCGCGCCACCGCTTTTTGTTATCATGCTTCCCAAGTAGCAAAATTCATCAACCTCGTCGATTACTATAGATTTGTTGTTAATATCAATTGTAAGTGGTGTCTGAATACTTGTTTCTAGTCGCATTAGCTTCGTTTTGCTAAAGTTTATTTTTAACCCAACATTTTTAGCATTAATAATAAGTTTTTCTAATTTTGAGCTAATAGATGGTAAACTGTGCGTTATGAGGCAAATATCATCAGCGTAATCAAGTTCCCCTAGTTTTTCGAATGGGCGCCACTGTATTCCATCAGATGTTTCAGCGTCGGTTTTTCTGATTACACTGTCTAAAACTATTAGAAACAGTATGGGGGAGAGTACGCAACCTTGACGAACTCCGTTATTTATTGCTAATTCAGCGCTTGTTTTCCCTTTAAATCGTACTGTACAAGCGGTATCCCTATAAAGTTCTTTTATTAGTTCTGTTAACTTATCAGGGATTCCCAGAACTCTTAGCGCTTCCCAAATGGCATTTCTTGAAACGGTGTCGAATGCACGTTCAAAATCGATGAAGAGAAGGAACAATGGAGATTGCCATTCAGCCGACTGTTCGATGATGATTCGTAGGGTATTTATGTGATCAACACAAGATCTCTTAGGTCTGAATCCCGCTTGCTCGCGACGCAGTAAGTTGTTGACGGTTGGAGAAATACGGTCTAAAATGATGAATGCCAGTAATTTCTCGACAGAATTTAAAAGTGTAATTCCTCGCCAGTTACTGCAGTTGCTAAGGTCGCCTTTTTTTGGAATTGGTACAATGATCTCTTCTTTCCAGCTTCTTGGGATTCTTCCAGTTGTCCATGTTTCCCGGATAATTGGAACCAGGGATGTGGTTACTACCTCGGGACCACTTTTCAACAGCTCTGCTGGTAAATTATCAGGGCCCGGAGATTTGTTGATCTTTAATTTTGCAATGGCATTTGCTATTTCCTCTCTGCTGGGTGGTGCTGTAGAGATATTACGTCTGGGATTGCGTCGTCTTGTGATTTCAACTGGCAAACTGCTTTCCCCCCTCAGTTCAGTAGAGTCTTTGAAAAATTCCTTCCAACGGTTCAGTTGTTTTTCCTCTGTTGTGAGAATATTTCCGTTGCAATCTTTAAGTGGAGGTTCTTCGACTCTTGTTCTCGAAAGTTTGTTTATAGCAGAGTAGATGCCGCGAGGTTGTTGCGGTATGCAGCTCTTTCCGCCTCTGAGCCGATGGTATTCACAAAACGCTCCCGATCTTTTCTCGCTGAAGATTTTATTTGACGTTCGATATTATTATGTTCCCCTTTTAGTCGTTGTTTCTCCGCTGGCAATCGAGCTTGACCAAGCTGTGGTTTAAGCTTGCGACGTTTTTCTATTAGCTTCCACGTATCCTCTTCTATTCAAGGCTTTTTCTGGTGTTGTTGAGTGCCAAGGGTTCTTTGGGCAGCTGTTTTACAAGCACTTTCAATATTGTTCCAGGTGATCGGTTCATCCATGTTGTGCAGTATATTGTTAACTGATTCTTTATATTCCTCCATCTTACCCGAATCTTGAAGTTTTGAAACATCATATTTTGTTCTACGACTATGACGTTGACGAATCGCAGCTGGGCGTAATCTAATTTCTCCAAGTAGTAGGTTATGGTCGCTGTAAATATCAGCGCCTCTACAAGCTCTGACATCTAGTAGGGAATTGTGATATGTTCTACTTATCAGGATATGATCAATTTGATTTCGCGTCGATCCATCTGGAGACTGCCATGTATATTTATGGATGTCGCGATGCGGAAATCTAGTGCCTCCAATGAAGAGATTATGTGCTGCGCACAGGTCGACCAATCTTTCTCCATTATTGTTCCGTGTAGGCCCGAGTCCATGACAACCCATGACTCTTTGGAGATTGGAATTGTTGTTACCTACCTTGGCATTAAAATCGCCAAGGATGATTTTGATATCGCCTTCCCTCGTGTCGTTTAACGCAGCTTCTAGCTGGCTATAAAAGTTTTCTTTGTTCTCATCTTCATCGGGTTCAGTGGGGGCGTAACACTGAATAACAGCGATGTTTCGGAATTTGGAATGAAAACGTGCTGTGATGATACGGTCGGATATAGGTTTAAATTCCATTAGCGCTCTTTTCATTCTTCGTGTTATTAAAATTCCCACCCCGTTTACATGGGAGATGTTATTTCCACTATACATGAGATAGTGTCCGGATTGTGCTTGAAAGCTTCCCTGTCCCTTCCATCTCATTTCACTTAATCCTAATATTTCGAGACAATGACGGTCCATTTCCCGACATACTTGCGCAAGTTTTGATGGTTCCGTGAGCGTTCGAACATTCCATGTTGCAAATCTTGTCCTTTTACGAAAGCCAAAAGTCATTACCGAAGAATCTGTTAAATATCCGAGGCTTGATTCCGTTTCATGTGTAAATTAATTTTACGGCCGGGCTACAAACCCTGCGCAACCCATACGGGTGGCTCATCCGCCTTCTTCGCCGTTGGATTTTCATCTCATCCGCCTCCGAAGCCGTTGACCAGTTTTCACGTGTATCCTCGCCAGGAGCCCTCACAAGGTGCTATCAGCCGGGCCAGCTGAACCTAGGTTTTTTAACGAGGTTGGTACTCCTCCCCCTCCTCCTTTCTCATCCGGGCTTGGGACCGGCATTGGCGGAGTTACCTATTACATTAAAAAACAATAAAACAGAAATGTTATCGTTTTAAATAGGATAATAAATATGAAATAGGATAATAAATGAAATAAAAATAGAATCAAAATTAGAAGTTTATAAAAAATTAATTATTAAGTATATTAAAGAAAATATTTCTTATATTTAAAAAAGATTATAAAAACAAAATGTGATAATTGTTAAACTAGTTTTAAACTAAATAAATAAATAAATAAAAAATAAATTAAAATAAAAAATAAACTAACTAATTCATAAGTTATAAATTGACGTTTACCACAAATTTTTGTTTTTACTTTATTATTTTCCTTTGCCTATACGTTTAACTGATTAAAACTGGATTTTTAACGGTTTTTCTCATACTTCATGAGAAAAACCGTTAAAAATCTAACGAACTTTTTCTTTTAAAAAACAATACATTAAAAAGTTGATAATTTTTAATCCAAATTTAACTTTAACGTTTTCATCCCTTTTAATTTGTTGACCAATTTTTTTTGTAAACCTTATGAAAAGTTTTAACCGCAAATTTGAATTCAAAAAATGTTTGTACCTATTTTCCTTTATCTATAATCAGGTGAAATATGTGAAAAACCGTTAAAATGTTTAGATATGATCTCGAAATTTAATACCTCCCCTTAATCATATTAAAAAAACTGTATTGTATTGCGAATCTTATGAAGAAGAAATTTTTCCTATATATATATTATATTTTCCATTATATTTACATAATTTTAGCATTTTAACTGTTTTTTGTTTTAAAACTAGTAGCAGCATAATATTTCAAAATAGTTAAAGAAATTATCATGTACTATTTTGCAGCAAAGTAAAAGTTTAACCACTACTACCTGTAAAAAAAAATAACGAACTTTTTCTTTTAAAAAACAACAATACATTAAAAAGTTGATAATTTTACTTTAACGTTTTCAACCCTTTTTATTTCCATAAACAATAACAACCAGTCTCTCCTTTTTCATATTAAACTCATATTTTCAGTCTTTTCTTATTCCTTTTAATAATATACTGATCTTTTCACCCCTTTTTTAATTTTTTCATTATCTAATTATTTGGTTTTTATTCTTTCCATTAAATTCATATTAATATCCATACTAATTAATAACTATATACTGACAAATAGTGTCATCTACTAAGATCAGAATATATTCCCATTAACTTCCCATTAAACTTACTATTAATCCCATTCACTCAAAATAGCGACATCTGCCAACACCACACCATCAAAACAATTCCCATTAACTTCCCTTTCAAATCATATTAATTCATTATCACTTTCCTATTAATCCCATTCATTTAAAGCGACATCTATCTTTATACTATTAACAACTTAATAAATATGAATATTCAAGACACAAACAATATTCATTCACTTATAACGACATCTCTACCTATTTTTTAATTTCGAAAATATGTTTTAACGTCTTCGGAAATTTATTGCTATTGTCTTGAAAACCTTGTATATCAATGATTACGTGTTCCATGTTTATTAATGTGGCTTTTCTTTTAAAAATATTTATTATACCCTACCCCTATGAAATAGGAAAAGGGTATATTAACTTTGGTATGGTGTTTGTAACCACTTGAATGAAGCGAGCTAGATATCGGAATATATATATATATTTTTCATCAGCGTGACCTCCTGAGTCGATATAGCCATGTCCGTCCGTCCGTAGGCACGACAACTCAAAAGCTAATTGAGCTATTTTGGTGAAATTTTAACTGTAGGTTACTAGGACTTAAAATACGGCGGGGATTGCATATGGGCGAAATCGGCCAATGGGTCAACGAACATATAAAAAAATAAGGATTACTCAACAACTAATGGCGCTATAATCATGAATTTTGTGTTGTAGGTGAGACTATGGCGCGAACTGCGTGTGATCGAGATTGGACCATGGGTTCGGATCCTAGAAGTTTTTAATCGAATTTAGGCGAAACATGCACACTAATATGGAGTTTCAAAATGTTAAGGTCCCATTTAAACAAAAATTATGGGATAATGAATTGAAATTTAATTTTTTTTTTTTTTTTTTGGTTTTTTTTTTTTAGCAAAAATTATGGAATAATGAGGTAAATTTTTTTTTAACTATTTTACTTTTTTTAATATTTTTTTGTAATATAGGTATATAATATCATAAGAAAAATATATAAGGGCTAGTGGGTATGCACGGATATCTAAAAGTTGACAAGGGCAACTATAATCTTCCTCGTTTCTTTTCAATTTCAATTCATTTTTGTTTCTTCATCAACATTATAAAGGAACTGTAATATACTAGGTAAATATGTACATACTTATACTTTATTATCTTTCATTTACGATGTATAATGAACGATATAATCAAACGACACAAGGTAGAATATAACTGTATTATGGTAAATTTTTAATGTAAAATAAAAAGATGTTAACTTAACAAGTTTAAATCTAAAACATTTAATGTTGGCAATGTTTTTTATAGATAGATTCATAAGTTAAATAAATTGAAGAATAAATGAATTATTATTTTACTATTTTCACATTAAGTAATGTACAAGATTTAATTTTCACTGTAAATGCAAATAAATTTATTTATGTACAAGAATACGAAAAAGGATTTAGTTAAACCTGAGATGAACGGTTTCACTAGATAATTCATTCACTGATATTTAAAATAATCAAAATAAAAGTACGTCTAGTTTCAAAAAAAAAAGAAAAATAAATTGTTCGCTATATAAGACTCAAAAATTATTTCTCATTTCTAATAATTAATTTCTTTAAACTTATATATTTACAAAATTAATATAAAATACTTTTATTTAATTTTTAGGGAAGTACTTGTCCTTGGAGTATGTAATGACCTTCATGATATATCAGTAAATGTTGATGAAACATTTTTATGACAAACATAAATTAACGCAGATAGCAGATGAAGCAGAACCAGAACATATACCAATATATGATGAATCCAAAACTATATATATCTATTTTCTTTAAAATTAATGGATGTAAGTTTCAAAGTTCGTATCGTCAAATTTAAAGTACAATTTAAAAATTTATTGTTGTTATTTTATTTAGATTTTAGGAAAAAACTTATGGTGGAGTCCAAGGTTTATGATTTCTCTTGCAGAATTTTAAACAAATGTCTTACGTTTGTGTACGTTTTCCGAAATATTTATTATGCCACTATGCATTATTTTAGTATTCATGTAAGAATTAAAATAAATAATACCAGCAGATTTACCCGGCGTTGCCCGGGAGCGTGCAAATTGTAAAAAAAGCAAGTTTTGGTCAATTTTTCGAAGTACTGCTTTGGTTAAAAAGAAAGCATCAAAAAAATATTTGTGGAGTTTCATTAACACATATAAATTAGAAATGGTGTAATACATTACCTTCAAATTTTGTATGTGTGTTCCTCTTTGAGAATGGAGTTCACTCTATTAACAGATTTGGAATTTGTTAACACATGCAGCCCCGATGATTGTCCAAAAAATAACTTTAGAAGGATATTACGTCCAATTTTGCGAAATATTACTTGTGGAGTTCCGTTAACCCATTGCGGCACAGCAGATTTTTACAGATTTTTTGCTACTTTACTCTCAAGCAGAAACGGTTGGCCCAATTGACTCTTTAAATTTTGTATGCGTACATGTATATGCTTGTCATTCTTACGATTCAACAAAAAAAAAAAATGTTTAAGTAAATTACGTTCAATTTTTAGAAGTAGGTAAAACTCCTTTGAATTAAGGGAATATTTAAAAAAATATTTTTTCGAATTCTTTTAAACGATTGCGAAACAAAAACTTTAAAAAACAGCTGGCAAAACATTTTGAACGATTATCTCTAATTTTTCTATACGTGGTGCTTCTTGACAATTTGGTGCTTCTTGACGATAAGTTGAGGATGATAGATTTCCGGCGAACAATGTTAATTGAATTAAAATTTTTATTATTATTTAATAATTATGAAAAGTTTCAAGTGAAATTTGATAAATTTGTTGAAAAATTGCTAGAATAATCCTAAACAAATCGTTTTAGAAAAATTGCTTAATTATATTTTAAAATGTGTCATGCAGCCTATGTGTAATGTTTGTGTTAACTTTTTCAATAAAATCAACTTAAACTAAAATTCCATTGAGAGAGGGGGAAACTTGCACCGGGTAATAGCTAGTTTACATATAAGTATAACTATACCCGTTTGACTGTAGTTCAAAAGGGTTTACTAAATTTGGCATTATGTCATTGTACTATGTCAATAACAGTTTACTTGAATTGCCAACTTTTGAATAAAATATAGTCGATGGCTTAGAAAAAGTTTAAAAATTTGCTTTCCAACTTATATTTTGTTTTATCTAAAGGTTCTACTACGCTCTTCCTCGTTGTTTTATGATTTTATGAGAAAAATGTCGATAAAAAACAAAGACTTACGAAAAAATGTAGAGAAGGAAAATGTTATGTTATTTAGCTTTGTTATTTGTTTTTTAGCTTTGTTATTTGTTTTTTAGCTTCTTATGTTAGCTTTGTTATGTTATTTAGCTTTTTTTTATTATTTTTAATATTATCTCATTCAGCTTTTGTACTATTTGAGGAGAGCAAAAAAAAATTGTCTTATTAATTAAGTGAACTTTTGGAATAAAGATTAACTTGCGTTAATACCAAAAATTTTCAAATTTCATTGAATCTTTGTGCAAAACGCGTAAACAGGCCAAAACCAAATTAAGCCGTTAGGTTTTTATAACTAAAATGCTGATACAAAATTTTCGACTAAAATTCAGTTAATCGTTTAATCAAATAAAATTTATAAAGAACTTCATGGCTTCGTCGTGGAAAATGGGTTAATCGAACTTAATTAAAATTTTCGCAGCCTCTCTTTTGAACTTCAAAATCAACCTGTAAAATTAGACACAATCGGAAACAAAAAATTTTTTCGAAGCCCTCCAGGCCGAAATGGGTAATATATTCCAACCAACTTTATACAACTAATTCCGTTTGGTAAGAGGAACATTCGTTCAAAATGTCAAGTCGATCGGTCAAGTCGTTTCGACAAAAAAACGAAAAAGCTTAAAACGGCTCTAAAGCCGCAACCTGTTGACTCATAAAAATGTGACATTGCCTATGTCACTCCCCGGGTACCCTGAATTATTCCAGTAAATTTTGGTGACAATCTGACTAGTGGTTTTCACGTGAATCCTGAACAAAATGACAATAAAAATTTTCATCTTTATATATTAGACTTGCAGATTTACCCGGCGTTGCCCGGGAGCGTGCAAATTGCAAAAAATCAAGTTTTGGCCATTTTTTCGAAGTACTGCTTTGGTTCAAAAAAAGCCTAAAAAAATATTTGTGAAGTTCCGTTAACCCGTTGCGGCCCAACAGCTTTTTACAGGTTTTTTCGTTACTTTACTATAAATTAGAAATGGTTTAACCGATTGACTTTAAATTTTGTGTATGTGTTCCTCTTTGAGAATGGAGTTCACTCTATTAACAGAAATGGAGTTTGTTAGCCCTTGCCGCCCACAATTTTTTCAAAAAAAATTGGGAAGGATATTACGTCCAATTTTGCGAAATATTGCTTGGTCAAAGTTTCAAAAACAGGTTTGTTGAGTTCCTTTAACCCATTGCAGCACAGCATATTTTTACAGATTTTTTCATTACTTTACTCTTAAGCAGAAACGGTTTGACCACTTGAATGTAAATTTTGTATGCGTGCATGTATATACTATCATTCCTACGATTATTCAAAAAAAAAATTTTTGTAAGTAAATTACGTGCAATTTTTGAAAGTAAGTAAAACTTCTTTGAATTATTGACTTTTGACTTCTTTGAATTATTGAAGAACTTTAATTCTTTTAACCGACTGCGAAACAAAATCTTTAAAAATCAGTTTGCAAAACAGCTTTAACGATTATTTTCTATACGTTTTTCTTCTGCTTCTTGACAATTTGGTGCCGCTTGAATTTTTATTGTTATTATTTAATAAATATGAAAAGTTTCAAGTTAAATTTGATAAATTTGTTAAAAAATTGCTAGAATAATCCCTAACAATATCCATACACTTGAGTGAGTCTATATCTACCCCCCTCCTTCTCTGCGTCATAAACGTAATGGCAAATTTATTGTACCCTTTGACTATATAGTCATACGGGTGTAAAAACGTGTTAACATACTTTCTTACATGCCTAAATTTTGGTCAAAAAAAAATAGAATCACAGTAAATGACAAGAAAATTAAGAAACGTAATACTAATAATGATAATGAAAAAAATAATGTTAAGAATAATGATAATCATAATAGTAATAGTGCTGCTCATAATAATAATAATCGCAAAATTGATAAAAATAATAGCAATAATAAAGAAAATAATAGTAATATTAATAATATTTATGATCATAGTAGAGATGAATTCTGTAATAATAAAGATGAAATTGAGAATAGTAACGAAAACGTAGGCGTTAGCGATAGTGCCAATAAAGTGGAATTAGCTTCTAAATACCATAACTGGATTAAAGGAGAAAAACTATATCAGCAAAATGAAAAAATGGAAAAAGCTTCTCATAGTACTAAAAATCTACAACTTGTAAACAAGAGCTTTTTAAATCCAATGGAACCTCCAATTGTTAAATTAGCAAGAAAGGCTGTTGAAAATGGTGATAATATATACGTATTATCACGATTTCGAGACCACGGAATATACAATAACGTTAGATTATTTTTGTCTTTTTTGCACGATCAAGAGGAAATTTGTTATGAAGGTATAACGAAAACAAATATCAAAGTATTGAAAAATTGCCAACGAATTATCAGGAAATACGTGAATTATATTATAAATTCCATGAAAGTAGGGGAATTACTAGCAAAGCAGTACAAAAAGACCTAGCTGCAACATACATATAATAAATACAGAAAATATTTACAAACAATTTGGAACTCCACACAAAATTATTTAATTGGTAAACCGTAATGGCAGCCCAATCCACAAATACTTTAGAAACGGGTAAATTAAAAATTTTGTATCTAAATATATGCAGCTTAAGAAATAAAATTTATGAATTAGAAACATTAATTAATTAATGTAAAGAAATTGATATTGTGATTCTAACAGAAGTATGGATATACAGTAATGAAATCACTAATTATAATATTCAAAACTATAGGGCAGTTTTCAATTGTAGAGATGAGAAAAGAGATGGTGGTCATCTTTATAAAAAATAATATCAATTTTACTGAAGTATTAAAAGACGAAAAATATAATTTTAGTGTAATTGTCATTCTGAATTCTGCAGCTAGATTAAGAATTGGTACATTTTACAAGGCTCCAGCGGAAAATAGTAACATTATAGAATATTTAGAAAATAGATTAAAAAATAAAGCAAATTACATATTTTTTGGTGATACTAATTTAAATTTATTTAATAATTCTAATACCGTAATTAAGTATAAAGACATGATAGCAACAACTGGTTATAGTATAATAAACAAAACACAAAGTACAAGAAACACAGCTCATTCCAATACCTCAATTGATAACATTTTAACAAATTCAAATGATAAATATGATATTAATATTACAATAGAAAGTAACAGTCTATCCGCTCACCAATTGGCAATAGTATTACTAAAAGCAATAAGTATTTTGAAAATACCAATGAAGAAGCACACAACATAAGTAAAGCACACAACATAAGTAAAACTGATTATAACCAGATGTCTCAAATTGTAAATAATAAAATAGAAAACACTAGCGTTTTAGAAATAGACACGTTAACAAAAATAATATAAGAAGCTAAAGTTTTATGTACAAATTCAATGTCGGTTAGAACTAGGAATAATACATGGATAACACCGTCGATACCTAAAGAATTAAAAATTAGAAAATCACTATACGATAGCCATAAAAGAGATCCAAATAACAGAGATAAAAAGATAAAATATACTTTATGTAAGAAAAAGGTCGATAAAAAAATAAAAGAGGCTAAAAAAAACCACATGAATAAAAGAATTGAAAATGCTGAAAGTAACTCGAGGAAATTATGGAAAGTGTTAAATAATACTATAAAGAATACTAATAAGGATATTTCAGAACATATAACAAGCATTGTAAAAAAAGGTGGAAAAAGGATGAAAACGAAACGGTACACACGTTAAATGAATTTTTTAATGAACTAGGAGAATCCATTATAAAAGGAATAAACAAAAATATTATAGTAACTATAGAACACATAAGAAATATTAAAACATTATTTCTTAGACCAGTTACTGAAACAGAGATTTATCAAATTATTATGAAGTTAAACAGAAATGCAGCCCCAGGGTTAGATAATATAACGGTAAAGAATTTACTGGAATTAATTAATATTATCAAAAAAACATTGGCAACATTCATAAATAAATGCCTTGAAGAAGGTGTATTCCCTGATTCATTAAAAAAAGCGTACATAGTGCCAATTCATAAAAGTGGATCTAAAGATGAATGTGGTAACTATAGACAAATTTCCATCCTGAACTCAATATCCAAAGTGTGTGAAAAAGTAATTAATATAAGCATAAGAAATTTTATTTCAAAAACGTTTGTTTTGATCCAAATAAATATGGTTTCCTAGAGAACAGCGGTATAGAATCCGGAATAACAGCTACGTTACAATATATTTATGACGCACTTGACGAAGGATATTTCGTCGGTGCAGTATTTATTGATCTTACGAAAGCTTTTGATGTTGCAAATCATCGTAGACTGATTAGTTTTTTAGATATATTGGGTATAAGAGGTACTAGTAATCTTTTATTAAGCAGTTACTTAACAAATAGGACTCAGTGTGTTAAATTGAATGAAGTGCTTAGCGATGAACTTATTATAAAAACAGGTGTACCACAAGGTTCACTGCTAGGACCGCTGTTGTACCTTTTATATAAATGAATATGCCGAAAAATAATTTTATTTCAAATTATAACGTTTATGCAGATGACACTAATATCATTGCTAAAGCTAGAACAGTACAAGAACTTGAAAATATTCTAAATAAGGATCTAAATGCGATATGTAATTGGCTAGATTACAATGAATTCTGTTAAAACCAACTGTTTGTTATTTAAAACACAAAGAAAAAATAGCGAAAATAGCGAAAATATTACTCTTAAAATAAGGGAAACAATTTTTGAAAGAGTAGATAAGGTTAAATATCTGGGAATAATAATTGATGATAATTTGAAATGGGACAATCATATCAAAAACGTGAAAAAAAGTTATGCCAATTATATTAGCTATTATCTATAATAGTCATATACTATCAACAATAAAGTATACTATATGTAGTTGGAGCCAGTGCTCAAATTTCCATATTAATGAAATTGGTATTTTAATGAATAAAGCGCTTAAAATTCTTTACAAATATAATTACAAAACTAGTACTCAGTATTTGTATAAAAAAACAAATGAATTAGATATTAACCAATTAATCTATTTTGAAAAAAGTAAATATATTTATAAAGTAATAAATAGTAATATTAAATCTAATTTAAATTTAATAAATAGAGAAAATGTACATAAATATAATGCTAGAAATAAAAAAAATATTGAAATACCTAAAGCTAGCAACACAAAAGTTTAAAATGTAGTGCTATTAAAATAATTTTTAATTAATTACCACTAAATATTAGGAGAAGTCAAACTTTGGAAATATTTAATAGAAAACTTAAAAAATATATAAAAACTTTAGAAATTAAAAATTGGAAATAAGTAAAATTTGTGTATTCAAAGTAATTATTTTTAAACTAAAATTAATTGTAATTATATAATTTATTAGATTGTAGTTTTAATCATATAATTTCTTATACATATTTTTATATATATTGTAAAATTATCTGAAATTAAATGAAATACAAAAAAAAAAAAAAAAAAAAAAAAAAACAGTTTACAAAACAGTTTGAACGACTATCTTCTATAAGGTTTTCTTCGGCTTCTTTATTTGGAGCTGCTTGAATTTTTATTGTTATTATTTAATAATTATGAAAAGTTTCAAGTGAAATTTGATAAATTTGTTGAAAAATTGGTAGAATAATACCTAAAAAACTCGTTCTAAAAAAATTGCTTTATTACATTTTAAAATTATGTACACCATGTGCAATGTTTGTGTTAACTTTTTTCAATAACATCAACTTAAATTAAAACTCCATTGAAAAGCAGAGCAACGTACACCGGGTAATAGCTAGATTACATTACATATAAGTATTATTATACCCGTTTAGGTCAAAAGGGTATACTAAATTTGCCATTATGTCATTATACTATATCAATTTTTTTGTTTTGTACTTACCTGAAAGTTCTACTACGCTCTTCCTCGTTTGTTTATGATTTTATGAGAGAAATGTAGGTTTCTTTTTGGCAAAAACTGTTTTAAAATACTATGTATTCAAGCATAATATATACGAAATGGAATTTTTTTGATTTTTAGATTTTTTTGAAGAAAACTGCAATTTTACACCGAAATCTATTTTTAAAAAACAACAACTGCAAAGTAGATAAAAAGCAAAGACTTACGGAAATTTTTAGAAAACTTCATGGCGTCGTCGTGGAAAACGGGTTAATCGAACTTAATCCTAAACTTTTTGCAGCCTCGCTTGTAGACTGCAAAATCAACCTGTAAAATATGACACCAATCGGAAACACAAAATTTTTCGAAGCCCGCCACGCCGAATTTGGTTAATTTATTCCATCCAAATTTATACAACTAATTTCGGTTGCTAAGGGGAACATTTGTGCAAAATTCAAAACAAAACCGTTTTGACTCGACGTCAAAAAAACGAAAAAGCTTAAAACGGCTCTGGAGCCGCAACCTGTTGACTTTTAAAAATGTGTCATATGTCACCCCCGGGCTCTAAGAATTATTTCTTTAAAATTTTGTGACAATCGGACCATTGGTTTTCACGTGAATCCTGGACAAACAAACAAACAAATTTTCTTCTTTATATATTAGATATGCTAATAATTTTTATTAATACTTATATTATTTTACATTTTAGGGGTCGCGCAAGCGTGGATTAATAACACTATTCATTATAATTATTTTCTAAATTTATATAATAAGTTGTTGGAAAAATATGTTATTAAAAAAATATTATAGTTTTATTAAAATTTTAGTTGTAAGTATATATAATTTTTGTTAATATCAAAATATGCAGTTTTAAACTATAAAAGGGTTCTTTTATTTAAACCCTTTTCCTCTAATCTTTGTTTGGGGCAAAAAAAAAGAAGTTATGTTAGTTTAGCGACATCTATTGACCTTAAAGTGAAACTGTCACATTATCCTTTTTTTTTTTTTTTTTGCCGGCACCTCTACGTGTTAACTGTTCACTGTGATAAGCTAAACAGCCTGACTATACATGTGCATGTCGGAACAGGGGAGATATATTCATATATTAGAACTGATCAAATGAGTTCCACATACAATTTATGTAGGATTGATATTATTTTAATAATATAAAATCTCTTACCAATATCCAGTGGCAGCATAAATTTTATTTTGTTGTCTCAGCAATATTTTGTTTACTTTGCATAGCAGTACCTAAAAAGAATATCATTTAATTTAAAAGGAAAATATCATAATATTTAATCGGCTTATTTTTTCCCATACAAATATAAACATCCTTTTTTAGAGCAAACTATTTGACCAATTTTAATGAAACAAAAACCAAAATTAAGGTTTTTTTTGTTTTCATAGGACAATGATATTTTTTTTTTTAGAATATTGCGTTTTTTCAGGTGAAAATCCGTCTTTAATTTAACGTAAATTTGAATTTAACGGTCACGCTTTTAAAAGTTGAGGCTTATGACTCTAATATTATGCGCCGGCTTTCTGTGTAAAAGTAATTCATTTTCGGTTTAAACTCGCAGCTAAATCTAAATCAAATATTATATGCGCCGACTTATGTATATCTTTCTTTTTTTTGTTATGTTCAAATATTCAATGAACAAGGAGATTTAAATTTTTTAAAAATTTTTTTTTTGTTTTTGTTTTTTCTTTATCTTAAAAAGTGAACGAAAAAAATGAGTTTGTTCGAAATAAAAAAAAAAAGTAATGCATTTGGTTTATACAGTAGTTTTCATTTATAACGAACTCGGTTCAATTTTAATTATAATAAACTTTACACTTTTTGCCAAAGAATTAAATTTTACCTAAAAATGTAAGTTGTTTATTACATTTATATTTCTTTTATTTGAACTTATTATATTTAATAATATTGCTTGGTGATTATTTTAGTATTTTTATATGTATTTTTGAATATAATAAAAAATCATAATAACGCATCAAAAATACAAAATAAATTTCATTACAAGAAAAAGCATATATACATCTATAAACAAAGAGGTGAGGCTGACACATCAAATAAAAATCTAGCAAATGAGTTCAAAGTGCCCATTCTAGAATTAGCACAATCTACAATGTTCAATTCTTATACTAATTTTTCGAAATTCACAGCATTCTTTTAAAACGACATTTTTTTTTTACGACGAATATTTTCGGTCTCTTCATGATCGTTATAAGCGAGCTTTACTGTATTTTTTTTTGCTATATGTTTGCAGAAACAAAAAAATTACATTTCTTAGGAAAAATTATGTGTTCTTTAGGAATCAACCAGAATAAATGCATACGGCGTGCAGTTTCTGTCAAAAAATTTTGAAATAAGTAGGTATGTTATGTACTGTACTTCGGAATTTAAAATTTTAAAATTTGACAAAGCGTATAAAAATATTGTAATTGTTTTTTCTGATGTTGCTACGATTAAGTTTTCAAAATAAAATATGTTAAAATAATATTTTTTTTTTAAAAAAAACATACATTCCAAATAATTGAAAATACCTATAATATGTTCGCAAAAAAAAACTAAAAATAATCTTCAACTGAAATAAAAGTTGACGTATAATTTCTGTCAAAAAATTTACAAATAAATAGGTACATGAATTTACATGAGAGCTGTTCGAAATGAAAATAATACATTTGGTTTATACAGTAGTTTTCATTTATAACGAACTCGGTTCAATTTTAATTATATTAAACTTTACACTTTTTGATAAAGAATTAAATTTTACCTAAAAATGTAAGTTTTTTATTACATTGATATTTCTTTTATTTAAACTTATTATATCTAATAATGTTGCTTGGCGATTAATTAAGTGTTTTTTATTTAGTTTTGAATATAAAAACAATCATAATAACGCATCACAAATACAAAAAAAATATCAATAGAAGAAAAAGCACTATACATAGGTTTTAGGCTGACACATCAAATAAAATGTTAGCAAATGAGTTCGAAGTGTCCATTCTAGAATCAGCACATTCTACAATGTTCAAGTCTTATACTAATTTTTCAAAATTCACAGCATTCTTTTAAAACGACATTCGTTTATTACGACGAATATTTTCAGTCCCATAATGGTCGTTATAACCGAAAAGTACTGTATTTTGTTTTTGTTTGCAATTTATTATAATACAGTAGGTACTAAAAAAAAAATTTTTTTGTAAATCGTAAATTGTGGTTGCTTTTTGTTAAGTTTTTTGTAAAATTAAAAACCGAATTCTGAAATATGCAGAAACTGAAAAAAAAAAATAATATTTCTTAAGAGAAATGATTTGTTTCTTATGGATTAGCCAAAATCAGCATGTACAGCATTCAGTTTCTGTAAAAAAAATTTTGAAATAATTAGTTACGAAAAAAAATTTACATGTAAGCATACGCGACGTTTTAAATTTTAAAATTTAAAAATTGACAACGTGTATAAAAATACATATTGTAATTGTTTTTTCTTATGCTGCTGCGATTAAATTTTAAAAATAAAATATTTTAAAATAACATTTTTTTTTAAATAATTTAGTTTAAAACATACAAATATTCTAATAAATTGAAAATACCTACAGTAGGATAATATGTTTGAAAAACTAAAAAAATTATCTTTCTCAAAAAAAGTTATTTGTTCCTTAGGTCCCAACCTAAATAAAAGCGTACAGCGTATAATTTCTGTCAAAAAATTGAGAAATAAATAGGTTCATAAATAGAGCAGCGAAAATACGCGTAACGCAATGTACTGTATCTCGGACTTTTAAAATTTACAAATATTGACGAAATGTATAAAAATATTATTATTGGTTTTTCTTATATTTCTAATATTATGTTTTAAAAAATAATATTTTTTTACAATAATTTTTATTAAAAAATATATTATATTCAAAATACCTATAATATGAAATTAAAAATATTTTTTGTAGGTACTAAATTAAAACATTCAAATAAATATTTTTGATAAAATAAATATTGTACGCGTGTATCGATTTACCGATAATGGATATGTAGACAGACGTATTGACGTACTGCCGTATAAAAATTGTTCGTCGTATGTTTTAGATTTCATTCTAATAATTGAAAAGTTTATTTCACACTTTCAACATCGAATAATGTTTTTTTATAATAAAAAAACTATTAGTTTTACTTTGACAAAACGAACGAATTTTATATATCAAAATTGTACATGAAGATAGATAGGCGTAGTTTGTAAATGGAACGCTAATTTTTGTTTCAGGAGTATATAATTGTCAGATTATCATCATATATATATTTGACATTTTAAAACCACCTGTCATTTGAGAAGTTAATTATATTTAATAGTATTTAAATATTAATAAAGTGAAAAAATTAAGCTTAATTGCTGATATAAATATAAAGAATATTTTTTAAGATGGAAGGGGGTAAGTGCTTATTGGTTATCAAATAAAAAATATGATTTGACATAACCTATTCAAGAGAATTTTAATTAAAGCCATCTGCCGAAAATTATTTATCTACTCTGTCTGTCATATACTCTTTTACAAGGGCTGAAGTAGCTGGCAATAGTTGAGAGTAGAAAAGAGTTTACTCCTCTTAAAGGAATAAAAGCAATAATATTTATTTGTTTTAAGAAACTTATGAGCTATGGCTCACGACCATGTATAGAAATATATTTTTGTCAATAAAAAACTTAAAAAATATTAAATAAATAAACTAGACAAAAAGGTATAAAGTAAACTAAGCAATTCGGAATCATTTTTCGCATGTTTTCAGATTTTTAAATAGGCATACATTTGTAGTAAAAATTTACCTATGTAGCTATTAAATTTAAAAATGAAAAAAGGGTAGGAAATATTTATTCTTTGATTTATTGAAAAACTTTTTTTTTTGCTATAAATCTTAAGATTGAAATTTTGAAAAAGACTTTGGTCAACTTGACTATTATTTGTACTTCTGGCAGCTTCAATATAATATAATACTAATTACTAAACTTACGAATTATGATATGTTATATTTTGTTGTACATATTATGTATTCATAGAGTTTTTTAATTAGGATACAGAATACGTACAATATCGTTCATATCGTACTAAAATGTTTAGAAAAAAGTACAGTTTGCTATATGAAGGACAGCATTAACTCGAATTTTGGATTCTTGACTTCAATAAATATATGTATATGTTTAGAAATATGTATTTATTAGAATAATATTTATATGTGTTTAGAATTTTAATTTAATTTAACTGTACCAATTTATCCTCTCTTTAAAGTGGCTTAAGCTATAGAAATAAAACTCAAAAATCGGTACTTAACAACGTTTTAATAATTAAGAAAAATTATAAATTTTTTTTAAGTTAATTTCAAGCGCAAGAATTGTTGACAACACTGTTGGCATAATTTTTATTATGTATAGTCTAATATAATTTACACAAAACGAATTTTATATGTTAACTTAAAAGCCAAAATAGCTCGAATTTCGAGCACAGGGCGATACTATATATTATTAAAATACTTAGCTTTTAACACTCCATATCTCTAGTAGCTCAGAGATATATTATTCCGATCGGCAACCAGCATCCTATTTATTTTATTCTTTTCAACAAAAGAATTATTTGTTATTTGTAAAATATGTTTGTTTACAAATAGTAAATAATTATTTTTTAGACAGTTGTCATTGCTGACGGATAGACTGAAACGTCGATAGAATGAAACATGGAACGAAACAAAATGCAAGATGTTGACGAATGACACTAGGGGAGCTAATAAAAAGAATTTTCAAGTTCAAGAGTTTATTCACCTTTTCTTTTTTTTTTATATATTTTATTAAACGGTTATTTACTTTTTCTTTTTTTTATTTAAAAGCTGTTACTTCTAAAAATATAAAAGGAGGAAAAGAAAGTAGAAGAAAGCAGAGTATATACGTGGACGTGGATAATATAAGCGGAAAGGAGTTAAATTTTTGAAGAAAAGAATTTAAACAATTTTTGAAGAAAGTATAATAAATTTTAAAGCAAGAAGTTTAATTTGTATTTTTAACTTTATTTTAAAAAATTGAAACTTGAATTTGAAAAACTTATTTTGTGAAATCAACTTAAATTTTTAACATTATTAAAACATAAAAATATTTGAAAAACTTATTTTGTGAAATCAGCTTAAATTTTTAACATTATTAAAACATAAATATTTTTGAAAAACTTATTTTGTGATAACTTACATTTTATTAAAAAACCAAATGAAATAAATGAACTATTTTTAATTTTTATAAGGAAAAGAAAGTGTTTTAATTTAATTACTTTTTATCCAATCCTACATTTATACATGAGATAGTACTACGCCTTATAACATGTAGAAATGATTTAGATTTTCAATAAATACAGTTCTATTTTGTTTTTATTTTGTAATAATTTTTTGTATTTGAGTTATATGGTATTCTATATCAGTGAGTTATATTATTTAATTGAATTATTTTTTTACATTTTATATTTGTTTATATTGTTATATTTATGTATTTTTATTAAAGATATATAATTATTAATTATTAATTAAGCCATTAATTTGAACCCAAAGGCGAATGGTGGCTGAGTCGAGTTGAAAACCAGATAAAAGTTTTTTCACTTTAACTGGGATTCCAACCCGGAGCCTCTCGCATGAAAGGTCGGCACTCTAACCACTGTGCCACCCAGCCGTTAAACATAACATATAAAATTGACAACCATTCACCGTCAGCGGCGACCATTCACCATTCTAACCTGCATTTTTTTTTACTTGGCCATCTATTAATACGAATATCTATGGTTATAAAGCTATCATCTTTACTAAATAAATATTTTTCTAAGGCTAACAACTTTATTTAACAATAAAAAATAGTCTTTAAAAGCTTTGAGTTTTTCAAAACTGCTGCCTAACACTTTATTCGAGTCGTTTGAGTGGCGGCTTCAACATTTTAGTTCGAACATACCTTATAGTATTAACATATGGCGTTTTTTTTAAATCAGAGATCTGAGCACGCTCTGAACAAAATGAGCATGCTCTGAGCAGAGCATAAACGGAAAACGTTAACAGTGCTGAAATTTAATAAAAATGTGAAAAAATTGTAATTTTTATTTATAAAATAAAATATATCGATATGTCAAAAAAAACAGTGAAATACGTAGAAAAATTTTGAAATTTTTTTTTGATTTATTGCGTCCGACATACATAGCTAAATCGATTTATTTTTCGATACTGACCCGATCCATACACTTGACTCTATATCTACCCCCACATATCTGCGTCACAAACATAATGGCAAATTTATTATACCCTTTGACTATATAGTCATACGGATATAATAAATAATTCTGCGGGAAAGCAAACTCAAATACGGGACTGTCGCGGTAAATACGGGTGGAATGGTCAGCATATCGTATATATTAACTGTCGTGTGCGTTGTAGTGTGCATTGTATGTATAATTTAAAATTTTATTTTTTAGCTAATATATATATATGCAAACCCTAAAATATTATTACAAAACGGGTAAATAAATACTCTTATCAAAGTAAACAAAATCTTATCTAAATAGAATAAGTTTCAATTGAATATTTTGTCGTTCCTGCCATTTTAGAAATATTATTTCTATAGGCGTTTCTTTTAAATAAGAGCAGAGTACGAACTGCAACTGACAAAAAAAATTTTTTTTTAGCTCTGAGTGCTCAGAGCTTGTGATCCAATTTTTTTTTTTAAATCATACAAATACATTTTTACATTTTCTTAAGATTACACATGTAAAATAAAATCTTTTGTTGTTTCTTTGCTAATTTTTATTTTCAATTTTCTATACTAATACCTAAAATCAATTATTCTGATCTTAATGAACTGGTTTATTAATTTTTTGGATTTAGCGTCTTAGATAGATGACAAAAAGCATAGAGTAGGGTAAAAAACTGTAAATGGTGATTTATCAGTGTTTCATTTTAAGTACAAATAAAATTTCTCAGCAAAGTATGAAAAATTGATGCTTTTGATTTTGTTTTTTAAGAAAAATGTATTTTTAAGGAATGTAAATCACGCAACAGTGAGATATTTTGGTGTAGCATCTAAATATATTGGAACATTATACGAATTCTACACAGGTTTATACTTGATAAGCAATAAAAAAAGGGTATTAAATACAAAAATTGACAAATAAGCTTTTATTCGTCCGTCCGCACGATAACTCAAAAACTAAAGGAGCTAGGATCTTGAAATTTTCGCAAATTCCTTTTTTTGCAAGAACCGTCATCGCTATTTAAATCCAACCATTTTGGTCCATGGGTTCGGGTAGCTGCCATACAACTTCTTCTTTTATATGAGAATTGCTCTGAACCTATTACAGCTGCGTGTCTGAAATTTTACCAAAAGTAGTTTAGTCTTATGGCCAAAGTTTCTGCAAAATTTGGTTGGTCTACTGTAGAGGGTTGGAGTAGCTGCCATACAACTCCTTCTTTTACATGGGCATTACACTACACCTAATGAAGCAGGGTGTTTGAAATTTTGCCAAAAGTAATTAACTGGATGATATAATGTATATGTTACGGTCATAAGGGTATCCCAGAGTATACACAGTCTACTCTACTACACTCTTCCTCGTTTAATGCGGAATAGTATGTACCTATCGCGTAATATTTATTTTTAAATTTGATTTTATTTGAAAATATGTAATGGGCAATGTTTGTGTGTAACAAGACTTATAAGATAAAGCGATCTCAAATTTAAATTTAGTGTTTAATATGATAAAAATTCATATGTTTTGTAAATAATCAAAGAAAGTACATTTATAATCAAAGAATATTTATTATATTCTAATAGTAATCTTTGTTCAAAATTTTGCAAATATTTATTATTAGTAATCACAAACAATAATCGTTAGTCAACATTCTTTCTAAAATTTTTTTAAAAATATTGTTACGATTTTAATTTTTAATGCAAAGTAGAAATTTTGCAGTGAAAAGAAAATTATAAGAAGGGAAGAATAATACTATCTCTCCAACCTTTGGAATTTTTTAAATAGCCGCTTTATAGTGAATTAAGGTTCAAAATAACCATTTTTAGTACATTTTCAAAAAATTTTGTAAAAATGTTCCTATATAGTTTCACTCTGTCCGTCCGTCCGTCCGTTCGTTCATTTTTACCTACGATTGACTCAAAAAAATCAGCAACGGGTAGGTAATGCAATAAAAATAATTTAATGTTAAAACTTTTTTCTATTACCCCTTCCGTTACGGAGCTACAGCCCCTCAAATTCGGAAAAAGCTCTATGTTAAAATAGTTATAACAAGAGTTCTATAAAGTATATTTTCAACCTGAAAACGGTAAGAGACAGCTGCTTTTATAAGCTTTACAAACTTTTAAAATCCAAAGTTATAGGGTTACCATACGATACTAAAATTTACCGTTATCTAAAACTAATTTTTGCAAAATTTTTCGCTCTTCATATCTTCTGAACGGCTCAATCTATAAACTTGAAATTTTGGGAGAAGTTAGATCCTCAGAAATAAGTAGGAGTTAGTTAAGAATTTTTTTTTGTTCGACCCCTATTTAGGAGCTATAAGGGGTCCAAAACCTTAAATTTTGCTATAAATTTAGCTTTTAAACACCTGTCGATATTTTTTTTTATTAATATACAAAATTGAAAGCTCCAAAACGAAAGTTTCAACCAGTACCAAAGGTTTTTTTAAATTTTGACTTTGTCCGTATGTTTACACAAAGTTTTACACCGTTTGAAATAGAGATAAGAAAGTTTAACTACGAGTAGGTATTTCAAAAAAAATAATTTCATGGAAGAACATTTTTCTGTAGCCCCACCTGTTACGGAGCACAGCCCCTCAAATTTGGAAAAAACCCTATATTTAAAACGTTATAACAAAAATTCTATGAGGTATTTTTTTAATCTGAAAACGTCGAAAGATAGCTGCTTTTATAAGCTTTACAAACTTTTAAAAAACTAATTCACTGGGTTGCCATACGGTACTAAAATTTACCGTTATCCAAAACTCCATTTTTGCAAAATTTTTGGCCCCACATAACATCTGAACGGATCAAGCTAGAAACTTGAAATTTTTGGAGATGTTTGCTCCTCAGAAATTAGTAGGAGTCGTTTAAGAAAATTTATTTATTGCGCCTACCGTTTAAGAGCTGTAAGGGGTCCAAAATTGAAATTTTGTTTTTTTTAAGCACCTGCAACTTGAATACCTGTCCAAAGTTTTTTCTATTAATGTACAAAATTTAAAGATCCAACATTATATTTTAACATTATGTTAAGTGTTTTTCTTAAATTCAAAAGCGGTTACTTAAATTGAAGTAAGTTTCTTTCAGTTTTACCCATTTTTGCTTTTATAGTAAAATTCTAAGTAAAATTTAAAATTTTGGTTTAATTCCTAGAACCTAAAAAAATGGAGGGAGTAAAGGGGGTTTGAGGGGGTGAGTGAGATTAGATCCTTGAGAAATTTGGTAACCTTCCCTATTGAAGAGCTATTAGGACTTAAAAATTAGAAATTTACTGTTTTTACAAGTAAGCAGTGACTTAGTCGCCCGAGTATATATTTCCCAAATTAAACTGAGTTTTTAACACAATATAATTGTGAAAAAGTGCTTTTTTAAAAATCCTTGATTTTTTTCATCACTTGTTCTATCTAGGCATCTAGTAAGTACTAGATTCTAGTTGTTGTTTTTTCCTTTTAAAAAAATTTTACAAATACTTACCTATGGAGAAGTATAATTCTTAATGTTTGATAGGAACATAGTCTAGGTCTTCCATAGCTTTAGTAAAATACTTTTTAAAAAAAAAAAATTTAATTTTTCCAAACTGCAAAATTTTTACTTTTTACATTAAAATCGAAAGTAAAAATATAAGTGCAAAATATTCAAAAATGTTTAAAAAGATTTTAGAAAATATTCTTCAATCTTGATTAATTTATCTACATATATACATTTATATATATATGTAACTTCTATCTATCTATCTATGTATGTACATAATTTCGTAAGCCCGATTTTTTTACTTTGCCGTTTTGAGAATGAAATTAAGTCTTTTAACAGACTTGCAATTGGTTAACCCATGACGGCCCGACGATTGACAAAAAAAAAGATTTGGAAGCAAATTACGTCCAATTTTGCGCAATTCTGTTTTGCTTAAAGAGAAAGTGTAGTTCCGTTAACCCAATGGGGCACAGTGGCTTTTAATAGATTTTTGCGTTACTTAACTCTAAATTATAAACGATTTGACCGGTTGACCTCAAAGTTTATATGTGTGAAGCAACTTGAAATTGGAGTTGAGTCTGTTAACAGTCGGTCCTACAATTGGTCAAAAAACTTTTTTGGAAGTAAATTACGTCAAATTTTGGATAGTAGTTTGTACTGCTTTGAATTACAGAAAGTTTCAAAAATTACTAGAATAATCCTAGAAAAACCGTTTTAAAAAGATTGCTTTCATACATTTTAAAATTTACAGGTGTAAACCGTGTGTAATTTTTGTGTTAACTTTTTGCAGTAACATCAACTTCAATTAAGCCTCAATAGAGAGGAGCAGCAACGCGCACCGGGTATTAACTAGTCGCTAATAAATAAAACTTATTTAAATAGGTCCATACCGTACACAAACATATATTTATATATATGTAGGTATATACTAAAATTTTTCAGAAAAGGTTTTTGGTATATAATTTTGGGTTTACATTATCCAAATTTTAATACAAAATAGTTTCTGAAATCAAATCAAATTCAAAATCAAATCATACTTAAGTAGATTATATTAAAAAAATTGGAAATCATTTTTTATTTACAATATTATTTATTAAAATTACTACTAAAATTGTTTGACATAGATTTCGATTTAAAATTTAAATGGATATTTATAGGTAGGTACCTATCAATTAAATAAATTTTTACACACAAATTTAACAAATCAACATAAATTTTAAAAAGAATGTTAAAATAATCTGTATCTTAAAACACATATTAATATTCAAATCTATGCTTAAAAAAATTTAATATATTGTTTAACATCGGTTTTCTAGGTATTTTCCTTTAAATTTTAGAAAATATAAAAATTATTTTTGTTTTATCAATTTTTAAGATTTTTTATTTTTATCGAATATTTATAAGATAATTGACATTTTTGAAAAGCGTTCAGTTTTTGGACGTTCCATCGGCATATAAGTTAGAAATATCCATATAAAAAATAATGATAACTCGATTATTTGAAAATTGTATCATATATGCGAGACACTCGGTAAGAAAGGTGAGTTTTTTCTCAAAATTTTTATATGCACGTACACTTTAATAAATTATTGAAAAATTATAATATTCAAATATATTACATAATAAAAATATACAAAACAAATTGTAAGTTTCTGCTTAGAACTTTAAGGCTGTAGTACATAATATTTGTATTTAGTATTCCTGTCTCTTTCCTAACTAGAAGTAAGCAGAAAAAAAGTAAATGTATATAAGCACAAACAATATTATTACAACTTTAAAACTATATTGCATAATACTTTTATTTAGTATTGCTGTCTCTTTATGTTTTTCTGTCTAAATGTTTTGTTACATACCTACTTTGTTTTTGTCTGATTAAAATAACTTTGAATTGAATATAGAGTATTTACGTAGAACAAAAATTTTAGGTAATTTTATAAAATTCTGGAATACCCAATCAGTATACTTGGGTACTTGGAAGAGCGTATTAGTTTATTTTTTATTAAAAATAACAGGTGGAAACTTCGTCATTGGTGTGACTGAGTTAGCATATTTACATAAAGTAACTATATACATAGAGTATTCACGTAGAACAAAAAAGTTAGACAAGTTTTTTATTTCGTAAAATATGTATATCATATCAATCGCTGTATTATGTATGTACGCGGTTTGTGTATATTTTGATTATAAAATAAAAAAATATTGATAGAAAAAGAAGAATGAGTAAATTAGTTGGTTAATATCCAGTGTATCAATTATTTTATATAAATTATTAGTTCTGGTTCTTATATTCAAATTCAATAAAACTCTTCATTGCACTCTGCTACTGCACTCATTTGATTTTTATGAAAATATGAACAATGACTCCAACTGCATATATTATACTTAATTTTTGATAATATATGGACGTTATATATAAGTTTAGCAGCATAATTCGGAATACTCCCCATTCTTCTGATAGCCATTGTTATAGGAATAATTTTTTTTTAATGTCGTTTATCCCATCTTAAGTTTTCATCAATTATCATTCCCAAGTACTTAACATTATCAACTTGTTCTATTATAGTATCCTTTACCTTAAGCCTAATATTATCATTTGTTTTCTTTTGCATTTTGAATATCATATAATTAATTTGGTTCTATTTGCCAAATAATTTTTTAATAAGAGATTACTGTTACCTCTAATTCCTAAGTTGTCTAGCAATCTGATAAGTCTGGAATGATTTACCATATCAAATGCTTTTGTTAAGTCAATAAAAACTGAGCCAACATAGTAGCCGTCATCCAACATCAAAGCCTATTGTTTTAGTAATGAAAGTTCTTATTCTTGAATTAATAACTTTTTCATATATTTTTGAAATTGAGTTTAGAATCGAAATTGGTCTAAAGTTACCGCAATCTTCTTTTGACCCACTTTTGTGAATAGGAACTAAATATGCTTTCTAACGAATCAGGAAATATACCATTAGTGAAACTTTCATTTATCAGTTTCACTAAAGATTGGGTTCTAATATTGACCAACTCTTCTAGATCTCTCACTGTAATTTTATCCAATCCTGGAGTTGCATTTTTATTTAAATTCATAATAATTTGATGGATTTCTAGTTCTACAACTGGAATAAGAAACAACGAGTTACTATTATATAAATCTTGTCAGCAGTTAGTAAACTCATTGGTATTTAGAATGTTAGTTTCATCTTAATTTTTATATATTTTGCCCTTTTTTCACTATTCGTCGGATCATTTTTATGTCGATTATATAATGCTTTTCTTATTTTCAGCTTATCATTAAAAAAAGGTGTTATCCAGCTATTATTTCTCGTTTTCTTTTGTATATATAATCTTTTTGCTTCTTGTATAATTTTAACTAAATTTTCGATTTCTAGAATGTTATTATTTTCTTAGATCGCATGTGATTATAATCGATTTTGTTTATATTGTACTTTTCATTAATAACTTCTCAATATTAATTGCTTTAATAATTACTATTTCCAATTGATGGTCCGATAGACAGTTATTTTCTATTATATAATTAAAATTATAAATGCCATTCATGTTTGTTATTATGTGATCAATTAAGGTGCTAGAGTTAGGTGAATTTGATATATATTCCGGTTTATTAACTAAGTTAATAAAACGGAAAGTATAAGAAAGTATAAGAAGTACAAGAGAAAGTAAGGAAGGAGATTAAGTTACATTGGAGTTCTCAAATAGATTTAGAATGGTATCTGCAAAAAAATATATGATTTGCCTTATATACCAGTTTAAGTACAAGAAACTACATAAATGGGTTGCTGTTTTCCACTGGAATTTTATAAAACGTACTGAATTTTAATTTTGGTTTTGAGTTGAGTATTTCGATAAGATGGCAGTTCCACCTCCTCTTTTTTTATTTCTACAGTTGTAAACTGCTTGATAATTGGGGATGTTGTAGGCATCTTTTTCATAATCATAAATCCAAACCTCTGTAATTATTACTATGTTTATTTCTTTATATTCATTAATTAATATTTCAAGCTCCAACATTTTATTTCTAATGCTACATATATTTATATTTGTTATAAACATGGCGTTTCTTTATTGCAGATTCCTATGTTTTCGTGGTAACTGTCATATATTCTCCGAAGTTCCTGATATTCAGTTGGTAGTCCTTCTTGATTAATTAAAACCTTTATATTATTTTTGTTGACTTCCTCTTCTAGTTTCCTTAATTGCTAGTATCCACGTTTTTGTTTTCTTATGCTTAATTTATTTTTATGCATTAGACATGATCTACTGAAAGTTTTATGATTAACATCCAACCCCAAACTGAATTTTTCAATCGGTTTTAAGCAATTAATGCATTTATAAATCTCCTCTTTTTGACATTCACTTGTCTTGTGTTGTTGATAGTATTTTAAATATGTTTCTTTATTCATACACTTCGCAGCCCTATGGTTAAATCCTTTACATTTATAACATCTAGAGACTTTTATGGCATCAAAGACGTTGCACCTTTCCCATCCAATACATAATTTTTCGTTAGCTATTATTTTTGGGATTGATTCTTTATCCACTTCTATAATTGCATTAAACATTTCTTTGTTGTATTTTTTCACTGGGTATATCTTTAATACTTTAAGTTCTTTATTTACAAATTTTTTGGATCGACCTTTTATTTAAAGCACTTTTTGATTTTCTGCTTATTCTTCGGTTTTATTATTAAAGGTCTTTTACTCTTTCTTCATTTTCTCCTACATCTATAGAATAGGTAAGGGGTATATTAACTTTGGTATGGTGTTTATAACCACCTAAAGGAAGCGAGCTAGATATGGAAAAGTATATATATTTGTGATCAGCGTGATCTCCTGAGTCGATATTGCCATATCAGTCCGTTTTTAGTTGGTACGATAACTCAAAAAATAATGGAGCTATCTTGATGAAATTTTAACTGTAGGTTAATAGGACTAAAAATACGGAGGGAATTGCAAATGGGCGAATTCGGCCCATGGGTTCGGATTCTGGACCTTTTAATCGGTCCAAGGGCTAATCAACATATATAAAAAATCACGATAACTCAACATATAATGACGATATCTTCATCGAATTTGTGATGTAGGTTACTAGTAATAAAACTACGGCAGGGATTGGGTACGGTCGATATTGGAAAATGGGTTCGGAACCTAGAATTTTTTCATCGAATTTAGGCCAAACGAGCATTATTCCGAAACCAATGAAGATAGAACCTCTAAATTTGGTATCAGGGTGTTCCTTCCTATTTCCTTAGTATACTTGAAATTTGGGCCACATTGCAGTAGTGGGTCGGGGACCAGCCACACATTTCCGAAGACTTTAAAACATATTTTCGAAATTAATAAAGATACTAACTTCAAACAAATGTAGAAGCTTCAAATTTGGTACATGAGTGTTCTTTACTATTTCGTGTTTCCCTAATTTTGAATCATTATGTGTTCAGTAAACCTCTTAAACCCCCCAAGGTTTAAAAGTTTATCATCGAAATTAGTAAAAATAATAACTTAAAATTAAGATAGAACGTTCCAATTGTGTACAAGGGTTTACTAGTATTGAAAGTATGACGGGGACTGCATATGGGCGAAATCGTACCATGGTTTCGGGTTGTGGAATATTTGAAAAGTTCAAGGGCTAACAAAAATATAACTTAAAAAAAGCAAAACTCAAAAAAAATGCCTCTATTTTAAGTACCATGGGAATTGGTTCTGGCCGAGTTGGGACAATGAGTTCGTATTCTAGGAGAGTAATTTAATTTTAACGGATTTAACACTTTTATATTTTTAAAAGGCTAAGAATTTTACCATAAAACATATTTTGTATAATATTTTATAAAAGAAAAACAAAACATTTTTTTAATAAACGGTTAAATTCCTTTTTTTTAATTTTTATTATATCATATATTTTTTTGAATTATTACCAAAGGTGATATATAATTAAGACATTGTGTAAAACACTTAAGCTATATTCAAAGGTACTTGCTGCATTTACGTAAAATTTATTTTTATATTTAAATGAATTATATGAAAACTTCTAAATTTGTAATTGTATTTTAGAAATAAATTTATTGCATATTTTACGTTTATAAGCTTTTCTAATACATAAACAAACAATTTAAAATAATTGCAATTTTGAAAAATTTGAATTAAAAAATATATTATGCTTTGATTAGTTTTTTATCACAAAATTTAATAATTCATAATAAATAAAAACTCCTTTTTTGTTTTTTCTCAATAATTATAATTACACTTTAATTTATTACTTTATTTGTTTTCCTTTTATTTTAATTTAATTTATTTTAATTTCCCTTTTAATTTCACTTTACGAGATCTTGCTTAATACTAACTTAAAATTATTATTTTAAAAATTTACAAATACTTACCTATGGAGAAGTATAATTCTTAATGTTTGATAGGAATATAGTCTAGGTTTTCCATAGCTTTAGTAAAATACTTTTTAAAAAAAAAAAATTTAATTTTTCCAAACTGCAAAATTTTTACTTTTTACATTAAAATCGAAAGTAAAAATATAAATGCAAAATATTCAAAAATGTTTAAAAAGATTTTAGAAAATATTCTTCAATCTTGATTAATTTATCTACATATACATTTATATATATATATATATGTAACTTCTATCTATATATGTACATAATTTAGTAAGCCCGATTTTTTTACTTTGCCGTTTTGAGAATGAAATTAAGTCTTTTAACAGACTTGCAATTGGTTAACCCATGACGGCCCGACGATTGACAAAAAAAAGATTTGGAAGCAAATTACGTCCAATTTTGCGCAATACTGCTTTGCTTAAAGAGAAAGTGTAGTTCCGTTAACCCAATGGGGCACAAGGGCTTTTAATAGATTTTTGCGTTACTTAACTCTAAATTATAAACGATTTGACCGGTTGACCTCAAAGTTTATATGTGTGAAGCAACTTGAAATTGGAGTTGAGTCTGTTAACAGTCGGTCCTACGATTGGTCAAAAAACTTTTTTGGAAGTAAATTACGTCAAATTTTGGAAAGTAGTTTGTACTGCTTTGAATTACAGAAAGTTTCAAAAATTACTAGAATAATCCTAGAAAAACCGTTTTAAAAAGATTGCATTCAACATTTTAAAATTTACATGTGTAAACCGTGTGTAATTTTTGTGTTAACTTTTTGCAGTAACATCAACTTCAATTAAACCTCAATAGAGAGGAGCAGCAACGCGCACCGGGTATTAACTAGTCGCTAATAAATAAAACTTATTTAAATAGGTCCATACCGTACACAAACATATATTTATATATATGTAGGTATATACTAAAATTTTTCAGAAAAGATTTTTGGTATATAATTTTGGGTTTACATTATCCAAATTTTAATACAAAATAGTTTTCTGAAATCAAATCAAATTCAAAATCAAATCATACTTAAGTAGATTATATTAAAACAAGTAAAGAAACAGTCAGTCGGTGCAACCGACTTAGAAATACCCTACACCTATTTGGTTCAAATTTAAGGACATATCCATAAGTCATTTTAACACCATAGAAGCTGTTATTAATTTGATCGTAAGACATAGCTAACCAAATTAACTGTATAATACTAAAAACATTTTCTAATTACCCTATCTATTAAAAAATACTACAAATTCTTACTAATTTATCTATTTAAAAATATTAAAAAACAAACAAACTTGAAATAAATGAAAATATATTTATTCCAATTCAATTACAAAATGAAAAAATTCTAATTATTAAATTTTGTGATAAAAAGATATCCAAGGCATAATATATTTAATTATTTTAAATGGTTAGTTTATATACCTAATAGAAAAACTTATAAAAGCAAAATATGCAATAAATGTATTTCTAAAATACAGTTAAAAATTTACACCTTTTCATATTATAATTCATTTAAATATAAAAATAAATTTTACATAAATGCAGCAAGTACCTTTGAACATAGCTGAACCACTACAATTAAGTCTAGATTTCGGAGACACATAGGACATAGGAAATATATTCTTTGGCTTAGAAATTAAACTCGACCACAACCAATTCCCACGGTACTTTCATTACTAGTAACCTACTCTTAAATTTCATCTAAATACCGGCATTATTTTTTGAGTTATGGTGTTTTTAAGATATATGTTTGTTAGTCCTTGAACTTTTCAAGGGTTCCAGGACCCGAAATTATGGTACGATTTCGCCCATATGCAGTCCCGTCATACTTTCAATACTAGTTAACCCTTGTACACAATTGGAACGCTCTATCTTAATTTTAAGTTACTAGTTTTATTAATTTCGATGATAAGCTTTTACACATTGGGGGGTCTAAGAGAGGTTCTGAACCACCACTCCAATTGATCCCAAATTAGGGGGGCATGCAAGAAATAGTAAAGAACACCCTTGTGGCAAATTGGAAGCTTCTACATTTGTTTCAAGTAACTATCTTTATTAATTTCGAAAATATGCTTTAAGGGCCTAAGAACTGAGTGGCTGGTCCCCGATCCACTACTCCAATGGGGCCCAAATTTCAAAGACACTTACGAAATAGGAAGGGACACCCTGATACCAAATTTGGAGGTTCTATCTTCATTGGTTTCGGAATTATGCTCGTTTGGCCTAAATTCGATCAAAAAGTTCTAATTTCCGAACCCATTGTCCAATCCTCACCGTACGTAATCACCGCCGTAGTTTCGCTGCCAATAACCTACAGCACAAATTTCATGAAGATAGCCTTATTAGTTGTTGAGTTATCGTGATTTTTTATATATGTTCCTTAGCCCTGACATCGATTAAAAGGTCCGGAATCCGAACCGTTGGGCTGATTTCGCTCTTATATAGTCCGCGCTGTACTTATAGTACTAGTTAACCCTTGTACACAATTTGAACGGTCTATCCTAATTTTAAGTAACTATTTTTAGTAATTTCGATTATAAGCCTTTAAAACTTGGGAGGTCTGAGAGGGGTACAGAACCACCACTCCAATTGATCCCAAATTAGGGGAACACGCAAGAGATAGTAAAGAACACCCTTGTGGCAAATTGGAAGCTTCTACATTTTTTCAAGTTGCTATCTTTATTAATTTTAAAGATATGCTTTAAGGTCTTCGGAAATGTGTGGCTGGTCCCCGACCCACTACTCCAATGGGACCCAAATTCACAAGACACTTAGGAAATAGGAAGGGACACCCTGATACTAAATTTGGAGGTTCTATCTTCATTAGTTTCGGAATTATGCTCGTTTGGCCTAAATTCGATCAAAAAGTTCTAGGTTCCGAACCCATGGTCCAATCCCGACCTTACGCAATTCCCGAAGTATTTTCATTACTAGTAACCTACAGCACAAATTTGATGAAGATAGCGTCATTAGTTGTTGAGTTATCGTGATTTTTTACATTTGTTCGTTAGCCCTGAAACCGATTAAAAGGTCCAGAATCCGAACCCATGGGCCGATTTCGCCCATATGCAATCCCCGCCGTACTTTCAGTCCTAGTAACCTACAGTTAAAATTTCATCAAGATAGCTCCATTATTTTTTGAGTTATCGTGCCTACGGACGGACGGACGGACGGACATGGCTATATCGACTAAGGCGGTCACGCTGATCACAAATATATATACTTTTCCATATCTAGCTCGCTTCCTTTAGATGGTTACAAACACCATACCAAAGTTAATATACCCCTTTACCTATTCTAAAGGTGTAGGGTATAAAAATTGGAAATCATTTTTTATTTACAATATTATTTATTAAAATTACTACTAAAATTGTTTGACATAGATTTCGATTTAAAATTTAAATGGATATTTATAGGTAGGTACCTATCAATTAAATAAATTTTTACACACAAATTTAACAAATCAACATAAATTTTAAAAACAATGTTAAAATAATCTGTATCTTAAAACACATATTAATATTCAAATCTATGCTTAAAAAAATTTAATATATTGTTTAACATCGGTTTTCTAGGTATTTTCCTTTAAATTTTAGAAAATATAAAAATTATTTTTGTTTTATCAATTTTTAAGATTTTTTATTTTTATCGAATATTTATAAGATAATTGACATTTTTGAAAAGCGTTCAGTTTTTGGACGTTCCATCGGCATATAAGTTAGAAATATCCATATAAAAAATAACGATAACTCGATTATTTGAAAATTGTATCATATATGCGAGACACTCGGTAAGAAAGGTGAGTTTTTTCTCAAAATTTTTATATGCACGTACACTTTTATAAATTATTGAAAAATTATAATATTCAAATATATTATTTAATAAAAATATACAAAACAAATTGTAAGTTTCTGCTTAGAACTTTAAGGCTGTAGTACATAATATTTGTATTTAGTATTAGTAGTAATAGTAGCGCTTGGGCATGGGAAAATAATTATGCAAATTAGGCCAATGACTTGGCGTTTACTTTGTTGTTGAGAGCTTTTTTAAGGAATGTTGTAGTGTAAAAACAGGTATGCAAATTAGATGTCGTGATTGGCGTTTGCATAATTAGTTTCCGGAAAGTGTTTGTAAATAATATAGAAGGTCAACTAGATAATGTGGAACAAGTAGATAGTGCAATGACCTAAACGGGTGTGTAGTATTTCTACCGGTTGCATGATTAGTTTCCGGAAAAAGCTTTTGTAAATAATATAGAAGGTAAACGAGATAATGTAGGATAAGTAAGTGCAATGATCTTGTTATGATAGTATAGTAACATATAGGTTATTTTAAATAATAAAAATGTATCTTATTTTTTCAATAAAAAGCTTTCACGGTCAACCAGTTATTGTAACATAATATTAGCGCAAAAAATACAATTGTTATTTATGAGATAAATAAAATGCAGATATTGACCTTGTTATTGTATCTTGTAAATTTCTGTTGTATGTACTTGGACATAGGAATTCTGTGCGAGAAAGAGATAGCAAATTATGTCAATAATCTTGTTGTGATAGTATAGTAATATAGATTATTGTAAATAATACTAATTTATTTATTAACGAGGAAGAGTGTAGTAGAGTAGACTGTGTCAACTCTGGGATACCCGTATGACGGTTATATAAACATTATATCCTTATTATTATAAACATTAATTACTTTTGGCAAAATTTCAAACATACCAGCTTTATGGTGAAATATAATGCTCATATAAAAGAAGGAGTTGTATGGCAGCTACTCGAACCCTCTGCAGTAGACCAACCAAATCTTGCAGTAACTTTGGCCATTACACTAAACTATTTTTGGCAAAATTTCAGACACCCAACTTCAATAGGTATAGAGTAATGCTCATATAAAATAAGAAGTTGTATGGCAGCTACTCGAACCCCTTGCAGTAGACCAACTAAATTTTGCAGTAACTTTGGCCATTACACTAAACTATTTTTGGCAAAATTTCAGACACCCAACTTCAATAGGTATAGAGTAATGCTCATATAAAATAAGAAGTTGTATGGCAGCTACTCGAACCCTCTGCAGTAGACTAACCAAATTTTGCAGTAACTTTGGCCATTACACTAAACTACTTTTGCCAAAATTTCAAACACGTAACTGTAATAGGTACAGAGAAATACTCACATAAAAAAATAAGTTGTATGGGAGCCACCCGAACCCATGGACCAAAATGGCTGGATTTAAATAGCGATGACGGCTATTGCAAAAACACGAATTTGCGAAAATTTCAAGATCCTAGCTCCTTTAGTTTTTGAGTTATCGTGCGGACGGACAGACGGACGGACAGACGGACGGACAGACGGACGGACAGACGGACGGACGGACAGACGGACGGACGGACGGACATACATAGCTGAATCGATTTATTTTTCGATTCTGATCCGATCCATACACTTGAGTCTATATCTACCCCCCCTCCTTCTCTGCGTCACAAACGTAATGGCAAATTTATTATACCCTTGGACTATATAGTCATACGGGTATAATAAAAAGCTTTCACGGCCAACCAGTTTCGGAAAAATAATATTAACGCAAAAATGCAGGTGTTATGAAATAAATAAAGTGCAGATATTGAACTTGTTATTGTATCTTAGTTTTAAAGTAATTTATAGTATAGGTCGTATGTATAAAATCGTGAGAAAAAATTTTGTATTTAGTGATTAATTGTTATGTTTAATAAAAAATAATATGAAAAAAATTTAATATAGAACAAGATTTATTATAGATTCTTGTAAATTACTTTCTATTATGCAAATTTGAGGTATGTTATTAACAACTATGTATTATGCAAATAATTTAATAATAATATCAATTAATATAATTGAAATATAATTTGAAAAATTTTTTTTATATATAACAAGATTTATTATGTTCTAGGAAATTACTAGTATTATGCAAATTTGAGTTGTAAAATGTAAATAAGGTGCAATGTGGAGTGGCAATGTTAATTTTATTGTCTATTTGATTCATTTCCTAGTTTTTAAAAATTTGTATGGAAAATTTCCTATCCCTTTTAATATTGGTATAAAAACAAGGTTAATTAGTTATATACAAAGTCGTAAAAACATACCAAATCAATACTGAGAAAAATGGCCAAGAAACAAATATTAGAGAAATATTTAGAGGAGTCTTCCAAATTCATAATTATGGAAGAAAAAAGTCAGTTTTCGAAAAAGTTTGGAGTCATGTCGAGAAAAATTACATTCAAAATAAGAAAAGCTCCAAATGAAGAAGATATATTGGCATATACTAAAGAAGCCATTTATCAAATAGTTTCATATTCGGTGGAAAACGTTGAACCGAATGATCTCATTGGTATAGTATTTTTTGCTGATAACTTTCAACAGAGAACTCCAGGTTGGATGAATTTTAAGCTTGCAAGTTCAGTGACGTTTGATGACATTTGGGAACTAATAAATAAAATATTCCAAAGTAATTCGGAGGGCCTGAATACTGATTCTTTTCAACTAACAACTACAACTGTACGGTTGCCTTCTGGAAGTGGACGAGGGAGAAATTATTTTACTTTCAATGAAGAAAGTTTAAAACGAAGAGGCATTGTTGTCATTAAAAATAATGATAATCTTTGCTTACTCCGAGCTATTGTAGTAGGAAAAGCTTTTATAGATGGTGACATGAATTATAAAAAAATTCGCCAAGATACACAGAAGATGCAGAAAAATCTAGCATTAGAGCTGATGGTAAAAACAAAATTAAATATAACGCAAAGTGCAGGAATATCTGAACTTAAAAAAATACAGGATTATTATGGGGATGAATATAACATCGTTGTTTACGATTATGCTAATAACAAAAATATTTATTTTGAAGGTAAAAACGATGGCAAAAGAATTAATTTATTATATAACGAAAATCACTTTAACGTTATTATTTCGCTGACAGCGGTTTTTTGCATTAACCATTACTGTGAAAAATGTAATGTAGGTTACGCAAATTATCATGAAGGTATCTGTATTTGTTGTCGACAGTCTCCTGCATGTAATAATATACCTACAACTATTACATGCAACTATTGCAAACGATCATTCAGAGGTGGAAAATGTTTTGAAAATCATAAAACAGTTACTACATGTCAAAAATTTCACAAATGCTTAATTTGTTTTAAAACTTATTTTAGAAAGATTGATTCACCACATAAATGTGATGCTGTTTTTTGTAAAAATTGTAACAAAAGTGTAGAAAAAAATCATTTTTGTTATATTATTGTAGATAAGAGCAAACCAAAAATTAATGATTTTGGGCTTATCTTTTACGATCTAGAAACAATGCAAGAAAAAACGCTAGTAAAAACAATAATGAAGATACTAAACTACATGAACCTAATTTATGTGTTCTTAGCACAAGATGTCATCATTGCATAAAAGAAGAGAAGTTACATTTTTGTTCTAAATGTAGTTTTAGAACAACAGTTTTTGACACATATGTAATTCCAAATTTAGCTGATTACATTTTTAAAATGGCTAAAAAATTTAAACAAGTTGTTGTAATAGCTCATAATGGACAAAGTTTTGATCACCAGATTATTTTAAATGAATTGCTGCATAAAAGTGACATAGAGCCAAAATTAATCATGAGGGGCACAAAAATTATTCAGATGCAGATTAAAAATATAAGGTTTTTAGATTCTATGAATTATCTTGCAATGCCACTATCACAACTTCCTAAAGCTTTCGATTTATCAACTGATTTAAAAAAAGGTTATTTTCCTCATTTGTTTAATACAACAGAAAATATAAATTATGTTGGACCAATACCACTTATGCACTACTATAGTCCTGATACAATGACACAAGAAAATCGAAAAATGTTTATTGATTGGTATGAACAAAGCAAAAATACCGAGTTCAATATGAAACATGATTTGATAGAATATTGCAAAAATGATGTACATATTTTAACTGAAGCCTGCATTAAATTTAGAACACTTCTATTGGAAGAAAATAATGTATGTCCTTTCACTGAGGCTACAACCATTGCTTCAGCGTGCAATTTAATTTTTCGAAGAAATTTTTTGAAACCGGAAACTATAGGATTGATACCCAAAAAAGGTTACACATTTGCAGACAATCAATCAAAAATTGCTCTTCAATGGCTAATTTGGGAAGAGGATCAAAGAAAGATTAATATTCAACATGCAGCAAAGAAAAAAGAAGCAATTATAAAAAATATAAAAGTAGATGGTTTTCGTTCAGAAACAAAACAAATTTTTCAATTCCATGGGTGCTATTTTCATGGCCATCCAAAATGTTTTCCATATAAGAGGAATGAATCAATACAAGGGAACAAACATGATACTCTTGATATCAGATTTGAAAATACCATAACAAGAACAGAATGATTAAAATCATTTGGATATCAAGTGATCGAAATGTGGGAATGTGATTTTAGAGAACAATTGATAGAAAAAGAAGACGAGATGTCATATCTTATAAATCACCCGCTTTTAAAAAACGTTCCTTTAGAACCACGAGATACTTTTTATGGAGGTAGAACTGGAAACACTTTTATGTATTACAAAGCAAAAGAAAATGAAAAAATAAAATACATAGATATTTGCTCATTATATCCCTATGTGTGCAAATATGGGAAATTTCCAGTAGGACATCCTGAAGTTTTAGTGGGCCATGAAATATGTTCTAAAGTTGACTTAGAAAATACTAATGGTTTAATAAAATGTGATATTCTTCCACCAACTGATTTGATTCACCCTGTTCTTCCAATAAAACAAAATAATAAATTAATGTTTACGCTTTGTTTTACTTGCAGCCTTGAAACATATCAAGATGAATGCCTTCATTCTGATAAAGAAGAACTCTGACAGGAACTTGGGTTATAGACGAAGTAGTAAAAGCTGTAAAAAAGGGGTATAAAATATTTGAATTTCATGAAATTTGGCGTTACAAGGTACGAGAATATAACAAAGCCAACTGTGAACCTGGATTATTTACAGAGATGATGGACAAATTTCTTAAAACTAAACAGGAAGCTTCTGGATGGCCTAAAGATTGCAACACAGAAGAATTAAAACAAAATTATTTAGAACAATTTTTCCAACAAGAAAATATTAAACTTGATCCAGAAAATATTTACAAAAACCCCGGAAAAAGATCATACAGTAAGCTTATATTGAACTCTTTCTGGGGAAAATTTGGTCAACGAGAAAATCAGACAAAAACGCAAGTAATAAAAAGACCAGCTACTTTTTAATCTATATTGACAAATCCAAGCAAAGATGTATTGCACATAATGATTATCAATTCTGACACGGTTTTAGTTAACTGGAAATATAAAAATTAAGATTTAGATTCATTGCGTACAGTGAATTGTGTGAAAAATTGTATGAATATTTGGAAAATTTACAAGAACGAGTTTTATATTATGACACTGATTCCGTCATATATGTGTCAAAAGAAGGTGAATATGAACCTGCCCTAGGCAATTTTATCGGAGATATGACTAATGAACTAGAATCATATGGATCTGACAACAACATAAAAGAATTCGTTAGCGGTGGACCAAAAAATTATGCATATAAAGCATTTTCCTCTGACAAACAAAGCGATGCAGTAGTTTGTAAAGTAAAAGGAATTAAACTAGATTATAATAATTCAAAACTAGTCAATTTTGAAAAAAATTAAGGAAATGGTTTTATTGAACGATAAAGCCGGTGTGAATATTCTGTACAAAACTTTTCGAAGAACAAATGATCATAGGGTAATTACAGTTCCAGAAACAAAGATATACAGGCTAAAAGCAGAAAAATGAAGGTTTTATGAAAATTATAGTTCTGTACCATTTGGGTTTAAAAGAAAAAAATAAAGTTTTTTAAAAAGAAGTTTAATTATTTTTTTATTATTTTTAATTTTATAAAAGAACACAAGTTTTTATTTTGCCCGAATTTTATAGTAAATGTATGTAACCGTAAACTTGAACCTTCCATCAGCGTCTTTGCCTTTTCCCAGCCATCTGCACTTTTTTCTCAATTCTTCTATGGTGACATCACTCTTTAGGTATGGACAATAGAAAATTATATTTTCTATGTCCATTAGAGCACATAAATATTTATAATGATTGTATTGAAATTGTCCAGAGTTTATCCATTTTGCTAATGCCACTGATTTTAACGTTGGTGGGTTCATGTTGTTTTGCTTCTAAATTAAAACATTTTGAGCATGTATTTTTATATCACTAAATGCTTATTAGACAAAGGAATTAATTTAAACGAGGAAGAGTGTAGTAGAGTAGACTGTGTCAACTCTGGGATACCCTTATGACCGTAACATATACATTATATCATCCGGTTAATTACTTTTGACAAAATTTCAAACATTCAGCTTTATTAGGTGTAGAGTAATGCTCATATAAAAGAAGGAGTTGTATGGCAGCTACTCGAACCCTTTGCAGTAGACCAACCAAATTTTGCAGTAACTTTGGCCATTACACTAAACTATTTTTGGCAAAATTTCAGACACCCAGCTTCATTTAGTGTAGTGTAATCCTCATATAAAAGAAGGAGTTGTATGGCAGCTACTCGAACCCTCAGAAGTAGACCAACTAAATTTTGCAGTAACTTTGGCCATTACACTAAACTATTTTTTGCAAAATTTCAGACAACCAGCTTCATCAGGTGTAGTGTAAAGCTCATATAAAAGAAGGAGTTGTATGGCAGCTACTCGAACCCTCTGCAGTAGACCAACCAAATTTTGCAGTAACTTTGGCCATTATACTAAACTACTTTTGGCAAAATTTCAGACACGCAGCTTCCATAGGTATAGAGTAATGCTCATATAAAATTAGAAGTTGTATGGCAGGTACTCGAACCCGTGGACCAAAATGGCTGAATTTCAAACTCGATTCCGTTTTTTGCTTAAAAACGAATTTGTGAAAATTTCATAATCCTAGCTCCTTTACTTTTTGAGTTATCGTGATGACAGACGGACGGACAGACGGACGGACAGACGGACGGACGAACGGACAGACGGACGGACATACATAGCTAAATTGATTTATTTTTCGATTCTGATCCGATCCATACACTTGAGTCTATATCAACCCCCTCTCCTTCCCTGCGTCACAAACGTAATGGCAAATTTATTATACCCTTGGACTATATAGTCATACGGGTATAAAGAATTAGTTAATTTAAGGAGTGTTCTAGGAAATGATTTTATGTTAGAAAATTTATTTTAAAATTTCCTGGTAGAAAAAAGAGATTTATTCTTCTAACAAAGGAATTTAGGAGTGTTTTAAATTTCCTTATATGTTTAGTTCCTTGTTAAATAGTTAATGGAATTTATTATTGAAAAGAGCTTTTGAGTTGTTTAAAAAAAGATTTATTATTCTAACAAAGGAATTTGAATGGAAATAAATTCCGTCGTCGTGCCAAAAAGTCATGTTCTAACAAAAAAATTTAGGAGCGTTTAAATTTCCTCATAAATTTAGTTCCTTGTTAAATAATTGACGGTATTTATTAAAGTAATTTAAACTATGGTAGTAAAAAAGTATAAAAGAAAAGACAAAACTTTTATTTCTATCAATTGAGTTCTACACAAAACTTAGTTTAAATAACAGTACTAGTAGCAGTACCAAAAAAAAAAAAAAAATAATGGTAAGTAATTTTTAAATTTTAAAAAAATTTAAGAATCTATTTTTTTCAAAATTTTCAAAATTATGCTATATTTTTTTTTGTATTTTATTTTCATATAGGAATTTGTAGACAATCTCATAGCAATCGGAAAAGGGAAACAAGAGAGTTACAAAACGATAGATGCTCTGGTGAAGGACGTGATGTACGGGGTAGAAGAATGGAAATTTCTAAAGACCAAAAAAGGTCAGCGGGTGGTTCTATGTAAGGTAACATGCCCAATTGAAGATTTCAAATTTTTGGGACGGGATCCTAATAGGTGGAATATGGCTCTGTTTGAGTTAATTCCAAAAACGAGTATAGATTCGCAAAAAAAATTGTATAAATAAAAAAAAAAGTTAAATAAAAAATTTACAAATGAAATATTTTCTTTTTTTTATTTAAATTTTTCAACTTTCCAGATTTTATTTAATTAAATTTATAAAATTTTTAATTTCTTCCAGGACACCTTTTTTATTTATATTTTTTCAGGTTACCTTTTTAATTATTATTTTAATTTTAGGTCGGTCTCAGCAGGCATCTTCTCCTTGCAAATAAGTCTTGTAAGCACATCCAAGTCGTGCTCACTTGGCATCTTTTCTGTACATAACAATTTTGAGCCATTATCACCGCTACCTGCTGCTCCTCGAGAAAGGTCCTTAAATTCAAATTCGTAATTGAAAGTTAATGTTCCTTCTAATTGGAAAATATCGCATTTTTCAATTATTTCTTCAAACGGCTCCTGTACTTCCATTTTTAATTAAAAATAATTTGAAAACTTAAATCAATTTATACTTTTTATGCAACATACATAATATTTTGCATCATACATAACACTTTCTAAAATATGCAAATTATATTGTTGCATTCTCATTAATAATTAATCACTGTATATTTTCTAAACTATGTCTAAGATTTAAAATACTTTGTAGCTACCAATATAAAAATCACTATGTAGAGGAGTTAAAATATTAGTCAGCAAGATTTTTGCAACTCTTTCCACATTTTTTTTTTCCAGGTTAATTCATTTAAATCAACCCTTGTTTCTGGAGAGTCCATATCCGGTCCCCAAAAGTCCAATACCGGTCCCATGAGGTCCGGTCCCCTTTAAAGTGGGGCCTGTATCAGGCGCCCCCTTTATCGGTCTTTGAAGGTCCGGTATCGGTTTATACTACTGCTAAAGGCTCCCTTCCCCTCTTTTTTCCACTCTTTTTAAATCGTATTAGTTATAAATTAGAGGATTTCAAGGTATTTTAAAACAGTAAGGCACAAAATGAGCAGCAGGAAGGTAGTAGCAGATTTACAATTTATTGTTGGAAATAATAAGCAATATTTCTTGAAGGAATTTGCTTTGATAGCTGATGGGTCACTGATACCAATGCTGTTTATATTTAAAGCACCTTATTCGTTCGAAGAGTTAAATACTGATGTTAAACAGCAAAATGAATTCAATAAAACACAAATAAATGGCCTTGACTGGGATGATGGCTTTATAGAATATTCAGCAATTAAAAATACCTTAAAGGAACATTTAAATTCATTCGACGTCGTTTACGTAAAGGGGTACAAGAAAAAGGAATTTTTAGATAAATTTGTTTCGAGTTCAGTACAAGTTATTAACTTAGATTCCATCTCTTCAGAAACTAAAGAATTTCACAACCATTTGCCCTCACCATAACATTACTGAAAATTTAAAAAGATGTGCTGTAAAAAATTGTATGAATTTCTATATGTATTTAATAAAAGAAAATAATTGGTTTTAAAAAATATTGGTTTTATTTATTGTTGACCAAGATAATTTTTCTGACAAAAACATAGGTATTTCATAAAATAGTCTGGAATAATTACACTGAGCTATGTGTAAATTCATTGGAATGTAGAAATCTTCTTGTTCCAATCTTAGTTTATTCTTTTCAATACATCTCTCAAAATATTTGAATACATATTCTCTTATATTAAGTTCAGCTCCGTTGTTATATGACATCACTGCTTGTATAAAGTCTAGCATAAGACAAAAACGAGTGTACTCATCTAACTGCAATACAAGTTTTTTAGTGCGCTCATCATGAATAAATGTTAGCGAAAATCCTTTTGCATTTAATTTTGCTTGACTGATTTTAAAGTCATAAAATGTATACCACTCCAAATAATTCATTTCGCTTATGACTTTGTTTTGTCGTTGGAAAATTATTGATGCAGCAAAATTCTCAATATTAAATCCAATTTGAATTTTTATTGTTTGTTTTTTATCCAAAAAATAAATATAGCTTAATAAAAGGTTCTGCGGTGGCTCACCTCTTTCTGTTTTAAATACGTCTGAATTTGTAGATTGCTCCATTGTTTTGTTTTGGTTTAACTGATGAATTCTATTTTAGAATTTTGTATTTATAGTTTTTCTTCCACATTTCTTAAAAATTTTTCGAAATATTCTTTGTATCTTTTTATCGTTTTTAAGTAGGGATGATGTGTCGAATAAATTAAGAAAATATTTTATGCTTTTACGGGAACTTCGCGTCCATAGATATACACAACAATAATGTCCACAAACAGATGTTAAATTACTTTGTAAACGCTTATTGTTGAAAACAAAACATGTTGATTGATTTTGTAGAAATTTTATAATCTCATTGTGAAACGGGGGATTTCCAAATGAATCAAAATATTCTGCACACTCTTGAACTGGAACAAATATTGCTAACCAATGTGTTCCCTTTTCATTAGAATTATCGGTATTTACCACCAAAATACTAGGTTTTAAAACTTGTTTTGGTAATTTATCAAGAGCATAAACGCCTCTAAATTTTATGTGTTAACTTATTACATTTCAGAACCTTTGAAATCTGAAGTGTATTCATTATCTTGCAATCGTGAGATATCAATTAGTCGAGTATTTCCTCGTATAAATGCTATCAAAAATTCTGCTTTAAGTTTTCCATTTGTTAAGACTATATCGAATTTTTCAAGCAAATTTATTAAGTTATTAGTTATTTTTTCGTTATCGATATGTCCAAAAGAGTAATTCTCAATATACGTTTTTTTCAAATCTCTGACAGGAAATTTATACTTTAATTCTTTTACAATAGTTTTACATTTTTCTTTTATACCAGCCACAGCAATATTTTTTACAAATATTGTATTGTTATCGTCCGTACAGAACGATAAATCTACTAGAGCACATGTCATTTTGAAATGAATAGAGATGGTTCACTAAACTTCCTTTTATATGTTCACGTAGACGTTACGATTTTTATCAATTTCGATATTAGCATCGAATTCTGCAAATACAATACAAGTTATTGTTGAAGTTAATGGAGAGCTGAGTCTTGCTTCAATCTTTACTACTCCCTGGTTTAATAAACTCTGACATGTGTCTGTTCCCGAGCCGTCTGGTGATAAATCAAAAGCCAGTATTGTATAACCTTTTGAAAATAATTCTTTTGAAATTTTATGTCCTCTATCAGAATGATGTATACCTGTTCCGCTAAATAATGTTAAATATGCTCGAGAATTACAAGAATTATTCGGTGTAAAACTTGTTTCAATTGAAGAGTTGGGTGTAGGCACTCCATTCACATATAATTGAAATTGTGTGAGATTTTGATGGTCGAAATGGTATGGATTTTTTGATCTCTTACCATTGAAATTTTCATTATTAACCATACAAAATACTAGAGCTTTTGGTATTTGCCCTATAAATATATTATCCAATGATATGTTAGATGTGTTAGCTGGAATTGTAAATGTTTTGATTTCACTTTTGTTATAAAAATATTTCGAGTTAGCCTTTTCCAATACAGTATTATGTGCTATCAATATGCTAGGATTAATTGTTAAATGTTTCATGTATAACGTAGCTTCGAGAATTTTTAAATAGCTTTCATCGGCATCGTTAAAGAAAATAAAAAAATCCTGTTTTTCTAGGGCTAAAGCAATTCGAATGTCAACATTATTTAAAAGTAATTTAGGAGTATTGAAAAAATCTACATGTAATTTTCCCATTGATTCTACTACAGTAGAATTGTTGTATGATTTTTGTCTTGATTTAGAACCAGAATTATTAAAATCATTTACATTTGGTCTATCAAATTCCCAACCAGATGCTTCCAGATGTGTTTGACTGGAATCTGTACCATAATTTAGTAAAGTAGTTAAGTATGCTTTATAATGGTATAAGGAGTCTGAAGGAGTGATGTTTTTTCCGTTTAGAGTTACATTATATTGTTTAATTAAAGAGTGTAATAAATTATTTACAACACTAGGTTGTGGAGCTGGCTTTGCTTCAGTTCCGGTTCCTACTTTATCATTTGCACTTCAAACTGATTCATCTTTATACCCGTATGACTATATAGTCAAAGGGTATAATAAATTTGCCATTACGTTTGTGACGCAGAGAAGGAGGGGGGGTAGATATAGACTCAAGTGCATGGATCGGATCAGAATCGAAAAAAAAATCGATTTAGCTATGTATGTCCGTCCGTCCGTCCGTCCGTCCGTCTGTCCGTCTGTCCGTACGTCCGTCCGTCCGTCCGTCCGTCCGCACGATAACTCAAAAACTAAAGGAGCTAGGATCTTGAAATTTTCGCAAATTCGTTTTTTTGCAATAGCCGTCATCGCTATTTAAATCCAGCCATTTTGGTCCATGGGTTCGGGTGGCTGCCATACAACTTCTTATTTTATATGAGTATTTCTCTGTACCTATAACAGCTACGTGTCTGAAATTTTGGCAAAAGTAGTTTAGTTTTATGACCAAAGTTTCTGCAAAATTTGGTTGCTCTGTTGCAGTGAGTTCGAGTAGCTGCCATACAACTCCTTCTTTTATATGAGCATTACTCTATACCCATTAAAGCTGGGTGTCTGAAATTTTGCCAAAAATAGTTTAGTGTAATGGCCAAAGTTACTGCAAAATTTGGTTGGCCTACTGCAAAGAGTTCGAGTAGCTGTCATACAACTCCTTCTTTTATATGAGCATTATATTTCACCTAATAAAGCTGGTATGTTTGAAATTTTGCCAAAAGTAATTAATGTTTATAATAATAATGATATAATGGTTATGTAACGGTCATACGGGTATCCCAGAGTTGACACAGTCTACTCTACTACACTCTTCCTCGTTTTTTAATATTTGAACTTTAAATTTTATATAGGTGAACGCAAAATACTTGTTTGTACGGGTAATGACGCAAAAAGATCAAGTTCAGATTTCATACATTCCATTTTTAATTGAATATGTCGGATGTCTTACTTTGCTTTTTTCGTCGTTTCGACTTCAAATGTGTCTTTTTAGAAACTGTTCGTCTTTTAATAGCTCTTTGTCTTTTTATAGTTCTTTGTCTTCCACCATACATCGAATGCAGTTGGTTAACTACTGATTTCCGTAAATTTTTTATACCGCCTTTGCTTTGATCAATTAAAGCTTCTTTTATGTTTGCACCAGATGCTATATCATTAAAAATATTTTTACTTGTATTTACAGCCTCTTTTTTAATTAAGTCCCAACCTGATGTAAAAACTGGCTTTAAGTAACGAATTAAACTTCCGAATATATTTCCAAAACCACGACCTCTTTGTATAGCTGGATAAAATTTTAATAAAGGCCCAATATCGTTGACTCCTCCACCTACTTGAGAGGAATAATATCTCACGTAAGCTCTTTCCGTGTTTGATAGGATACCATATTTGAGTAGTAGTATTTATATTGTTTTTGGGGAATCAATGCTTTTTAAAGTGTAATACAATTTTTGTTGGATAGTAACTGGAAACAAAATTTATTTCATCATCGTATTGGTTACAAATTTTAATTGCTATTGTTTCAAAACAATTTTTTTCTACGGGTATGTAATGAACATTTTCAAATTCAATATTTGTAGGTATTCTACAATTTTCTATGTTGATAGCTCTCAATGCACGGACTTTGCTACTTCCAAAATCAGATGATTGAATGATATCTGAATAAATCATCACCATTCCATTCAATTCATCTTTATTATTAGCAACAGCCAATTTGAATAGTTCAGGTAATTTTTTTTTGAAATTTTTTATATTTTTTTCTGTTGAAATAATTCAGTTAGTAATGTTTTTACATTATAACTTTGAATAACTTTTATATAGAAACTGTCTTCATCAAAAGTCTGCGATATTCGAATTAAATCCCCTCGGTTAGATTCTGACACTTTTTCAAATATTATATCATCATAATTTTTAGGAGTAGAGATATATGTCAAAACTTCATTAAAAAATTCTTTGAAAACTTGATTTCGAGTAAACCCGGGATTAGGAGTTATATTTTTAATAAGCGTTGGCAAAAAATTAAACTTCCAATCATCCAAATGTAATTCCGAATCGTTATATGAATAATATGTGTAGCCTATAGATTTGGTTACTTTAATTTTTTCGAGAGGTTTTTCAATATTTGTTACATAAACATTATACTGTCCAATATTAATAAAAACACATTTCTTTTTGTTTAATTCTTCTTTTTGTAGGAAATCGTTCAGATATATTTCTGAAAGACCAGCTTTCCAATTTCCATTTCTTAAATCAAAGGGAATAGGTAATTTATTTTCAAATGAAGCTAAAGTGCTGTCTGGAAACAATTATCATTACTAAACAATGTTACATAGAAGTCATCTTGACTATCCATCTTTGTTAACTTCTACTAAAACATAAAATGTTGAACTATTTATATGTTGTCCATTCCGGTGTTGATGAAGTTCTTAGTTTTGGACTTCTTAGTAAAGGTTTTAGTTTTCGTTTTTTTGTTTCAGGAAACTGTGAAAGTATAGTTGAGGAAATTGAACTACCGGCTGATCTTAGTGTCTTCTTTTTTTCAGGAGATGGTACAGCAACGGTAATTACATCACCGCTTGCTGTTTCAAACATTCGATAATCAGAACTTAGAGATGGTCTTTCGACTAATTTTTCATCTTTCAACTTTTCAGTTTGAGCTAATTTTTTAAATGAATTTTCATCATCCAAATCATAATGTGTTAAATCGATATCCATACTTGAATTTTCTTTTTTAGGATCATATTCAAACACATCATCAGTAGCTAATGGTAAAAAATCGGTCTGTGCTGATGTTGATTTGTATTTAGGTAATTCAGTTTCTGTATATGCATTTCGTTTAGAAAAAAATTTTGTTTGAGTGCCTATATCAAATGTAAGATCTCAAATGATTGAGTGCCTATGTAAGGTAAGATTCTGGTAATTTTTTTGCGTGTCTTTTGTTACTTCCATATTTGAGGAGATTTTGCCGATATAAGTACCATTTTTGCAATGGTTTTAATTTTTTGTCATATAAAACTTTTTTAATTTTTTGATCTAATAAATCCAAGTTTTTATCATCTTGAAATAATTTACTAAATTTTGAAAATATTTCTGGTGACATAACAATCATTCGCTGCATTATGTCTTACTGAGCAATTTTCCTATTACACCAGATAATATAGTACCGATTAAAGTTGGTAAAAATCCACCATGTTGAACTAATATTTTTCGTTTGGCTTTTATACTTTTCTTTGCACAGGCTAGGAATCTTAATTTTTTTTTATGTTTTTTTAATTAAGCTTTTTGTGCTGGTGAAATTTTATTATTACCATTTAATATATTGATTGCAATTTCAGCAATAGTTTTTATAATATCATCATCACAAAATTTAAGAATATTTTCACGAAATTTCTTCTTCTTACACTTTCCTAGTACATGTAATATATGTTGGTTTTTCTTCAATCGTTTCATACTTTTGACAGTTGTTCAAATCACTCGCATTACAGAAGCATATGCAATATTCTTTTGAAAAAATATTAGTTCTAATACGAAACAAATCGTTAACGTCTTGTGTTAAATCCAACACAATATAACCATGTGGACTTGAGGTTGATTCATTATATACCCCCAGGAAACCTTTTATATTTTCCGAAAATAGTTGTCTAGCAAGAGGAAAAATCTGTGATTTGTCTCGAGGGTTTTTAAAAAGCACTAAATATTTACAATTTAATGAAATATCTCTTGAATATATCCCCTGCTGAAAAACGTTTTGCGTTAACAATACAATAGATAAATTACGATGGTGTGAACCTTTAGTAAATAATTCGCATACCTGTTTATTTGCAGAATCTAACATTAAATCATCTAAAACAATTAGTGTAGGTTTATTTTCATTCTCACTAAACTTTTCCGGAATACTGGAAAAAAAGTCTATATCAGAAAAATCTATATTTTTCGGAATAGCTGAAATTTCTGGGTTACACCATTTTATTGTTTCAATTCTTGGATGTATCAATCTGTTAATATTTATAATTAAGTTGCATATAAATGTTGTTTTTCCACAACCAGATGGTCCCGCCACCATCATTGTAAATGGATGATTAAAATATATCATTATTGGTTCGCGTTTTAAAAGTAATTGAAAGATAATTGGATTTGTTTTTCAAATATATAAAAACGTGTATTAAACTTATTCTCATTTTGAAAGATGGAGGTGAAGGAGGTGGAAGAGTTTTTAAAATTATATTCCATTGTCTTATTAAATGAGCATAAGCAACGTATTTTTCACATGTATAAATACATTCAAGAATTTTCAACAACAGAAAAATTTACGTCAATATACGGAACTCATTTTGCTCTTTGTCCTTGGGCTTACGATAACTCGTCATCTGGACCGGATACATGTAACTGTTGCTTTATAGAAAATTATAAAATAGAATTGAAAAATCTGATTAAATGGTACAAACATAATGTCAAGGGTACAAATAGTATCGGAAAAACATAGACCAGCCAGACGAAACTTCCGTCGAAGAAAATTTATTCAAAAAGGTTTAAACGATACATGGCAAATCGATTTAGTAGAAATGATTCCATATGCAAAGTATAACAAAGGAAATAAATATTTATTAACTGTAATAGATATCTTTTCGAAATATGCTTATGCTGAACCAATTAAAGCTAAAAATGCTTATAACGTTTTACTGGGTATGCAAAAGATTTTTAAACGTGCTGGAACACTCCCAAAAAATATTCAATCTGATCAAGGTAAAGAGTTTTTTAACAAAGAATTTAGAAAACTTATGGAAATAAAACAAATTAATCATTATCATACATATTCTGAAATGAAAGCATCCATAGTAGAACGTTTCAACCGTACTTTAAAAAATGCAATGTGGAAGCAGTTTAGTTTTCAGGGTAATTATAAATGGATATCTATTTTACCCTCACTTATTGAGAAATACAACTCAACATATCATCGTACAATTAAGCTTCAACCTAAAAAAGTTACAAAAGCAAACGAGAAATATATTTTGAAGAATATTTACATGCAGCCGAAATTTTTTCAGAAAGCTAAATACAAAGTTGGAGATTATGTACGTATAAGTAAATACAAAGGAAACTTTGCAAAAGGTTATCAACCAAATTGGTCAACAGAAATATTTACAATTAAAGAAGTAAAACACACAGACCCAATTACTTACAATTTACTTGATTATACAAAAACACCAATTTCAGGTTCTTTTTACGAACCTGAACTTACTCGAGTCAAAAATCCTGACACTTTTCTTGTTGAAAAAATATTGAAAAGAAAAGGAAATCAGGTTTATGTTAAATGGTTAGGTTTTGATAAAGATCACAATTCTTGGGTAAATAAAAACGATATTATATGAAACTAATTTGCTTTTTTATTTTGAATTTTTTTTTTTGCACATTTGTAGTCATAACTCACTTCAAATTTGCAATGTAAAAATAGCAATAGTTGACGTTTATTTATTCGCAAAATACAAAGTAGTTAATATAATAAATCAATTAACATTAACATAAATTCATATCAAACACCTGGATTTTTTCTTAAAAAATTTTTTCTGCAACACAATAAATCTATTTGATTTTATAATGTTCTAATTTGTATCTACAATAACAGAAAATTTAATTTACATTATACAAAGTAGCAGAAAATTTAATAATAACTGACTTTTTTATTTGCAAAATACAAAGAAGTTAATATAATAAATCAATTAACATTAACATAAATTCTTATCAAACACCTGGATTTTTTCTTTAAAAATTTTTTCTGCAATAAACATAACAATTAATCAATAAATACATTTTTAAATTACTTTAAAACTGAGATACAATATCAAGGTCAATATTTGCATTTTATTTATCTCATAAATAACAACTGCATTCTTGTGCATTCTTATTTTAAAAAATAAAATAAATTCTTATTATTTACAATAATCTATGTTACTATATACTATCACAACAAGATCATTGTACTTACTTGTATTATTTACAAAAGCTTTTTCCGGAAACTAATCATGCAACCGGTAGTAATACTACACACCTGTTTAGGTCATTGCACTATCTACTTGTTCCACATTATCTAGTTGACCTTCTATATTATTTACAAACACTTTCCGGAAACTAATTATGCAAACGCCAATCACGACATCTAATTTGCATACCTGTTTTTACACTACAACAATCCTTAAAAAAGCTGTCAACAACAAAGTAAACGCCAAGTCATTGACCTAATTTGCATAATTATTTTCTCATGCCCAAGCGCTACTATTACTACTAGTATTGCTGTCTCTTTCCTAACTAGAAGTAAGCAGAAAAAAAGTAAATGTATATAAGCACAAACAATATTATTACAACTTTAAAACTATATTGCATAATACTTTTATTTAGTATTGCTGTCTCTTTATGTTTTTCTGTCTAAATGTTTTGTTACATACCTACTTTGTTTTTGTCTGATTAAAATAACTTTGAATTGAATATAGAGTATTTACGTAGAACAAAAATTTTAGGTAATTTTATAAAATTCTGGAATACCCAATCAGTATACTTGGGTACTTGGAAGAGCGTATTAGTTTATTTTTTATTAAAAATAACAGGTGGAAACTTCGTCATTGGTGTGACTGAGTTAGCATATTTACATAAAGTAACTATATACATAGAGTATTCACGTAGAACAAAAAAGTTAGACAAGTTTTTTTATTTCGTAAAATATGTATATCATATCAATCGCCGTATTATGTATGTACGCGGTTTGTGTATATTTTGATTATAAAATAAAAAAATATTGATAGAAAAAGAAGAATGAGTAAATTAGTTGGTTAATATCCAGTGTATCAATTATTTTATATAAATTATTAGTTCTGGTTCTTATATTCAAATTCAATAAAACTCTTCATTGCACTCTGCTACTGCACTCATTTGATTTTTATGAAAATATGAACAATGACTCCAACTGCATATATTATACTTAATTTTTGATAATATATGGACGTTATATATAAGTTTAGCAGCATAATTCGGAATACTCCCCATTCTTCTGATAGCCATTGTTATAGGAATAATTTTTTTTTTAATGTCGTTTATCCCATCTTAAGTTTTCATCAATTATCATTCCCAAGTACTTAACATTATCAACTTGTTCTATTATAGTATCCTTTACCTTAAGCCTAATATTATCATTTGTTTTCTTTTGCATTTTGAATATCATATAATTAATTTGGTTCTATTTGCCAAATAATTTTTTAATAAGAGATTACTGTTACCTCTAATTCCTAAGTTGTCTAGCAATCTGATAAGTCTGGAATGATTTACCATATCAAATGCTTTTGTTAAGTCAATAAAAACTGAGCCAACATAGTAGCCGTCATCCAACATCAAAGCCTATTGTTTTAGTAATGAAAGTTCTTATTCTTGAATTAATAACTTTTTCATATATTTTTGAAATTGAGTTTAGAATCGAAATTGGTCTAAAGTTACCGCAATCTTCTTTTGACCCACTTTTGTGAATAGGAACTAAATATGCTTTCTAACGAATCAGGAAATATACCATTAGTGAAACTTTCATTTATCAGTTTCACTAAAGATTGGGTTCTAATATTGACCAACTCTTCTAGATCTCTCACTGTAATTTTATCCAATCCTGGAGTTGCATTTTTATTTAAATTCATAATAATTTGATGGATTTCTAGTTCTACAACTGGAATAAGAAACAACGAGTTACTATTATATAAATCTTGTCAGCAGTTAGTAAACTCATTGGTATTTAGAATGTTAGTTTCATCTTAATTTTTATATATTTTGCCCTTTTTTCACTATTCGTCGGATCATTTTTATGTCGATTATATAATGCTTTTCTTATTTTCAGCTTGTCATTAAAAAAAGGTGTTATCCAGCTATTATTTCTCGTTCTCTTTTGTGTATAATCTTTTTATTTCTTGTATAATTTTAACTAAATTTTCGATTTCTAGAATGTTATTATTTTCTTAGATCGCATGTGATTATAATCGATTTTGTTTATATTGTACTTTTCATTAATAACTTCTCAATATTAATTGCTTTAATAATTACTATTGCCAATTGATGGTCCGATAGACAGTTATTTTCTATTATATAATTAAAATTATAAATGCCATTCATGTTTGTTATTATGTGATCAATTAAGGTGCTAGAGTTAGGTGAATTTGTTATACTTACCGTTTTATTAACTAAGTTAATAAAACGGAAAGTATAAGAAAGTATAAGAAGTACAAGAGAAAGTAAGGATTAAGTTACATTGGAGTTCTCAAATAGATTTAGAATGGTATCTGCAAAAAAATATATGATTTGCCTTATCTACCAGTTTAAGTACAAGAAACTACATAAATGGGTTGCTGTTTTCCACTGGAATTTTATAAAACGTACTGAATTTTAATTTTGGTTTTGAGTTGAGGATTTCGATTAGATGGCAGTTCCACCTCCTCTTTTTTTATTTCTACAGTTGTAAACTGCTTGATAATTGGGGATGTTGTAGGCATCTTTTTCATAATCATAAATCCAAACCTCTGTAATTATTACTATGTTTATTTCTTTATATTCATTAATTAATATTTCAAGCTCCAACATTTTATTTCTAATGCTACATATATTTATATTTGTTATAAACATGGCGTTTCTTTATTGCAGATTCCTATGTTTTCGTGGTAACTGTCATATATTCTCCGAAGTTCCTGATATTCAGTTGGTAGTCCTTCTTGATTAATTAAAACCTTTATATTATTTTTGTTGACTTCCTCTTCTAGTTTCCTTAATTGCTAGGATCCACGTTTTTGTTTTCTTATGCTTAATTTATTTTTATGCATTGGACATGATCTACTGAAAGTTTTATGATTAACATCCAACCCCAAACTGAATTTTTCAATCGGTTTTAAGCAATTAATGCATTTATAAATCTCCTCTTTTTGACATTCACTTGTCTTGTGTTGTTGATAGTATTTTAAACATGTTTCTTTATTCATACACTTCGCAGCCCTATCGTTAAATCCTTTACATTTATAACATCTAGAGACTTTTATGGCATCAAAGACGTTGCACCTTTCCCATCCAATACATAATTTTTCGTTAGCTATTATTTTTGGGATTGATTCTTTATCCACTTCTATAATTGCATTAAACATTTCTTTGTTGTATTTTTTCACTGGGTATATCTTTAATACTTTAAGTTCTTTATTTTCAAATTTTTTGGATCGACCTCATTAAAAAAAGGTGTTATCCAGCTATTATTTCTCGTTCTCTTTTGTGTATAATCTTTTTATTTCTTGTATAATTTTAACTAAATTTTCGATTTCTAGAATGTTATTATTTTCTTAGATCGCATGTGATTATAATCGATTTTGTTTATATTGTACTTTTCATTAATAACTTCTCAATATTAATTGCTTTAATAATTACTATTGCCAATTGATGGTCCGATAGACAGTTATTTTCTATTATATAATTAAAATTATAAATGCCATTCATGTTTGTTATTATGTGATCAATTAAGGTGCTAGAGTTAGGTGAATTTGTTATACTTTCCGTTTTATTAACTAAGTTAATAAAACGGAAAGTATAAGAAAGTATAAGAAGTACAAGAGAAAGTAAGGATTAAGTTACATTGGAGTTCTCAAATAGATTTAGAATGGTATCTGCAAAAAAATATATGATTTGCCTTATCTACCAGTTTAAGTACAAGAAACTACATAAATGGGTTGCTGTTTTCCACTGGAATTTTATAAAACGTACTGAATTTTAATTTTGGTTTTGAGTTGAGGATTTCGATTAGATGGCAGTTCCACCTCCTCTTTTTTTATTTCTACAGTTGTAAACTGCTTGATAATTGGGGATGTTGTAGGCATCTTTTTCATAATCATAAATCCAAACCTCTGTAATTATTACTATGTTTATTTCTTTATATTCATTAATTAATATTTCAAGCTCCAACATTTTATTTCTAATGCTACATATATTTATATTTGTTATAAACATGGCGTTTCTTTATTGCAGATTCCTATGTTTTCGTGGTAACTGTCATATATTCTCCGAAGTTCCTGATATTCAGTTGGTAGTCCTTCTTGATTAATTAAAACCTTTATATTATTTTTGTTGACTTCCTCTTCTAGTTTCCTTAATTGCTAGGATCCACGTTTTTGTTTTCTTATGCTTAATTTATTTTTATGCATTGGACATGATCTACTGAAAGTTTTATGATTAACATCCAACCCCAAACTGAATTTTTCAATCGGTTTTAAGCAATTAATGCATTTATAAATCTCCTCTTTTTGACATTCACTTGTCTTGTGTTGTTGATAGTATTTTAAACATGTTTCTTTATTCATACACTTCGCAGCCCTATCGTTAAATCCTTTACATTTATAACATCTAGAGACTTTTATGGCATCAAAGACGTTGCACCTTTCCCATCCAATACATAATTTTTCGTTAGCTATTATTTTTGGGATTGATTCTTTATCCACTTCTATAATTGCATTAAACATTTCTTTGTTGTATTTTTTCACTGGGTATATCTTTAATACTTTAAGTTCTTTATTTTCAAATTTTTTGGATCGACCTTTTATTTAAAGCACTTTTTGATTTTCTGCTTATTCTTCGGTTTTATTATTAAAGGTCTTTTACTCTTTCTTCATTTTTATACCCTACATCTATAGAATAGGTAAGGGGTATATTAACTTTGGTATGGTGTTTATAACCACCTAAAGGAAGCGAGCTAGATATGGAAAAGTATATATATTTGTGATCAGCGTGATCTCCTGAGTCGATATAGCCATATCAGTCCGTTTTTAGTTGGTACGATAACTCAAAAAATAATGGAGCTATCTTGATGAAATTTTAACTGTAGGTTAATAGGACTGAAAATACGGAGGGAATTGCAAATGGGCGAATTCGGCCCATGGGTTCGGATTCTGGACCTTTTAATCGGTCCAAGGGCTAATCAACATATATAAAAAATCACGATAACTCAACATATAATGACGCTATCTTCATCGAATTTGTGATGTAGGTTACTAGTAATAAAACTACGGCAGGGATTGGGTACGGTCGATATTGGAAAATGGGCTCGGAACCTAGAATTTTTTCATCGAATTTAGGCCAAACGAGCATTATTCCGAAACCAATGAAGATAGAACCTCTAAATTTGGTATCAGGGTGTTCCTTCCTATTTCCTTAGTATACTTGAAATTTGGGCCACATTGCAGTAGTGGGTCGGGGACCAGCCACACATTTCCGAAGACTTTAAAACATATTTTCGAAATTAATAAAGATAGTAACTTCAAACAAATGTAGAAGCTTCAAATTTGGTACATGAGTGTTCTTTACTATTTCGTGTTTCCCTAATTTTGAATCATTATGTGTTCAGTAAACCTCTTAGACCCCCCAAGGTTTAAAAGTTTATCATCGAAATTAGTAAAAATAATAACTTAAAATTAAGATAGAACGTTCCAATTGTGTACAAGGGTTTACTAGTATTGAAAGTATGACGGGGACTGCATATGGGCGAAATCGTACCATGGTTTCGGGTTGTGGAATCTTTGAAAAGTTCAAGGGCTAACAAAAATATAACTTAAAAAAAGCAAAACTCAAAAAAAATGCCGCTATTTTAAGTACCATGGGAATTGGTTCTGGTCGAGTTGGGACAATGAGTTCGTATTCTAGAAGAGTAATTTAATTTTAACAGATTTAACACTTTTATATTTTTAAAAGGCTAAGAATTTTACCATAAAACATATTTTGTATAATATTTTATAAATGAAAAACAAAATATTTTTTTAATAAACGGTTAAATTCCTTTTTTTTAATTTTTATTATATCATATATTTTTTTGAATTATTACCAAAGGTGATATATAATTAAGACATTGTGTAAAACACTTAAGCTATATTCAAAGGTACTTGCTGCATTTACGTAAAATTTATTTTTATATTTAAATGAATTATATGAAAACTTCTAAATTTGTAATTGTATTTTAGAAATAAATTTATTGCATATTTTACGTTTATAAGCTTTTCTAATAGGTACATAAACAAACAATTTAAAATAATTGCAATTTTGAAAAATTTGAATTAAAAAATATTTTATGCTTTGATTAGTTTTTTATCACAAAATTTAATAATTCATAATAAATAAAAACTCCTTTTTTGTTTTTTCTCAATAATTATAATTACACTTTAATTTATTACTTTATTTGTTTTCCTTTTATTTTAATTTAATTTATTTTAATTTCCCTTTTAATTTCACTTTACGAGATCTTGCTTAATACTAACTTAAAATTATTATTTTAAAAATTTACAAATACTTACCTATGGAGAAGTATAATTCTTAATGTTTGATAGGAACATAGTCTAGGTCTTCCATAGCTTTAGTAAAATACTTTTTAAAAAAAAAAAATTTAATTTTTCCAAACTGCAAAATTTTTACTTTTTACATTAAAAGAAAGTAAAAATATAAATGCAAAATATTCAAAAATGTTTAAAAAGATTTTAGAAAATATTCTTCAATCTTGATTAATTTATCTACATATACATTTATATATATATATATATGTAACTTCTATCTATATATGTACATAATTTAGTAAGCCCGATTTTTTTACTTTGCCGTTTTGAGAATGAAATTAAGTCTTTTAACAGACTTGCAATTGGTTAACCCATGACGGCCCGACGATTGACAAAAAAAAGATTTGGAAGCAAATTACGTCCAATTTTGCGCAATACTGCTTTGCTTAAAGAGAAAGTGTAGTTCCGTTAACCCAATGGGGCACAGTGGCTTTTAATAGATTTTTGCGTTACTTAACTCTAAATTATAAACGATTTGACCGGTTGACCTCAAAGTTTATATGTGTGAAGCAACTTGAAATTGGAGTTGAGTCTGTTAACAGTCGGTCCTACGATTGGTCAAAAAACTTTTTTGGAAGTAAATTACGTCAAATTTTGGAAAGTAGTTTGTACTGCTTTGAATTACAGAAAGTTTCAAAAATTACTAGAATAATCCTAGAAAAACCGTTTTAAAAAGATTGCTTTCAACATTTTAAAATTTACATGTGTAAACCGTGTGTAATTTTTGTGTTAACTTTTTGCAGTAACATCAACTTCAATTAAACCTCAATAGAGAGGAGCAGCAACGCACACCGGGTATTAACTAGTCGCTAATAAATAAAACTTATTTAAATAGGTCCATACCGTACACAAACATATATTTATATATATGTAGGTATATACTAAAATTTTTCAGAAAAGATTTTTGGTATATAATTTTGGGTTTACATTATCCAAATTTTAATACAAAATAGTTTTCTGAAATCAAATCACATTCAAAATCAAATCATACTTAAGTAGATTATATTAAAAAAATTGGAAATCATTTTTAATTTTCAATATTATTTATTAAAATTACTACTAAAATTGTTTGACATAGATTTCGATTTAAAATTTAAATGGATATTTATAGGTAGGTACCTATCAATTAAATAAATTTTTACACACAAATTTAACAAATCAACATAAATTTTAAAAACAATGTTAAAATAATCTGTATCTTAAAACACATATTAATATTCAAATCTATGCTTAAAAAAATTTAATATATTGTTTAACATCGGTTTTCTAGGTATTTTCCTTTAAATTTTAGAAAATATAAAAATTATTTTTGTTTTATCAATTTTTAAGATTTTTTATTTTTATCGAATATTTATAAGATAATTGACATTTTTGAAAAGCGTTCAGTTTTTGGACGTTCCATCGGCATATAAGTTAGAAATATCCATATAAAAAATAACGATAACTCGATTATTTGAAAATTGTATCATATATGCGAGACACTCGGTAAGAAAGGTGAGTTTTTTCTCAAAATTTTTATATGCACGTACACTTTAATAAATTATTGAAAAATTATAATATTCAAATATATTATATAATAAAAATATACAAAACAAATTGTAAGTTTCTGCTTAGAACTTTAAGGCTGTAGTACATAATATTTGTATTTAGTATTAGTAGTAATAGTAGCGCTTGGGCATGGGAAAATAATTATGCAAATTAGGCCAATGACTTGGCGTTTACTTTGTTGTTGAGAGCTTTTTTAAGGAATGTTGTAGTGTAAAAACCGGTTATGCAAATTAGATGTCGTGATTGGCGTTTGCATAATTAGTTTCCGGAAAGTGTTTGTAAATAATATAGAAGGTCAACTAGATAATGTGGAACAAGTAGATAGTGCAATGACCTAAACGGGTGTGTAGTATTTCTACCGGTTGCATGATTAGTTTCCGGAAAAAGCTTTTGTAAATAATATAGAAGGTAAACGAGATAATGTAGGATAAGTAAGTGCAATGATCTTGTTATGATAGTATAGTAACATATAGGTTATTTTAAATAATAAAAATGTATCTTATTTTTTCAATAAAAAGGTTGACCGTGAAAACCAGTTATTGTAACATAATATTAGCGCAAAAAATACAATTGTTATTTATGAGATAAATAAAATGCAGATATTGACTTTGTTATTGTATCTTGTAAATTTCTGTTGTATGTACTTGGACATAGGAATTCTGTGCGAGAAAGAGATAGCAAATTATGTCAATAATCTTGTTGTGATAGTATAGTAATATAGATTATTGTAAATAATACGAATTTATTTATTAATAAAAAGCTTTCACGGTCAACCAGTTTCGGGAAAATAATATTAACGCAAAAGTGCAGGTGTTATGAGATAAATAAAATGCAGAACTTGTTATTGTAACTTAGTTTTAAAGTAATTTATAGTATAGGTTGTATGTATAAAATCGTTAGAAAAAAATCTGTATTTAGTGATTAATTGTTATGTTTAATAAAAAATAATATGAAAAAAATTTAATATAGAACAAGATTTATTATAGATTTTTGTAAATTACTTTCTATTATGCAAATTTGAGGTATGTTATTAACAACTATGTATTATGCAAATAATTTAATAATGAACTGTAAAACGAAAAACAAGTAAATTAATTTTTATATAATATCAATTAATATAATTGAAATATAATTTGAAAAATTTTTTTTATATATAACAAGATTTATTATGTTCTAGGAAATTACTAGTATTATGCAAATTTGAGTTGTAAAATGTAAATAAGGTGCAATGTGGAGTGGCAATGTTAATTTTATTGTCTATTTGATTCATTTCCTAGTTTTTAAAAATATGTATGGAAAATTTCCTATCCCTTTTAATATTGGTATAAAAACAAGGTTAATTAGTTATATATTATCATTAACAAAAACAAAGTCGTAAAAACACACCAAATCAATACTGAGAAAAATGGCCAAGAAACAAATATTAGAGAAATATTTAGAGGAGTCTTCCAAATTCATAATTATGGAAGAAAAAAGTCAGTTTTCGAAAAAGTTTGGAGTCATGTCGAGAAAAATTACATTCAAAATAAGAAAAGCTCCAAATGAAGAAGATATATTGGCATATACTAAAGAAGCCATTTATCAAATAGTTTCATATTCGGTGGAAAACGTTGAACCGAATGATCTCATTGGTATAGTATTTTTTGCTGATAACTTTCAACAGAGAACTCCAGGTTGGATGAATTTTAAGCTTGCAAGTTCAGTGACGTTTGATGACATTTGGGAACTAATAAATAAAATATTCCAAAGTAATTCGGAGGGCCTGAATACTGATTCTTTTCAACTAACAACTACAACTGTACGGTTGCCTTCTGGAAGTGGACGAGGGAGAAATTATTTTACTTTCAATGAAGAAAGTTTAAAACGAAGAGGCATTGTTGTCATTAAAAATAATGATAATCTTTGCTTACTCCGAGCTATTGTAGTAGGAAAAGCTTTTATAGATGGTGACATGAATTATAAAAAAATTCGCCAAGATACACAGAAGATGCAGAAAAATCTAGCATTAGAGCTGATGGTAAAAACAAAATTAAATATAACGCAAAGTGCAGGAATATCTGAACTTAAAAAAATACAGGATTATTATGGGGATGAATATAACATCGTTGTTTACGATTATGCTAATAACAAAAATATTTATTTTGAAGGTAAAAACGATGGCAAAAGAATTAATTTATTATATAACGAAAATCACTTTAACGTTATTATTTCGCTGACAGCGGTTTTTTGCATTAACCATTACTGTGAAAAATGTAATGTAGGTTACGCAAATTATCATGAAGGTATCTGTATTTGTTGTCGACAGTCTCCTGCATGTAATAATATACCTACAACTATTACATGCAACTATTGCAAACGATTATTCAGAGGTGGAAAATGTTTTGAAAATCATAAAACAGTTACTACATGTCAAAAATTTCACAAATGCTTAATTTGTTTTAAAACATATTTTAGAAAGATTGATTCACCACATAAATGTGATGCTGTTTTTTGTAAAAATTGTAACAAAAGTGTAGAAAAAAATCATTTTTGTTATATTATTGTAGATAAGAGCAAACCAAAAATTAATGATTTTGTGCTTATCTTTTACGATCTAGAAACAATGCAAGAAAAAACGCTAGTTAAAAACAATAATGAAGATATTAAACTACATGAACCTAATTTATGTGTTCTTAGCACAAGATGTCATCATTGCATAAAAGAAGAGAAGCTACATTTTTGTTCTAAATGTAGTTTTAGAACAACAGTTTTTGACACATATGTAATTCCAAATTTAGCTGATTACATTTTTAAAATGGCTAAAAAATTTAAACAAGTTGTTGTAATAGCTCATAATGGACAAAGTTTTGATCACCAGTTTATTTTAAATGAATTGCTGCATAAAAGTGACATAGAGCCAAAATTAATCATGAGGGGCACAAAAATTATTCAGATGCAGATTAAAAATATAAGGTTTTTAGATTCTATGAATTATCTTGCAATGCCACTATCACAACTTCCTAAAGCTTTCGATTTATCAACTGATTTAAAAAAAGGTTATTTTCCTCATTTGTTTAATACAACAGAAAATATAAATTATGTTGGACCAATACCACTTATGCACTACTATAGTCCTGATACAATGACACAAGAAAATCGAAAAATGTTTATTGATTGGTATGAACAAAGCAAAAATACCGAGTTCAATATGAAACGTGATTTGATAGAATATTGCAAAAATGATGTACATATTTTAACTGAAGCCTGCATTAAATTTAGAACACTTCTATTGGAAGAAAATAATGTATGTCCTTTCACTGAGGCTACAACCATTGCTTCAGCGTGCAATTTAATTTTTCGAAGAAATTTTTTGAAACCGGAAACTATAGGATTGATACCCAAAAAAGGTTACACATTTGCAGACAATCAATCAAAAATTGCTCTTCAATGGCTAATTTGGGAAGAGGATCAAAGAAAGATTAATATTCAACATGCAGCAAAGAAAAAAGAAGCAATTATAAAAAATATAAAAGTAGATGGTTTTTGTTCAGAAACAAAACAAATTTTTCAATTCCATGGGTGCTATTTTCATGGCCATCCAAAATGTTTTCCATATAAGAGGAATGAATCAATACAAGGGAACAAACATGATACTCTTGATATCAGATTTGAAAATACCATAACAAGAACAGAATGATTAAAATCATTTGGATATCAAGTGATCGAAATGTGGGAATGTGATTTTAGAGAACAATTGATAGAAAAAGAAGACGAGATGTCATATCTTATAAATCACCCGCTTTTAAAAAACGTTCCTTTAGAACCACGAGATACTTTTTATGGAGGTAGAACTGGAAACACTTTTATGTATTACAAAGCAAAAGAAAATGAAAAAATAAAATACATAGATATTTGCTCATTATATCCCTATGTGTGCAAATATGGGAAATTTCCAGTAGGACATCCTGAAGTTTTAGTGGGCCATGAAATATGTTCTAAAGTTGACTTAGAAAATACTAATGGTTTAATAAAATGTGATATTCTTCCACCAACTGATTTGATTCACCCTGTTCTTCCAATAAAACAAAATAATAAATTAATGTTTACGCTTTGTTTTACTTGCAGCCTTGAAACATATCAAGATGAATGCCTTCATTCTGATAAAGAAGAACTCTGACAGGAACTTGGGTTATAGACGAAGTAGTAAAAGCTGTAAAAAAGGGGTATAAAATATTTGAATTTCATGAAATTTGGCGTTACAAGGTACGACAATATAACAAAGCCAACTGTGAACCTGGATTATTTACAGAGATGATGGACAAATTTCTTAAAACTAAACAGGAAGCTTCTGGATGGCCTAAAGATTGCAACACAGAAGAATTAAAACAAAATTATTTAGAACAATTTTTCCAACAAGAAAATATTAACCTTGATCCAGAAAATATTTACAAAAACCCTGGAAAAAGATCATACAGTAAGCTTATATTGAACTCTTTCTGGGAAAAATTTGGTCAACGAGAAAATCAGACAAAAACGCAAGTAATAAAAAGTCCAGCTACTTTTTATTCTATATTGACAAATCCAAGCAAAGATGTATTGCACATAATGATTATCAATTCTGACACGGTTTTAGTTAACTGGAAATATAAAAATGAAGATTTAGATTCATTGCGTACAGTGAACGTATGTATTGCAAGTTATACAACTGCACAGGCTCGTTTAAAATTGTATGAATATTTGGAAAATTTACAAGAACGAGTTTTATATTATGACACTGATTCCGTCATATATGTGTCAAAAGAAGGTGAATATGAACCTGCCCTAGGCAATTTTATCGGAGATATGACTAATGAACTAGAATCATATGGATCTGACAACAACATAAAAGAATTCGTTAGCGGTGGACCAAAAAATTATGCATATAAAGCATTTTCCTCTGACAAACAAAGCGGTGCAGTAGTTTGTAAAGTAAATGGAATTAAACTAGATTATAATAATTCAAAACTAGTCAATTTTGAAAAAAATTAAGGAAATGGTTTTATTGAACGATAAAGCCGGTGTGAATATTCTGTACAAAACTTTTCGAAGAACAAATGATCATAGGGTAATTACAGTTCCAGAAACAAAGATATAAAGGCTAAAAGCAGAAAAATTAAGATTTTATGAAAATTATAGTTCTGTACCATTTGGATTTAAAAGAAAAAAATAAAGTTTTTTAAAAAGAAGTTTAATTATTTTTTTATTATTTTTAATTTTATAAAGGAACACAAGTTTTTATTTTGCCCGAATTTTATAGTAAATGTATATAACCGTAAACTTGAACCTTCCATCAGCGTCTTTGCCTTTTCCCAGCCATCTGCACTTTTTTCTCTATTCTTCTATGGTGACATCACTCTTTAGGTATGGACAATAGAAAATTATATTTTCTATGTCCATTAGAGCACATAAATATTTATAATGATTGTATTGAAATTGTCCAGAGTTTATCCATTTTGCTAATGCCACTGATTTTAACGTTGGTGGGTTCATGTTGTTTTGCTTCTAAATTAAAACATTTTGAGCATGTATTTTTATATCACTAAATGCTTATTAGACAAAGGAATTAATTTAAAAGAATTAGTTAATTTAAGGAGTGTTCTAGGAAATGATTTTATGTTAGAAAATTTATTTTAAAATTTCCTGGTAGAAAAAAGAGATTTATTCTTCTAACAAAGGAATTTAGGAGTGTTTTAAATTTCCTTATATGTTTAGTTCCTTGTTAAATAGTTAATGGAATTTATTATTGAAAAGAGCTTTTGAGTTGTTTAAAAAAAGATTTATTATTCTAACAAAGGAATTTGAATGGAAATAAATTCCGTCGTCGTGCCAAAAAGTCATGTTCTAAGAAGAGAAGAGAAAATATTTACAAAAACCCTGGAAAAAGATCATACAGTAAGCTTATATTGAACTCTTCCTGGGAAAATTTGGTCAACGAGAAAATCAGACAAAAACGCAAGTAATAAAGAGTCCAGCTACTTTTTATTCTATATTGACAAATCCAAGCAAAGATGTATTGCACATAATGATTATCAATTCTGACACGGTTTTAGTTAACTGGAAATATAAAAATGAAGATTTAGATTCATTGCGTACAGTGAACGTATGTATTGCAAGTTATACAACTGCACAGGCTCGTTTAAAATTGTATGAATATTTGGAAAATTTACAAGAACGAGTTTTATATTATGACACTGATTCCGTCATATATGTGTCAAAAGAAGGTGAATATGAACCTGCCCTAGGCAATTTTATCGGAGATATGACTAATGAACTAGAATCATATGGATCTGACAACTACATAAAAGAATTCGTTAGCGGTGGACCAAAAAATTATGCATATAAAGCATTTTCCTCTGACAAACAAAGCGATGCAGTAGTTTGTAAAGTAAAAGGAATTAAACTAGATTATAATAATTCAAAACTAGTCAATTTTGAAAAAAATTAAGGAAATGGTTTTATTGAACGATAAAGCCGGCGTGAATATTCTGTACAAAAGTTTTCGAAGAACAAATGATCATAGGGTAATTACAGTTCCAGAAACAAAGATATACAGGCTAAAAGCAGAAAAACGAAGGTTTTATGAAAATTATAGTTCTGTACCATTTGGATTTAAAAGAAAAAAATAAAGTTTTTTAAAAAGAAGTTTAATTATTTTTTTATTATTTTTAATTTTATAAAGGAACACAAGTTTTTATTTTGCCCGAATTTTATAGTAAATGTATGTAACCGTAAACTTGAACCTTCCATCAGCGTCTTTGCCTTTTCCCAGCCATCTGCACTTTTTTCTCAATTCTTCTATGGTGACATCACTCTTTAGGTATGGACAATAGAAAATTATATTTTCTATGTCCATTAGAGCACATAAATATTTATAATGATTGTATTGAAATTGTCCAGAGTTTATCCATTTTGCTAATGCCACTGATTTTAACGTTGGTGGGTTCATGTTGTTTTGCTTCTAAATTAAAACATTTTGAGCATGTATTTTTATATCACTAAATGCTTATTAGACAAAGGAATTAATTTAAAAGAATTAGTTAATTTAAGGAGTGTTCTAGGAAATGATTTTATGTTAGAAAATTTATTTTAAAATTTCCTGGTAGAAAAAAGAGATTTATTCTTCTAACAAAGGAATTTAGGAGTGTTTTAAATTTCCTTATATGTTTAGTTCCTTGTTAAATAGTTAATGGAATTTATTATTGAAAAGAGCTTTTGAGTTGTTTAAAAAAAGATTTATTATTCTAACAAAGGAATTTGAATGGAAATAAATTCCGTCGTCGTGCCAAAAAGTCATGTTCTAACAAAAAAATTTAGGAGCGTTTAAATTTCCTCATAAATTTAGTTCCTTGTTAAATAATTGACGGTATTTATTAAAGTAATTTAAACTATGGTAGTAAAAAAGTATAAAAGAAAAGACAAAACTTTTATTTCTATCAATTGAGTTCTACACAAAACTTAGTTTAAATAACAGTACTAGTAGCAGTACCAAAAAAAAAAAAAAAAATAATGGTAAGTAATTTTTAAATTTTAAAAAAATTTAAGAATCTATTTTTTTCAAAATTTTCAAAATTATGCTATATTTTTTTTTGTATTTTATTTTCATATAGGAATTTGTAGACAATCTCATAGCAATCGGAAAAGGGAAACAAGAGAGCTACAACACGATAGATGCTCTGGTGAAGGACGTGATGTACGAGGTAGAAGAATGGAAATTTCTAAAGACCAAAAAAGGTCAGCGGGTGGTTCTATGTAAGGTAACATGCCCAATTGAAGATTTCAAATTTTTGGGACGGGATCCTAATAGGTGGAATATGGCTCTGTTTGAGTTAATTCCAAAAACGAGTATAGAATCGCAAAAAAAATTGTATAAATAAAAAAAAAAATTAAATAAAAAATTTACAAATGAAATATTTTCTTTTTTTTATTTAAATTTTTCAACTTTCCAGATTTTATTTAATTAAATTTATAAAATTTTTAATTTCTTCCAGGACACCTTTTTTATTTATATTTTTTCAGGTTACCTTTTTTATTATTATTTTAATTTTAGGTCGGTCTCAGCAGGCATCTTCTCCTTGCAAATAAGTCTTGTAAGCACATCCAAGTCGTGCTCACTTGGCATCTTTTCTGTACATAACAATTTTGAGCCATTATCACCGCTACCTGCTGCTCCTCGAGAAAGGTCCTTAAATTCAAATTCGTAATTGAAAGTTAATGTTCCTTCTAATTGGAAAATATCGCATTTTCCAATTATTTCTTCAAACGGCTCCTGTACTTCCATTTTTAATTAAAAATAATTTGAAAACTTAAATCAATTTATACTTTTTATGCAACATACATAATATTTTGCATCATACATAACACTTTCTAAAATATGCAAATTATATTGTTGCATTCTCATTAATAATTAATCACTGTATATTTTCTAAACTATGTCTAAGATTTAAAATACTTTGTAGCTACCAATATAAAAATCACTATGTAGAGGAGTTAAAATATTAGTCAGCAAGTTTTTGGCAACTCTTTCCACATTTTTTTTTTTTCCAGGTTAATTCATTTAAATCAACCCTTGTTTCTGGAGAGTCGATATCCGGTCCCCAAAAGTCCAATACCGGTCCCATGAGGTCCGGTCCCCTTTAAAGTGGGGCCTGTATCAGGCGCCCCCTTTATCGGTCTTTGAAGGTCCGGTATCGGTTTATACTACTGCTAAAGGCTCCCTTCCCCTCTTTTTTCCACTCTTTTTAAATCGTATTAGTTATAAATTAGAGGATTTCAAGGTATTTTAAAATAGTAAGGCACAAAATGAGCAGCAGGAAGGCAGTAGCAGATTTACAATTTATTGTTGGAAATAATAAGCAATATTTCTTGAAGGAATTTGCTTTGATAGCTGATGGGTCACTGATACCAATGCTGTTTATATTTAAAGCACCTTATTCGTTCGAAGAGTTAAATACTGATGTTAAACAGCAAAATGAATTCAATAAAACACAAATAAATGGTCTTGACTGGGATGATGGCTTTATAGAATATTCAGCAATTAAAAATACCTTAAAGGAACATTTAAATTCATTCGACGTCGTTTACGTAAAGGGGTACAAGAAAAAGGAATTTTTAGATAAATTTGTTTCGAGTTCAGTACAAGTTATTAACTTAGATTCCATCTCTTCAGAAACTAAAGAATTTCACAACCATTTGCCCTCACCATAACATTACTGAAAATTTAAAAAGATGTGCTGTAAAAAATTGTATGAATTTATATATGTATTTAATAAAAGAAAATAATTGGTTTTAAAAAATATTGGTTTTATTTATTGTTGACCAAGATAATTTTTCTGACAAAAACATAGGTATTTCATAAAATAGTCTGGAAGAATTACACTGAGCTATGTGTAAATTCATTGGAATGTACAAATCTTCTTGTTTCAATCTTAGTTTATTCTTTTCAATACATCTCTCAAAATATTTGAATACATATTCTCTTATATTAAGTTCAGCTCCGTTGTTATATGACATCACTGCTTGTATAAAATCTAGCATAAGACAAAAACGAGTGTACTCATCTAACTGCAATACAAGTTTTTTAGTGCGCTCATCATGATTAAATGTTAGCGAAAATCCTTTTGCATTTAATTTTGCTTGACTGTTTTTAAAGTCATAAAATGTATACCACTCCAAATAATTCATTTCGCTTATGACTTTGTTTTGTCGTTGGAAAATTATTGATGCAGCAAAATTCTCAATATTAAATCCAATTTGAATTTTTATTGTTTGTTTTTTATCCAAAAAATAAATATAGCTTAATAAAAGGTTCTGCGGTGGCTCACCTCTTTCTGTTTTAAATACTTCTGAATTTGTAGATTGCTCCATTGTTTTGTTTTGGTTTAACTGATGAATTCTATTTTAGAATTTTGTATTTATAGTTTTTCTTCCACATTTCTTAAAAATTTTTCGAAATATTCTTTGTATCTTTTTATCGTTTTTAAGTAGGGATGATGTGTCGAATAAATTAAGAAAATATTTTATGCTTTTACGGGAACTTCGCGTCCATAGATATACAAACAGATGTTAAATTACTTTGTAAACGCTTATTGTTGAAAACAAAACATGTTGATTGATTTTGTAGAAATTTTATAATCTCATTGTGAAACGGGGGATTTCCAAATGAATCAAAATATTCTGCACACCCTTGAACTGGAACAAATATTGCTAACCAATGTGTTCCCTTTTCATTAGAATTATCGGTATTTACCACCAAAATACTAGGTTTTAAAACTTGTTTTGGTAATTTATCAAGAGCATAAACGCCTCTAAATTTTATGTGTTAACTTATTACATTTCAGAACCTTTGAAATCTGAAGTGTATTCATTATCTTGCAATCGTGAGATATCAATTAGTCGAGTATTTCCTCGTATAAATGCTATCAAAAATTCTGCTTTAAGTTTTCCATTTGTTAAGACTATATCGAATTTTTCAAGCAAATTTATTAAGTTATTAGTTATTTTTTCGTTATCGATATGTCCAAAAGAGTAATTCTCAATATCCGTTTTTTTTCAAATCTCTGACAGGAAATTTATACTTTAATTCTTTTACAATAGTTTTACATTTTTCTTTTATACCAGCCACAGCAATATTTTTTACAAATATTGTATTGTTATCGTCCGTACAGAACGATAAATCTACTAGAGCACATGTCATTTTGAAATGAATAGAGATGGTTCACTAAACTTCCTTTTATATGTTCACGTAGACGTTACGATTTTTATCAATTTCGATATTAGCATCGAATTCTGCAAATACAATACAAGTTAATGTTGAAGTTAATGGAGAGCTGAGTCTTGCTTCAATCTTTACTACTCCCTGGTTTAATAAACTCTGGCATGTGTCTTTTGAAATTTGATGTCCTCTATCAGAATGATGTATACCTGTTCCGCTAAATAATGTTAAATATGCTCGAGAATTACAAGAATTATTCGGTGTAAAACTTGTTTCAATTGAAGAGTTGGGTGTAGGCACTCCATTCACATATAATTGAAATTGTGTGAGATTTTGATGGTCGAAATGGTATGGATTTTTTTCTTTTTAATGGTATGGATTTTTTTCTCTTACCATTGAAATTTTCATTATTAACCATACAAAATACTAGAGCTTTTGGTATTTGCCCTATAAATATATTATCCAATGATATGTTAGATGTGTTAGCTGGAATTGTAAATGTTTTGATTTCACTTTTGTTATAAAAATATTTCGCGTTAGCCTTTTCCAATACAGTATTATGTGCTATCAATATGCTAGGATTAATTGTTAAATGTTTCATATATAACGTAGCTTCGAGAATTTTTAAATAGCTTTCATCGGCATCGTTAAAGAAAATAAAAAAATCCTGTTTTTCTAGGGCTAAAGCAATTCGAATGTCAACATTATTTAAAAGTAATTTAGGAGTATTGAAGAAATCTACATGTAATTTTCCCATTGATTCTACCACAGTAGAATTGTTGTATGATTTTTGTCTTGATTTAGAACCAGAATTATTAAAATCATTTACATTTGGTCTATCAAATTCCCAACCAGATGCTTCCAGATGTGTTTGACTGGAATCTGTACCATAATTTAGTAAAGTAGTTAAGTATGCTTTATAATGGTATAAGGAGTCTGAAGGAGTGATGTTTTTTCCGTTTAGAGTTACATTATATTGTTTAATTAAAGAGTGTAATAAATTATTTACAACACTAGGTTGCGGAGCTGGCTTTGCTTCAGTTCCGGTTCCTACTTTATCATTTGCACTTCAAACTGATTCATCTTTTTTAATATTTGAACTTTAAATTTTATATAGGTGGAGGATAAATCTCGATATGTATCTCCATTTCCAAGTGAAACAAATTCAATAGTTGACGGTGATGCCTCTAAAGAAGCTAAAGGATTGTATGCTACCTCTTCTGAACGCAAAATACTTGTTTGTACGGGTAATGACGCAAAAAGATCAAGTTCAGATTTCATACATTCCATTTTTAATTGAATATGTCGGATGTTTTACTTTGCTTTTTTCGTCGTTTCGACTTCAAATGTGTCTTTTTAGAAACTGTTCGTCTTTTAATAGCTCTTTGTCTTTTTATAGTTCTTTGTCTTCCACCATACATCGAATGCAGTTGGTTAACTACTGATTTCCGTAAATTTTTTATACCGCCTTTGCTTTGATCAATTAAAGCTTCTTTTATGTTTGCACCAGATGCTATATCATTAAAAATATTTTTACTTGTATTTACAGCCTCTTTTTTAATTAAGTCCCAACCTGATGTAAAAACTGGCTTTAAGTAACGAATTAAACTTCCGAATATATTTCCAAAACCACGACCTCTTTGTATAGCTGGATAAAATTTTAATAAAGGCCCAATATCGTTGACTCCTCCACCTACTTGAGAGGAATAATATCTCACGTAAGCTCTTTCCGTGTTTGATAGGATACCATATTTGAGTAGTAGTATTTATATTGTTTTTGGGGAATCAATGCTTTTTAAAGTGTAATACAATTTTTGTTGGATAGTAACTGGAAACAAAATTTATTTCATCATCGTATTGGTTACAAATTTTAATTGCTATTGTTTCAAAACAATTTTTTTCTACGGGTATGTAATGAACATTTTCAAATTCAATATTTGTAGGTATTCTACAATTTTCTATGTTGATAGCTCTCAATGCACGGACTTTGCTACTTCCAAAATCAGATGATTGAATGATATCTGAATAAATCATCACCATTCCATTCAATTCATCTTTATTATTAGCAACAGCCAATTTGAATAGTTCAGGTAATTTTTTTTTGAAATTTTTTATATTTTTTTCTGTTGAAATAATTCAGTTAGTAATGTTTTTACATTATAACTTTGAATAACTTTTATATAGAAACTGTCTTCATCAAAAGTCTGCGATATTCGAATTAAATCCCCTCGGTTAGATTCTGACACTTTTTCAAATATTATATCATCATAATTTTTAGGAGTAGAGATATATGTCAAAACTTCATTAAAAAATTCTTTGAAAACTTGATTTCGAGTAAACCCGGGATTAGGAGTTATATTTTTAATAAGCGTTGGCAAAAAATTAAACTTCCAATCATCCAAATGTAATTCCGAATCGTTATATGAATAATATGTGTAGCCTATAGATTTGGTTACTTTAATTTTTTCGAGAGGTTTTTCAATATTTGTTACATAAACATTATACTGTCCAATATTAATAAAAACACATTTCTTTTTGTTTAATTCTTCTGTTTGTAGGAAATCGTTCAGATATATTTCTGAAAGACCAGCTTTCCAATTTCCATTTCTTAAATCAAAGGGAATAGGTAATTTATTTTCAAATGAAGCTAAAGTGCTGTCTGGAAACAATTATCATTACTAAACAATGTTACATAGAAGTCATCTTGACTATCCATCTTTGTTAACTTCTACTAAAACATAAAATGTTGAACTATTTATATGTTGTCCATTCCGGTGTTGATGAAGTTCTTAGTTTTGGACTTCTTAGTAAAGGTTTTAGTTTTCGTTTTTTTGTTTCAGGAAACTGTGAAAGTATAGTTGAGGAAATTGAACTACCGGCTGATCTTAGTGTCTTCTTTTTTTCAGGAGATGGTACAGCAACGGTAATTACATCACCGCTTGGTGTTTCAAACATTCGATAATCAGAACTCCAAAATCATAATGTGTTAAATCGATATCCATACTTGAATTTTCTTTTTTAGGATCATATTCAAACACATCATCAGTAGCTAATGGTAAAAAATCGGTCTGTGCTGATGTTGATTTGTATTTAGGTAATTCAGTTTCTGTATATGCATTTCGTTTAGAAAAATATTTTGTTTGAGTGCCTATATCAAATGTAAGATTATTAGCCTTTTCTGGTAATTTTTTTGCGTGTCTTTTGTTAATTCCATATTTGAGGAGATTTTGCCGATATAAGTACCATTTTTTCAATGGTTTTAATTTTTTGTCATATAAAACTTTTTTCATTTTTTGATCTAATAAATCCAAGTTTTTATCATCTTGAAATAATTTACTAAATTTTGAAAATATTTCTGGTGACATAACAATCATTCGCTGCATTATGTCTTACTGAGCAATTTTCCTATTACACCAGATAATATAGTACCGATTAAAGTTGGTAAAAATCCACCATGTTGAACTAATATTTTTCGTTTGGCTTTTATACTTTTCTTTGCACAGGCTAGGAATCTTAATTTTTTTTTATGTTTTTTTAATTAAGCTTTTTGTGCTGGTGAAATTTTATTATTACCATTTAATATATTGATTGCAATTTCAGCAATAGTTTTTATAATATCATCATCACAAAATTTAAGAATATTTTCACGAAATTTCTTCTTCTTACACTTTCCTAGTACATGTAATATATGTTGGTTTTTCTTCAATCGTTTCATACTTTTGACAGTTGTTCAAATCACTCGCATTACAGAAGCATATGCAATATTCTTTTGAAAAAATATTAGTTCTAATACGAAACAAATCGTTAACGTCTTGTGTTAAATCCAACACAATATAACCATGTGGACTTGATGTTGATTCATTATATACCCCCAGGAAACCTTTTATATTTTCCGAAAATAGTTGTCTAGCAAGAGGAAAAATCTGTGATTTGTCTCGAGGGTTTTTAAAAAGCACTAAATATTTACAATTTAATGAAATATCTCTTGAATATATCCCCTGATGAAAAACGTTTTGCGTTAACAATACAATAGATAAATTACGATGGTGTGAACCTTTAGTAAATAATTCGCATACCTGTTTATTTGCAGAATCTAACATTAAATCATCTAAAACAATTAGTGTAGGTTTATTTTCATTCTCACTAAACTTTTCCGGAATACTGGAAAAAAAGTCTATATCAGAAAAATCTATATTTTTCGGAATAGCTGAAATTTCTGGGTTACACCATTTTATTGTTTCAATTCTTGGATGTATCAATCTGTTAATATTTATAATTAAGTTGCATATAAATGTTGTTTTTCCACAACCAGATGGTCCCGCCACCATCATTGTAAATGGATGATTAAAATATATCATTATTGGTTCGCGTTTTAAAAGTAATTGAAAGATAATTGGATTTGTTTTTCAAATATATAAAAACGTGTATTAAACTTATTCTCATTTTGAAAGATGGAGGTGAAGGAGGTGGAAGAGTTTTTAAAATTATATTCCTCTGTCTTATTAAATGAGCATAAGCAACGTATTTTTCACATGTATAAATACATTCAAGAATTTTCAACAACAGAAAAATTTACGTCAATATACGGAACTCATTTTGCTCTTTGTCCTTGGGCTTACGATAACTCGTCATCTGGACCGGATACATGTAACTGTTGCTTTATAGAAAATTATAAAATAGAATTGAAAAATCTGATTAAATGGTACAAACATAATGTCAAGGGTACAAATAGTATCGGAAAAACATAGACCAGCCAGACGAAACTTCCGTCGAAGAAAATTTATTCAAAAAGGTTTAAACGATACATGGCAAATCGATTTAGTAGAAATGATTCCATATGCAAAGTATAACAAAGGAAATAAATATTTATTAACTGTAATAGATATCTTTTCGAAATATGCTTATGCTGAACCAATTAAAGCTAAAAATGCTTATTACTGGGTATGCAAAAGATTTTTAAACGTGCTGGAACACTCCCAAAAAATATTCAATCTGATCAAGGTAAAGAGTTTTTTAACAAAGAATTTAGAAAACTTATGGAAATAAAACAAATTAATCATTATCATACATATTCTGAAATGAAAGCATCCATAGTAGAACGTTTCAACCGTACTTTAAAAAATGCAATGTGGAAGCAGTTTAGTTTTCAGGGTAATTATAAATGGATATCTATTTTACCCTCACTTATTGAGAAATACAACTCAACATATCATCGTACAATTAAGCTTCAACCTAAAAAAGTTACAAAAGCAAACGAGAAATATATTTTGAAGAATATTTACATGCAGCCGAAATTTTTTCAGAAAGCTAAATACAAAGTTGGAGATTATGTACGTATAAGTAAATACAAAGGAAACTTTGCAAAAGGTTATCAACCAAATTGGTCAACAGAAATATTTACAATTAAAGAAGTAAAACACACAGACCCAATTACTTACAATTTACTTGATTATACAAAAACACCAATTTCAGGTTCTTTTTACGAACCTGAACTTACTCGAGTCAAAAATCCTGACACTTTTCTTGTTGAAAAAATATTGAAAAGAAAAGGAAATCAGGTTTATGTTAAATGGTTAGGTTTTGATAAAGATCACAATTCTTGGGTAAATAAAAACGATATTATATGAAACTAATTTGCTTTTTTATTTTGAATTTTTTTTTTTTGCACATTTATAGTCATAACTCACTTCAAATTTGCAATGTAAAAATAGCAATAGTTGACGTTTATTTATTCGCAAAATACAAAGTAGTTAATATAATAAATCGATTAACATTAACATAAATTCATATCAAACACCTGGATTTTTTCTTAAAAAATTTTTTCTGCAACACAATAAATCTATTTGATTTTATAATGTTCTAATTTGTATCTACAATAACAGAAAATTTAATTTACATTATACAAAGTAGCAGAAAATTTAATAATAACTGACTTTTTTATTTGCAAAATACAAAGTAGTTAATATAATAAATCAATTAACATTAACATAAATTCTTATCAAACACCTGGATTTTTTCTTTAAAAATTTTTTCTGCAATAAACATAACAATTAATCAATAAATACATTTTTAAATTACTTTAAGATACAATATCAAGGTCAATATTTGCATTTTATTTATCTCATAAATAACAACTGCATTCTTGTGTTAATATTGAAAGCTTTTTATTAAAAAATAAAATAAATTCTTATTATTTACAATAATCTATGTTACTATATACTATCACAACAAGAGCATTGTACATACTTGTATTATTTACAAAAGCTTTTTCCGGAAACTAATCATGCAACCGGTAGTAATACTACACACCTGTTTAGGTCATTGCACTATCTACTTGTTCCACATTATCTAGTTGACCTTCTATATTATTTACAAACACTTTCCGGAAACTAATTATGCAAACGCCAATCACGACATCTAATTTGCATACCTGTTTTTACACTACAACATTCCTTAAAAAAGCTCTCAACAACAAAGTAAACGCCAAGTCATTGACCTAATTTGCATAATTATTTTCCCATGCCCAAGCGCTACTATTACTACTAGTATTGCTGTCTCTTTCCTAACTAGAAGTAAGCAGAAAAAAAGTAAATGTATATAAGCACAAACAATATTATTACAACTTTAAAACTATATTGCATAATACTTTTATTTAGTATTGCTGTCTCTTTATGTTTTTCTGTCTAAATGTTTTGTTACATACCTACTTTGTTTTTGTCTGATTAAAATAACTTTGAATTGAATATAGAGTATTTACGTAGAACAAAAATTTTAGGTAATTTTATAAAATTCTGGAATACCCAATCAGTATACTTGGGTACTTGGAAGAGCGTATTAGTTTATTTTTTATTAAAAATAACAGGTGGAAACTTCGTCATTGGTGTGACTGAGTTAGCATATTTACATAAAGTAACTATATACATAGAGTATTCACGTAGAACAAAAAAGTTAGACAAGTTTTTTTATTTCGTAAAATATGTATATCATATCAATCGCCGTATTATGTATGTACGCGGTTTGTGTATATTTTGATTATAAAATAAAAAAATATTGATAGAAAAAGAAGAATGAGTAAATTAGTTGGTTAATATCCAGTGTATCAATTATTTTATATAAATTATTAGTTCTGGTTCTTATATTCAAATTCAATAAAACTCTTCATTGCACTCTGCTACTGCACTCATTTGATTTTTATGAAAATATGAACAATGACTCCAACTGCATATATTATACTTAATTTTTGATAATATATGGACGTTATATATAAGTTTAGCAGCATAATTCGGAATACTCCCCATTCTTCTGATAGCCATTGTTATAGGAATAATTTTTTTTTTAATGTCGTTTATCCCATCTTAAGTTTTCATCAATTATCATTCCCAAGTACTTAACATTATCAACTTGTTCTATTATAGTATCCTTTACCTTAAGCCTAATATTATCATTTGTTTTCTTTTGCATTTTGAATATCATATAATTAATTTGGTTCTATTTGCCAAATAATTTTTTAATAAGAGATTACTGTTAACTCTAATTCCTAAGTTGTCTAGCAATCTGATAAGTCTGGAATGATTTACCATATCAAATGCTTTTGTTAAGTCAATAAAAACTGAGCCAACATAGTAGCCGTCATCCAACATCAAAGCCTATTGTTTTAGTAATGAAAGTTCTTATTCTTGAATTAATAACTTTTTCATATATTTTTGAAATTGAGTTTAGAATCGAAATTGGTCTAAAGTTACCGCAATCTTCTTTTGACCCACTTTTGTGAATAGGAACTAAATATGCTTTCTAACGAATCAGGAAATATACCATTAGTGAAACTTTCATTTATCAGTTTCACTAAAGATTGGGTTCTAATATTGACCAACTCTTCTAGATCTCTCACTGTAATTTTATCCAATCCTGGAGTTGCATTTTTATTTAAATTCATAATAATTTGATGGATTTCTAGTTCTACAACTGGAATAAGAAACAACGAGTTACTATTATATAAATCTTGTCAGCAGTTAGTAAAATCATTGGTATTTAGAATGTTAGTTTCATCTTAATTTTTATATATTTTGCCCTTTTTTCACTATTCGTCGGATCATTTTTATGTCGATTATATAATGCTTTTCTTATTTTCAGCTTGTCATTAAAAAAAGGTGTTATCCAGCTATTATTTCTCGTTCTCTTTTGTGTATAATCTTTTTGCTTCTTGTATAATTTTAACTAAATTTTCGATTTCTAGAATGTTATTATTTTCTTAGATCGCATGTGATTATAATCGATTTTGTTTATATTGTACTTTTCATTAATAACTTCTCAATATTAATTGCTTTAATAATTACTATTGCCAATTGATGGTCCGATAGACAGTTATTTGCTATTATATAATTAAAATTATAAATGCCATTCATGTTTGTTATTATGTGATCAATTAAGGTGCTAGAGTTAGGTGAATTTGTTATACTTTCCGTTTTATTAACTAAGTTAATAAAACGGAAAGTATAAGAAAGTATAAGAAGTACAAGAGAAAGTAAGGAAGGAGATTAAGTTACATTGGAGTTCTCAAATAGATTTAGAATGGTATCTGCAAAAAAATATATGATTTGCCTTATCTACCAGTTTAAGTACAAGAAACTACATAAATGGGTTGCTGTTTTCCACTGGAATTTTATAAAACGTACTGAATTTTAATTTTGGTTTTGAGTTGAGGATTTCGATTAGATGGCAGTTCCACCTCCTCTTTTTTTATTTCTACAGTTGTAAACTGCTTGATAATTGGGGATGTTGTAGGCATCTTTTTCATAATCATAAATCCAAACCTCTGTAATTATTACTATGTTTATTTCTTTATATTCATTAATTAATATTTCAAGCTCCAACATTTTATTTCTAATGCTACATATATTTATATTTGTTATAAACATGGCGTTTCTTTATTACAGATTCCTATGTTTTCGTGGTAACTGTCATATATTCTCCGAAGTTCCTGATATTCAGTTGGTAGTCCTTCTTGATTAATTAAAACCTTTATATTATTTTTGTTGACTTCCTCTTCTAGTTTCCTTAATTGCTAGTATCCACGTTTTTGTTTTCTTATGCTTAATTTATTTTTATGCATTAGACATGATCTACTGAAAGTTTTATGATTAACATCCAACCCCAAACTGAATTTTTCAATCGGTTTTAAGCAATTAATGCATTTATAAATCTCCTCTTTTTGACATTCACTTGTCTTGTGTTGTTGATAGTATTTTAAATATGTTTCGTTATTCATACACTTCGCAGCCCTATGGTTAAATCCTTTACATTTATAACATCTAGAGACTTTTATGGCATCAAAGACGTTGCACCTTTCCCATCCAATACATAATTTTTCGTTAGCTATTATTTTTGGGATTGATTCTTTATCCACTTCTATAATTGCATTAAACATTTCTTTGTTGTATTTTTTCACTGGGTATATCTTTAATACTTTAAGTTCTTTATTTTCAAATTTTTTGGATCGACCTTTTATTTAAAGCACTTTTTGATTTTCTGCTTATTCTTCGGTTTTATTATTAAAGGTCTTTTACTCTTTCTTCATTTTTATACCCGGGTATATTAACTTTGGTATGGTGTTTATAACCACCTAAAGGAAGCGAGCTAGATATGGAAAAGTATATATATTTGAGATCAGCGTGATCTCCTGAGTCGATATAGCCATATCAGTCCGTTTTTAGTTGGTACGATAACTCAAAAAATAATGGAGCTATCTTGATGAAATTTTAACTGTAGGTTAATAGGACTGAAAATACGGAGGGAATTGCAAATGGGCGAATTCGGCCCATGGGTTCGGATTCTGGACCTTTTAATCGGTCCAAGGGCTAATCAACATATATAAAAAATCACGATAACTCAACATATAATGACGCTATCTTCATCGAATTTGTGATGTAGGTTACTAGTAATAAAACTACGGCAGGGTACGGTCGATATTGGACCATGGGTTCGGAACCTAGAATTTTTTCATCGAATTTAGGCCAAACGAGCATTATTCCGAAACCAATGAAGATAGAACCTCTAAATTTGGTATCAGGGTGGTCCTTCCTATTTCCTTAGTATACTTGAAATTTGGGCCACATTGGAGTAGTGGGTCGGGGACCAGCCACACATTTCCGAAGACACTAAAACATATTTTCGAAATTAATAAAGATAGTAACTTCAAACAAATGTAGAAGCTTCAAATTTGGTACATGAGTGTTCTTTACTATTTCGTGTTTCCCTAATTTTGAATCATTATGAGTTCAGTAAACCTTTTAGATCCCCCAAGGTTTAAAAGTTTATCATCGAAATTAGTAAAAATAATAACTTAAAATTAAGATAGAACGTTCCAATTGTGTAAGTTAAACGGAGTTACCGTTTATAAAAATGAAAATTTAAAATAAAAGGAAAAAATACTTTTTATTTAATATTTAACTTTATTCTTCTAGTTCTAGTTTAATAATAAAATAAATTCTTATAATATTACTAGTATTTATACTTGGCAAAGTAGTTCAAATATTCAAAATTAATTTCATTTCCTTATTAAAAATCATAACTCATTTTCGAAACATGTTTTTTTAGTTAATTAGTTTACAATAAAATTTAATATTTCCATATTTCGAAATCTTGAAACAAAGAAAATGAAAGTATTACAAAGAGATGTTTACTTTACAAAAATCTATAATTTAAAATAATTTAATTCAGTACAAATTATTACAAAGAAAATAATTGCAAAGAAATGCTTATTTTCATAAAAATCAATACAAAATAATTTATAACAAGAAATGCTTATTTTATAAAAGTTAAAAATTACTTTTTGTAGTATTTTAGTACGGTTAAAAATTCAAATTCATAATAACAATATTAATATTGAACCGTAATAAAAATTATTGTCATAAAATTATGCTTACTAAGGGAAATACATTTAATTTATTTACATTTAATTTATATGATTGTTTACATTAATTTCTCAATGGGCAACATTGTAACATTTGGGCAACATAATTTATTATAAACTTTGTTGAGAAACATTGTTGTGGTCAAATAATTATAAACGTTGTTAACTCTTCCCCTCTTAAATTTGGATGTCCTCATCCGACTTTTCCATTGGTTTCGGATGAAATACAACGGTAGACTGATTCTGATCATTAATGCTTTTGTTCTCTGCTTGTTGACTTCTTTCATTAATAATTAACTTGCTGCTTCGTTTAGTAAAAATTTTTGCGAATGATAATAGTATTATTATAATAATTGTAGTAAAACTGTAGTTGATGTATTAAACTTGTTGTCTGTCATCATCGATCGTTAGTATTGTTAATGTTAATCTCCTTTAATAGTTATAAGGATAAATGTTCATGCAATTTATCAATGGTTGAGTTAGTCTGTAAAATAGCTGGTAGTGGTTTCACCTCGATAACTTTTTCTGATCTTTCTAATCTAAACGTTTGTTCTCGTACTTCAGTTGTTGAATTGTGAAATATTATTAAGAATGTTCCATTGGTATTCTGTTTGTTGCCATCTATTGTAATTACCCCCTTATATTGGTTAAGTAATAAGGTACCTGTTGTTATTTCCTCAACTGTTGGAATATGTTGATTGTTAGTAACATTGCACATTGAGATTTCCTCTTTAATCAAATTAGGTATACAATTTGAATTTATTAAATTTACAATATTATTCCTATTACATATAGTTATTGAATTAACAATTTTGCATTCATTATTCCAAAAATGTTTTCTTGATTCATTAAAATTTTATTAAAATCAATTTGTGTTACAATTTTATCTTTTTTTACTGGTTTAATTAAAATTACATCGAAATTAGCAGATTTAGTTATAGGTATTTCAACAATATAGAATAAGCAAGATCCGTTTGAGATAATTTTAATATTAGAAAAATTTAATGCTTCCTCTGATGTAGAGTATGGCATATTCTCTTTATTTAATAAGTCAGTAACAGATTTAATTTCAAGTTTAGAGAGTAAAAGTGTATTTATTATACCAACTTTTGCCCAGTGAACAGAGTATTTAATATTTATAACCTCTTCTTTAATTAATTTTAATTTATATTGAATCTGAAGACTTGATTCATTATCAATAATGCTTTTATTTTTCAATTTTTCTAAAATTTTATTAGTAATGTTAGTATCTCGTTTATTCTATCGGTATGAATTTTATTTATAATTATTTGTTCATTATTATTTTCCAATAACCCATTTGTTTTTCTTTTAATCATGACGAAATCAGAATGATCTGGGGTTCCAGCAATCCACTTCCAAATGGTTCCAAGAATGTTAATGGACCATTTTTTCCGTTTAATTTGAAATTCATCTAGCAATTCCTGAGTTTGTTGACTTTCATGATTTAGATAACTGTATAAGGGATGTGACACGTCAACGTGGTAAGTTATTATAGAGATTATGTCAACTATCTGCGAATTTGTTTAATCCAATATTTGGACTTTTCCCATACACGCTGAAATTAAGTACCTAAAATATTAATTACGAATATTAGATTTATGAACAACTTTATTAGGTTTTGTTAAAATGAACGTATTCCTATTTTCCTTAACTATTTCCTTAACATATCTATGTGTAAGTTTTGATCCTAACCTTTTATTAAATTTTACATATACCACTTGTCCTATTTTATACTGTTTTATGTGTTTTCTTTTTTGTTATGAAATTCCAAATCTTTAACCTGTTTAGCTTTTAATTTTTCTATATTATTATATCTGGTTTTTTCAAACTCCTCTGGAGTCATATTTGCGGTTCTGCCAAAAAATAATTCAATAGGTCTTTTTCCTGTTGTAGAATGAAAAGTAAAATTATACTCATTGACTGCTCTTACCAATAGATCCTCAAAATTACGATTTACTCCATCTGCCTTAAGACAGCGCATTATTTCTGTCAATGCTGAATGAAATCTTTCAACTTGCCCATTCACTTCACTTTTATAAGGTGGTGTTGTAAAAATTTTAATATTCAATTCGTTTTCCATCATACTTTTAATAGAAGCAGAATTTAATGACTTCACATTGTCAATGACAACCCATTCTGGTTTACTATAATAGAAAAGTATGTCTCTTAATGCTAATCTTACATCCAGATCAATTATCTACTTTTGATAATCCTAGCCTGAGCAAATTTCGTTAATTTATCCAAAGCCGTCAAAGCCAGTTTAGATTCAGTTGAAAATATGTCAATATGAACTGTATGTACGGGAATTGGAGTGCTTTCAATAATCTGATGATTCGGATGTCTATCATGTTTATTTTCCTTGCATGTTGAACACTTACTTACGTATTCTTTTAACGTCTTTGCCATTTTTGGGAAATAATAGAGTTCTAGTATCTGTTGTTTATTTTCCTTTGCATTCCTATGAGCTCTACGATGAACTTGTGCTATTATTTCATTCTGTTTATTTTCATCTAAAATATCTTGAACTAATATTTCCGTAAACCTCATTTTGTATCTTTCAAAATGTTCACTGCAAATCTTTCCAATTTTTTGCTTAATCTGTCCACCAATCATTAATCCATTTATAATATTTGGATTTAGATATTTTTTTAATATGTTGATTAAATCTATTTCTATAAAATCTTTTTTTATAAATTTATGTCTATTATATGTTTTAAATGGAGTTGAAAATTGATAATCTTCACTTTCATTAACTGTTAGTATAATTTGATTTCTAAATACATTAATAGGTGTTTCAACAGTCTGTATCAAGTTATTACTAAAGATCGTATTATCTGTGTTATCCTCATGAGTAGTAATTGTGTTGTGGATTTCAGTTTCAGGAATTAACCTTGATAGTGCGTCTGCTACCGAATTATTTGTACCAGGTTTATATTTTAGTACATAATTGTATTCTTCTAAAATTGATTTCCATCTTTTCATCTTTGAGTAACTATTTTTTGTACTAAGAGCAAAAGTTAACGGTTGGTGGTCCGTGTAAATTATTACTTTCCTTGATCCATAAAGAAAATTAGGTAAAGATGTAAGAGCCCATACAATTGCCAACATCTCTTTTTCATTGGTGGCATACACTTCTTCCGTTTTCGTAAGAGTCCGTGATAAAAACATTATCGGCCTCCTGTCTTGTGATAATACTCCACCAATTGCATAATTTGATGCGTCGGTTGTTAATTCGAACGCCTTTGAAATGTCAGGATGTGCTAATAATACCTCTTCGGATATTAAGCAATTCTTTATTCTTTCAAAGGCTTCGATAGCTTCTTCATTTAAATGTACTAAAACTTTCCTTGATTTATTTTTGGATACACGTCCATCTTCTCCTCTTAAAAGGGATGTCAAGGGTTTTGTAATTTTTTGCATAATCGCAAATAAATCTTCTATAATAACTTGATATTCCTAAAAATTATCGTAAATCCTTTAATGTTTTTGGTATTAGTATATTGTAAACTGCTTCTACCTTTTTCCTATTAGTTTTAATACCTTTTGAATTGACAACAAATTCGAGAAATTCTACTTCGTCTTTCAAAAATTCACATTTATCCAGTTGAATTTCATATTAGCTTTTTCCAATGTTTTAAAAATTATTTCTAAATTCTCAAAGTGGTGTTTTTCATTTCTTCCAATTATGATTACATCGTCAATATAGACATAACATATTTTTCCTATGTATTCTCTTAAGATGTCATCCAAAGTTCTTTCAAATATCGCAGGAGCATTTTTAAGCCCAAAAGGTAATCTAGTGAATTCATATTTTCCATTGTTTACTGAGAAGGCAGTTTTCTCAATATCAGATTCTTTTAATGGTATTTGATGAAATCCGCTTTTCAAATCTATAACTGAAAAAATATTATTCTGTCCTAAATTAGCCAATACTTCATTTACTTCCGATATTGGATATTTATCTGCTATTGTAATGGTATTTAGTTTCCTATAACCTATCACCATTCTAAATTTCCGTTTTCCAGATGCATCCTCTTTTTTCTGTACGATCCAAACTGGAGAGTTATAAGGAGATCTGGATGGCCTGATTATACCATCATGTAAAAGTTCTTTTATTTGTCTTTCTATTTCGTCCTTTAGGCACATAGGATATGGGTAAGATTTAGTGAATACTGGTTCATCTGTAATTGTTCTGATTTCTCCTTTCACCACATTTGTATAAGTTAGCTTCTCATTAGGTTCGGAGAATAAATTCAAGTGTCTTCCAAATAAAACCTAGAGTTTTTCTCTTTGTTCGTTATTTAAATGATCTGTTCTTATGTCGATGTTATTGACACTCTCTGAGATATGTTGTTTCAATGGAATATTATTGTTATTATCCAAATTAATAAAGTTTCCATTTGTATGGATAACCGCCTTGAGGTCCTTTAAGCTATCATTCCCTATGATTCCATCAAATGTCACAAGTTCTGTTAATATAAAGAATTTTAATTTTTTTGTACTTGGTCCAAAAATATTTATTAAGGCATGATGTGTTATTTCTACTTTTCCTCCTATTGTATATGCATAAAATTTTTCCTTGTTTGGTATTGGATTTTTTATTAGTTTAGAATTAATGTAATTTTTGTTTGAGCCAGTATCTATTAAAAATTTTAATATTACACCATTCCCCGCCGTATGCTCAATATAAGGCAGCGAAGAAGAATTTAATCTAAAAAAGGAGTATTATTGTGGTTTTTTTCTTCTCACAGTATTACTAGTACATTTAGTACAACATTGTTCTTTATCTTTTGTTTCACAAGCTTTGAATGGTTCGGAATATTGTATTTGTTGCATTTTATTCGCCGAATGAGGCGAAACCATTCCTTATAAATGGTTTCTGGTAGCTGTTGTTGTAGTTATTATTGTAGTTGTTATAGCTTTTTTTATATTGTTGATGTCTTGTTGATTCCGGTTCCATCTTTGAGGGTCGAGATTGTTGGAAATTCCTATTAAAGGGATTTTTATATTTGTTATTATTATGATAATTTTCACTTTGATTATTATTCGAGTGAAAACTCTTATTAGGATAAAAAAGCTTGCTATTTTTTCCTAGATAACCTTAACCAAATCTTCCCGGAGGATAGTATGAAGGAGATACTTGCGGTTGACTTCTATCCTGATTATCCACATTCTCTAATTTTATGCATATTTGTAACGCGTGTTTTAAATGATGAGAGATCTTATTGTAAAAAGTTTCAATTGAATCTCCTTTCTGTTAAATGCTAGTCATTTCATATTCCAAGCTTGTTATATCTCTGTTATTCATGAAATGCTCATTTAGGCATCTGATAATGCTTTCCCAATTTAGTGGTATGTTACTTGCTTCTAACGTAGTGTTTGCTTCACATATTATTTTACTTCGAATAGCCGTTAATATTCCGTAATATTTAGATGTTCCTTTTATGGAATTATAGATATTTAATATTTTTTCCACATTCTTTTTCCATGTGGCAAATTCTGCCGTTATCCCTGAAAATTCTTTGATGTTTTTTACTATATCTGGTATTACATCCATACCAGAGAGTGATTGATTCAATTGAAAATCGATTTCTTGGTCCATCTCTTCAATCTCTGGTGACTCGGTCGCTATTCGTTCTTTAATGGCCCTTTGTGTTTCCGTTTGTACTATGTTTATAATGGTATTTTTCAAAATATCAGGATCAAAAGGGTATTTTGTGCAGAGATCCTCCTATTCTCTGTTTGGATAATCTCTAAAATTGTATCTCTCAAAAGTCTCGGATCAAAGAGAATAGTTTGTTCTGAAACTTTTTTTGGCGTTGATGCTGCATTTGGATTTATGTTTGAATCAGTACCAGCAGAGCCAGAGGGAACAGGTGGGTTGGCTGTTGCGACATTTTGAGAGGAAAAAGAAAATTTCACAATACTTACTTTAGATAAGAGAAGCCAAGTGGGAAAAATTTCTAAGACAGAACAGATGATACAAAATATAAAACAAATTTATCAAAGAAAAATGCTAAATGTAAAAACTTAAAAATTTTTTTTTTTTTTTTTTTTTTAAAACAAAAAATTTCTATGAACAAAACGATGGTATAATAAATTTTCCACAAAACAATAAAAGATAAAAAGTGTTAAATATCGCAATTTAAATCAATGACGATATTTTTTTTTTTAATTTTTTTTTTTCTTGCTTATTCTTCACAGAGATTTTGTAAATATGTACCTACCTTTAAAATTTTAAATTTTTTCTGTATATAAATTTCAATAACTTTAGAAATAGTAATACAACTTATTTATTTTTATCATTTTCTTTAAATTTAGTTTTCTTTATTTATTAATCAAGAAAAATTAAAAAAAATTTTTTAGATTTTTATTTATTCTGTTTTTCCTCAATTTCCCGCAATAATAGAAATTGCGGCTTTCTTATTTTAATTTTGATATCAATATATTTTTAAATTTAAATTTATTATTAATTATAATTTAATATTATAATTTAATTTACTTACTTTTAAAAAAAAAAAATAATAAATTTTGTTTATCAAAAGTTATAGGAAAAATCAAAAATAAATTTTGTTAAAAGTTAATTTTTTAGTAATATTTGAAAAATTAGTCATTATCATAGCAAAGATTTAGATTTTCTACATTTTATTTTTTTAGCGCTTTATTTTTTTTTTTTATTGTTATGGCCAATTCTTTATTTTATTTACTTTCTTTTTATTTTTTATTTTTTAGTTTTTATTCTAAAAATTTTTATTTTTATACCGCTTCTTTATCTTTAATTTTTAAATATTACGGCCAGTTCTTTATTTTATTTTTATTTTTTTATTTTTACTCAAATTCTAAATTTTATTTTTTTATTTTTATAGCGGTCCTCTTTATTTTATTTTTATTTTTTACTTTCTTTCTTTTTTTTTTTAATTTTTCTTTTTTATTATCGATATGGCCAAATTACTGTCAGTTAACTGAAAACAATTAGAGATTCTTTTTCTCCGTACACCGTACAGATGCGGATACTTGTTACCGGAAAGACTAATTTAGATTTTCACTTTTTTTATTCTTATTTTTAGTAATTTCTTTTTGTTAGCATTATTTATTGGAATTATTTTTTCCTCTTTTTTTATTTGCCCAATCAATTTTATGTAGTGGGCAGTAAATTCTTCAGTATCAGACATTACAATAAAAGATCTTATTACTCTATAATAATATTAATTATTGACTTACATGAAAAATGTTATTTTCATATTGAACCCGCTCGTGATCTTCCTAGCCAACTGGATGATTTATTCCGTTTTGGAACTGCAGGGGGCCTCTTTTCTCATCACTTCTATTGGGGTTGACTAGCCTGGATCAACACGTTGTTGGAATTTTTTTTTTTTCAGCAAAAAAACTTGTTTTAACACTTTATAAATTTTTTTTTTTTTTTTACAAATCTTCTATATTAGAATTCAATATTTATACCGTGCCTATACCGAGCAGCCTCACTCTAGGTTGCGAAGAAAAAAGGCTTAATCACGGTATAAAATATTTCCACAAATTATTTTTACTAAAACCTTCGACGATTAACAAATAAGCGGGTCCCTGCTCGGGCGCCAGTTAAACGAAGTTACCGTTTATAAAAATGAAAATTTAAAATAAAAGGAAAAAATACTTTTTATTTAATATTTAACTTTATTCTTCTAGTTCTAGTTTAATAATACAATAAATTCTTATAATATTACCAGTATTTGTACTTGGCAAAGTAGTTCAAATATTCAAAATAAATTTCATTTCCTTATTAAAAATCATAACTCAATTTCGAAATATGTTTTTTTAGTTAATTATTTTACAATAAAATTTAATATTTCCATATTTCGAAATCTTGAAACAAAGAAAATGAAAGTATTACAAAGAGATGTTTACTTTACAAAAATCTATAATTTAAAATAATTTAATTCAGTACAAATTATTACAAAGAAAATAATTGCAAAGAAATGCTTATTTTCATAAAAATCAATACAAAATAATTTATAACAAGAAATGCTTATTTTATAAAAGTTAAAAATTACTTTTTGTAGTATTTTAGTACGGTTAAAAATTCAAATTCATAATAACAATATTAATATTGAACCGTAATTAAAATTATGTCATAAAATTATGCTTACTAAGGGAAATACATTAAATTTATTTACATTTAATTTATATGATTGTTTACATTAATTTCTCAATGGGCACCATCGTAACATTTGGGCAACATAATTCATTATAAACTTTGTTGAGAAACATTGTTGTGGTAAAATAATTATAAACGTTGTTAACTTGTACAAGAGTTTACTAAGCGAATTATATGAAAAGTTCTAAATTTGTAATTTTGATTTTAGAAATACATTTATTGCATATTTTGCGTTTATAAGCTTTTCTAATAGGTACATAAACAAACAATTTAAAATAATTGCAATTTTGAAAAATTTGAATTATTAAATATATTATGCTTTGATTAGTTTTTTATCACAAAATTTAATAATTCAAATTTTTTCACTTTTGTAATAGAATTGAAATAAATATAGTTATAAGATTAAATAAAAACTCCTTGTTTGTTTTTTCTCAATAATTATAATTACACTTTAATTTATTACTTTATTTGTTTTCCTTTTATTTTAATTTAATTTATTTTAATTTCCCTTTTAATTTCACTTTACGAGATCTTGCTTAATACTAACTTAAAATTATTATTTTAATATTCTTAATTAGTTATAATTCAATTGCAATCACGTGTGTTTATAATTGGAAAAATTATATTATCTTTGTATTCATTTATTTTATTATAAAATGTTTCTTCTCTAATTTTTACTTCACAATTTTTATATTTAATAACAAAATTTTCTTTTACTATAATATCTTGATTAATACAGTTGTGATTGATTTTTGATTTTGGAAAATTAACAACTAATATCATTTCATCATTTATTTTTGTTACAGATTCTATTGAATTCAATTTGTAATTACAGGTGTTGTTGGATTTTAATTAATTTCTTATACATACATTATTTGGGGAATTTAAGCTACTTTTCGACAAATACTTCTTGTTATTAAGATCAAATATGTCGTTGTCTTTTAGAATTACATTATGTATAGGCTCATCTAATTGTTCGTCCTTATCATTTGGAAATGTAAAACCAGAGTTTTGAATACTTTTCTTTAGTGAAATTTGGAATGTATAAAATAATAACTATTAAATTATCATTAAAAAGGACGCCGGTTTTAATGTACAGTAGAATTTCTATTGTTAAATTAAATTTCTGGATTATTCATCCGTCAGGATGTCGTGCGCTAAAACTTCGAGGTGGCTTAGTAAAATAATGTTTTTAATGTCTTGGAGGTGTTTATGAATTGAACTTATATCTATGTATAACCGCATTATAAGAGCTGGTTGCGTGATTTTTTCAAGAAACGTGGAGGTTGCGTTCTCCATTTCTTGTAGGTATTTTTGGATTATTGCTTCTTGATTATTGATGTGGTAAGTAATTAGATTCAAATTGGTTTGTAAGTTTTTGTTGATGATTATTTGCTTATTAATACTATCTGTCAACTGTTTTTCATTTATGTCCAGATTTTGTAAATGTTTGAAGATTTCATCTGAATCTTCGTTGTCCATTGTCCCTGCCAAAAATTTTATGGAGCTGCCCAAAAAATTGACTAATCCCCGTTTTTTACGCGCCGTTTTAGTAATTTTAGGCACTAGTGAGTCTAATGTACGTTGTAAGTTAGAAATTTCTCTAATTAAAATTTTATAATCTGTATCTGTTGTATCTAGTTGAAGAAGGTTCATATTGTTTTATACTTTTTCAATTGTTCCTCTATATTCAGTCATGTTAACAAGGTGCAACATTTTGTTGTAATATTCGACAATTAAGTGGTATGATTTGAATTGATTGCATGTATATTGGGGTGATCAAAACCAGCAATTGTTTCAGTTCCATGTCCTAAAAAGGGATTAAGATATTGTTAATTTATAAAGATATTTTGAAGTTTTGTTTGATGGTTATTATTTTTTATTGATGTTTGTATTTTCGTTTTCGTTGTTTTTTGTAATATTTTATCAATCGTTTATTACTAGTATCTATCGTATATTTAGCATCTGCTTTGAATTTTGTGAGCTTTTTATATTTTTGTTTATTTTTTGGTATATCTCTATTAAACACTATATTATCGTGTAAATGGGTATTGTTATTTCTGTTTTGGTTAATTCGTTCGGTACGTCGATTTTTTTCAGTTTCAAATGTTTTTCCTAACCTTTCGATTTCTTCTCTTCTTTCTGTGTTTATGAATTTGATTGGCCTGCATTTGGTCGTTGAGTGTATAGTATTGTTGTAAGTGATAATAATTTTAAATGGACAATTATTGATAAATTTGGTTATCACGCTAAGCGTATTTGGAAAATAATAGATATTTTTTAATTCCAAAAATACTTCATTTATTTTCCTGTGGTTGTTTCTAACATGCTCTTTTTTTATAATTTCGACTTTGTCGTTTTCATCTGAAATATCTATTAGTTTAATACTAGACTTTAAGATTTTTATGTTCTTATTATTTGCAGAATAATATTTAATTACACATATAGTTGTATGTCTTCCCAAAAATCACACATTAATCCTTTATCAATTATGAATTGTTTCATTTTTTTTTAATAGGTTGCTGTCAATTATTGTAACATAAATAAAGTTTTGGTATTTCTTGTTTATAATTTTAGTAGTACATTTATCTTTATTGCTAACAATTAGGTATATTTGATTTTTAAAGAGGTTAATTGGTTTATCGGTAATCGGAATCATCAGTAGCATCAGTGGATCTAACTTCCACATCAAAATCGAGTTCTCTAGAATTTATTTCGTTCGTAAATTGCAGAAATTAGTTTTCTTTATTTGGTGTTATTGTATCTTGGTTGTTATTGTACGGAAGACGATTGAGTCCATCCGCTATAATGTTATCTTTCCCTTTGACATGTGGTAAAATTGTAGTCGTTCAGTTTAATTTTTCATCTCTGAAGTTTCATATTAGGCTCCTTCAGATTATTTAGCCAAACAAGGGGTTTATGATCCGTTTGGATTAAGAACTTTCTGCCATACAAGTAGATGTGAAAATGTTTTGTGGCCCACACGATTGCCAAAAGTTTTTTTTCTACCGTAGAATAGTTTGTTTCATGGTTATTGAGTGTTTGTGAAGCAAAAGCAACCGCGTGGCTGTTTTGGCTTAAAACTGCTCCCAGTGCAAAATTAGATGCGTCGGTAGTTAGGGTAAAAGGTTTTTTAAAATCAGGATTGACGAGAATGGGGTTAGATGTTAAGAGTATTTTTAACTTATTGAAGGCCTCGATATATTCTGAATCATTTTTCAATCTTTCTTTAGGCATTTCATAAGAGGATACGCTATCTTCGCGTAATCCTTGATAAATTTTCTATAGTAATCGCTTAGCCCTAAGAACGATTTTATCTGTTTGTGGGTTAACGGAAGAGGAATTTTTTGTATGGTTACTATTTTATTTGGATCTGGTTTTATACCTCCCTGGGGGATTATGTGGCCAACTATTGAGTTGACAATTCTGCAAAATTGCATTTGTCGATTTGTACTTTTAGATTTTTTTCGAGAAGGCGTTGAAAAACTTTTTTAATGATAGAATATGTTCTTCGAGAGAAGCGGGGAATATCAGCATATCATCTAAATAGACGACACGGATTTTGTTAATGAAATCTCTTAAAATGTGGTTCATTAACTTTTGGAAGGTAGATGGCGAATTTTTTAAGCCAAACGGCATTCGGGTAAATTCAGAGTACCCGTTTGCTGTTGAGAAAGCAGTTTTAGAGCGATCGTCTGGATGGACTTCGACCTGATGGAATCCTTTCGCCAGATCGATAGTTGATAAGTATATGCAATTTCTCAGTTTTCCAAATAAATCTTCAATATTTAGCATTGGAAATTTGTCGTCAATAGTGTTATCATTTAACTTACGATAGTCTATTACAATTCTCCATTTTTGCTTTTGGGAATTGTCCATTTTCTTAGGGACAACCCAGGTAGGAGCATTGTATGGAGAATTGCTATGGACAATAATTCCCTGTTTCAACATTTCGTTTATTTGCTTCTCTACTCCCTCTCTGTGAATTTCGGGATACCTATATCCTTTCGAATAAATTGGTAAATTATTTTTTGTAATGATTCTGTGTTCAACTTCGCTCGTAAAACTCTTCGACAGTTTACTATTCTCTTGATAAAAAACATCTTTAAAACAACTCTAAAGTGAGTTTATTTTGGCAACGTGCTTAAATGCGCGGCGGTGTTAATTTTACAATTATTCCTAACTTCGAGATCACAACCAAAAATATTTAAGGGTTCGTTTTTGTTCCTATTTTCATAATAAAATTCTTCATAATTATTCGGAAACAAGTAAAGAAACAGTCAGTCGGTGCAACCGACTTAGAAATACCCTACACCTATTTGGTTCAAATTTAATGACATATCCATAAGTCATTTTAACACCATAAAAGCTGTTATTAATTTGATCGTAAGACATAACTAACCAAATACCCTACCAAGAAATACCCTACACCTATTTGGTTCAAATTTAATAACATATCCATAAGTCATTTTAACACCATAAAAGCTGTTATTAATTTGATCGTAAGATATCAATTAACTTTATAATACTAAAAACATTTTCTAATTAGTCTATCTCTTAAAAATATTACAAATTCTTACTAATTTATCTATTTAAAAATTTAAAAAAACTTGAAATAAATGAAAATATATTTATTCCAATTCAATTATAAAATGAAAAAATGATTATTAAATTTTGTGATAAAAAGCTAATCAAAGCATAATATATTTAATAATCCAAATTCGAAATAAGTGAAACACCGAATTATCCAAATGATATTGTCTGTGACGACGTTTTTTATTACTATAAACTAACATTCCTAACCACTTTTGATAAATTTTCAAAACATCTTTTGGTTCAACAATTAGGAACACTTTAGCCAAATGGAAAGAAAGACCAAATAAACTCTTGTTTGATAATGAATTTAATAACCTCAATATTAAAGATTTCTGAAGAGAAGAGGGTATAGAAATACATTTTACTTCACCAAAATCGCATACAGGAAATTCTGACATTGAAAGAGCTCCCGAAATTTTGAACCAACATCTCTGAATTTTCGAAGATCAAAAACTCAAATTAAATCTTGTGCATAAAATATTCCTAGCAGTCGAAAAATATAATTGCACATTTCACTCTACCATTATGACTAAGCCAATAGATATACTTAATGGTAAAATTACAAATATAGAACAAATTAAAATTTAATAGATAAGAAAAAATTAGAAAAATACATAAAAAATACATACTTGTACTTTTAACAAGAAAAGAATTTAAAGCAAAAAATAAAGATGAACTTGTTGTAAATAAACCAGATTCACAAAGATGTAAAGCACAACCCAAATATACTAATATTAAAAGCAAATTAGAGGGAAACAAAATGTTAGATATTAATAATCGAAATATACATCCAACTAAAATTAAAAGACATTATAAATTTATTACAGGTAATCCAACAGTCAATTATCGCCACGATGACCAAAACAATTCTATAACTCCTTTTCATCACTCTCTTGACCAAAACTAGGGGAAATTTTATCTTTGAAAAGTTAGAAACGGAATCTGGTTATACCATAATTTAACAAGAAAATATTTAAATAGTTGCAAGCTTTGCCAAATTTCTTCATTTTGTTACATAAATTTATAACAACTATTTAACATAATCATATCAGACGTAACCCTACACCTTAAGATATTAGAATGGGAACTTAAACTACCTTTAATTCACACACAAAAAAATCACATTGCAATCACACGTGATTGCAACTGAATTATAACTAATTAAGAATTAAAATAATAATTTTAAGTTAGTATTAAGCAAGATCTCGTAAAGTGAAATTAAAAGGGAAATTAAAATAAAAGGAAAATAAATAAAGTAACAAGTAGTTTTTATTTAATCTTATAACTGGCACAGTTGTTAACGGTCGAGTGAAAAAAATTTAGCTGACCGTTCGAACCTCAAACCCATTTTATATTTTGAAATTAACATTTGGCATAAATAATTTTAAAAAAGTAATAAAAAAAAAAAAAAAGACTAAAGAACATTTTAAGTTCAAAACTTTTATAAAAAAAAATAAAAATTTTTACAGAATTTTTGTGACTTATTTTGAATTTAGTGTTAATTGTTAAAGAACTAAACAAAAAGGAAACTAAAGCAAAAATACAAAAGTAATAACTACCTATTTATAACATTCCGAAGATTCTATAAAAACAAAAAATAAATAAAGCTTAGTGCTGCTAATAAAAGAATAGATAGACATAGTTGTGCATTTATTTTTTTATACAAAAATCATCAGATCATCTATAAAAAAAAAAAGGAGAGTTAAGATTATCAGCTTTATACATTCAACATACATCTCCGAGGTTAAGGTCAAGTTCACCGTATTTTTTCAAGGTAGGAATTTTAATTAGAGATAAATACTAAATAAGAAATAATTAAAAAGAAAAAAAAAAACAATACATGTTATGTATACATGGATTAAAAAAACAAATTTTACAAATACAATTTTTTAGTTTATTTTTAATTTTCAGCTTAGAATAAATTTTGTTATTTCAAAAACAAATACCTACATAAATAAAACATTTTTAAATAAAAAAAAAACAGTAAAAAAAAAAAATTAATAGTTAGGGTAATAATTAATAGTTAAAAAAAAATTAAAAGCTAGAAAGCCTCCCATTGAAACTGTGCGGGTTTTCGCTGGGTAGTGTCTGATTTTAACACACCAAAATCCCACCCTTTTTGAACCAAACTTTAGGAGGGAACCTATAATACAAATGTACAGTTGTACATACTTGTTTGTTTTTTCTCAACAATAATAATTACACTTTAATTTATTACTTTATTTATTTTTCTTTTATTATATACTTTTAATTGAACTTGCCTGTGTCTATGGCTTTATTTTTCATACTGTCAGTCAGTGATACATTTATGTTAGAAATCTGACCATAACTTTATAAGAATTGTATGGTTCAGTGGTTAGCAAAGTGGCTGACGGTGTAAATAGGTCTGAGTTCTATCCTCCGTAAAAGATAAAAAATTTTTTATTTGTATAGTTTAAGAACTAAAATACTTCACTTTGATAATATAAAAACATAGACCAAATAATTATATATGTAGACGATCAGTTTCATATAAAAAATTTTTAGGGTTTTTTTTTTTATGTCAGTCTGTTCATTAATTTGGTTCATTAATTTAAAGTTTATACAAGTAGGTAGGTACTCAAATAAAAAAAAAATGTCACCATGAAACGAATTTGAACCCTAACTTATTCATCTTCAAATTTTTAAAAAACAACAAAAAAAATTTATCAGTCATTTGTTTTTGTTTAAAACTGATAAAAATGTAACGGTTTTGAAAAGATTTTGTATTATATGGAATATATGTATATGTATATATATATATTATAGATAATAAGTAAGATAATAATCTTATATGAATAAGCGAGTGCGCATTTTTTTTTTTGTATATGGAAATGTAAACAAAAAATATTTAAGTGAATATTTTTTATTAATGACATTAATATTTCGAATTAGATTTTCAACCATGTTATTGTTACATTATTATGAGCATATGTATTTATATGTATGCAGAAATATTAAACAAGTGAGGGGAAAAAACCAAGGGTTTTTAAAAAGCACATTTTCAAAATTATATACGGTTTCTTACTGAGTATTTTATCATTTATTTTTATAAAAATATATATTATGATAATATTATAATTTTGTTATTTCATTAATAATTAATTATATGACTAATAGTGAAATACTTAGAATACAACCCCAATGCATTCAAGAAAACCTGTTAATAAGTGCAAAATTATAATGTTGGAGCTTCAATGTTAACGTTTAATTTTGGAAAACTTACACTGGTGAATAAGTTACTGTTTTATAAGAACATAAAAGTTTTAATTTTGAAGACCTAGTAGCCCTTCAATGGGGAAGGTTCCCAAATTTTTGCTTAGCAAACTTATGATGGATCTGCTCACCCCCCTCCTGTGTTCACCCTTCCATTTTTTTCCGGTTCTAGGAAATCAATTTGGAACTCCAACAAAATTTGGAATTTTACCTAGAATATTATTATCTAACCAAAAATGGTTAAGAAAAGAAACAATTTCTTCAATTTAAAGAGACTCTTTCAAATTTAAGAAAAACCTTTAACGTATGTTGAAATATAATGCTGCAGCTATAAATTTTGCATATTTGTAAAAAAAAATTTGAACAGGTGTTAAAGTTACAGGTGGTTGAAAATAGCAAAATTTCAATTTTCGAGCCCTTATAGCTCCTAAACAGGGGGCGTGACAAAAAAAATTTGTTACCCGACTCCTATTAATTTTGGAGGACCTAACTTCTACCAAAATATCAAGAGCCTAGGTTAAACCGTTTAGAAGATATATGGGGCCAAAAATTTTGCAAAAGTTGAGTTCAGCTTAATGGTAAATTTTAGTACCGTATGGTAACCCTATACATTTTAACCTTATATTTTTGTGAAGCTTATAAAACCAGCTATCTTTTGCCGTTTTCAGATTGAAAATACACTTAACAAAACTCTTGTTATAATAATTTAAAAATAGGGCTTTTTCCAACTTTGATGGGGCTACAGAAAAAAATTCTTCTACGAAATTAATTTTTTTGTATAATATCTACCCGTGGTTAAAATTTCTTTTCTCTATTTCAAACCAGCTATCTTTTGCCGTTTGCAGATTGAAAATACACTTAACAAAACTCTTGTTATAATAATTTAAAAATAGGGCTTTTTCCAACTTTGAAGGCTGTAGCTCCGTAACGGGTGGGGCTACAGAAAAAAATTCTTCTACGAAATTAATTTTTTTGTAATATCTACCCGTGGTTAAAATTTCTTTTCTCTATTTCAAACGGTGTAAAAGTTTTTGTAAACATACGGACGGACGGACAAAGTCAAAATTAAGAAAAACCTTTGACACTTATTGAAACTTTCATTTTGAAGCTTTCAATTTTGTATACAAATAAAAAAAAATTTTGACAGGTATTCAAGTTATAGGTGTTTAAAAGCTATATTTTTAGCAAAATTTCAATTTTCGACCCCTTACAGCTCCTAAAGAGGGGGCGTGACAAAAAAATTTTGTTAACTGACTTTTACTTATTTCTAAGGATCTAACTTCTCCCAAAATTTCAAGTTTCTAGATTTAGCCGTTCCGAAGTTATGAGGGACCAAAAATTTTGTAAAACTTAGTTTTGAATAACGGTAAATTTTAGTACCGTATGGTAACCCTATTCAATTGAGAATAAATAAAAATTGTCTGTTACCGTTTTCAGGTTCGAGATATACCTTATAGTACTCTAATTATAACTGTTTAAATATGGGGCTTTTTTCGACTTTGTGGGGCTGTAGCTCCGTAACGGGGGTGGCTACAAAAAAAAGTTTTAACATTAAATTATTTTTATTGCAATACCTACCCATTCCTGATATTTTTTTGTCAATCGTAGGTAAAAAGGGACGGACGGACGGACGGACGGACAGAGTGAAGCTATATAGGCCATATATAGCCTATATAGCTATATAGGCTATATAGACCATAAACAAAAAACTAGGTATTTACAAACATGCATATATATGTACAATGTGCAAAAATATGTATTCAGACTTAAAGATATCTAATAAATATAAAACAATATTGTTTAACAAACTAGATAGATAAAGAGTTTATCAAGTAGGTACTTATAATGCTTTTTAATGATATTTTTGTCTTCTGTTATAAAATTTAAATTAATTTTATTTAGGCATTTCATAAGAGGATACGCTATCTTCGCGTAATCCTTGATAAATTTTCTATAGTAATCGCTTAGCCCTAAGAACGATTTTATCTGTTTGTGATAAACGGAAGAGGAATTTTTTGTATGGTTACAAAAGAGCTCCTGACATTGAAAGAGCATTGAAAGAGCTCCCGAAATTTTGAACCAACATCTCTGAATTTTCGAAGATCAAAAACTCAAATTAAATCTTGTGCATAAAATATTCCTAGCAGTCGAAAAATATAATTGCACATTTCACTCTACCATTATGACTAAGCCAATAGATATACTTAATGGTAAAATTACAAATATAGAACAAATTAAAATTTAATAGATAAGAAAAAATTAGAAAAATACATAAAAAATACATACTTGTACTATTAACAAGAAAAGAATTTAAAGCAAAAAATAAAGATGAACTTGTTGTAAATAAACCAGATTCACAAAGATGTAAAGCACAACCCAAATATACTAATATTAAAAGCAAATTAGAGGGAAACAAAATGTTAGATATTAATAATCGAAATATACATCCAACTAAAATTAAAAGACATTATAAATTTATTACAGGTAATCCAACAGTCAATTATCGCCACGATGACCAAAACAATTCTATAACTCCTTTTCATCACTCTCTTGACCAAAACTAGGGGAAATTTTATCTTTGAAAAGTTAGAAACGGAATCTGGTTATACCATAATTTAACAAGAAAATATTTAAATAGTTGAAAGCTTTGCCAAATTTCTTCATTTTGTTACATAAATTTATAACAACTATTTAACATAATCATATCAGACGTAACCCTACACCTTAAGATATTAGAATGGGAACTTAAACTACCTTTAATTTACACACAAAAAAATCACGTTGCAATCACACGTGATTGCAACTGAATTATAACTAATTAAGAATTAAAATAATAATTTTAAGTTAGTATTAAGCAAGAACTCGTAAAGTGAAATTAAAAGGGAAATTAAAATAAAAGGAAAATAAATAAAGTAACAAGTAGTTTTTATTTAATCTTATAACTGGCACAGTTGTTAACGGTCGCGTGAAAAAAATTTAGCTGACCGTTCGAACCTCAAACCCATTTTATATTTTGAAATTAACATTTGGCATAAATAATTTTAAAAAAGTAATAAAAAAAAAAAAAAAAAGACTAAAGAACATTTTAAGTTCAAAACTTTTATAAAAAAAAATAAAAATTTTTACAGAATTTTTGTGACTTATTTTGAATTTAGTGTTAATTGTTAAAGAACTAAACAAAAAGGAAACTAAAGCAAAAATACAAAAGTAATAACTACCTATTTATAACATTCCAAAGATTCTATAAAAACAAAAAATAAATAAAGCTTAGTGCTGCTAATAAAAGAATAGATAGACATAGTTGTGCATTTATTTTTTTATACAAAAATCATCAGATCATCTATAAAAAAAAAAAGGAGAGTTAAGATTATCAGCTTTATACATTCAACATACATCTCCGAGGTTAAGGTCAAGTTCACCGTATTTTTTCAAGGTAGGAATTTTAATTAGAGATAAATACTAAATAAGAAATAATTAAAAAGAAAAAAAAAAACAATACATGTTATGTATACATGGATTAAAAAAACAAATTTTACAAATACAATTTTTTAGTTTATTTTTAATTTTCAGCTTAGAATAAATTTTGTTATTTCAAAAACAAATACCTACATAAAAAAACAGTAAAAAAAAAAAATTAATAGTTAGGGTAACAATTAATAGTTAAAAAAAAATTAAAAGCTAGAAAGCCTCCCATTGAAACTGTGCGGGTTTTCCCTGGGTAGTGTCTGATTCTAACACACCAAAATCCCACCCTTTTTGAACCAAACTTTAGGAGGGAACCTATAATACAAATGTACAGTTGTACATACTTGTTTGTTTTTTCTCAACAATAATAATTACACTTTAATTTATTACTTTATTTATTTTTCTTTTATTATATACTTTTAATTGAACTTGCCTGTGTCTATGGTTTTATTTTTCATACTGTCAGTCAGTGATACATTTATGTTAGAAATCTGACCATAACTTTATAAGAATTGTATGGTTCAGTGGTTAGCAAAGTGGCTGACGGTGTAAATAGGTCTGAGTTCTATCCTCCGTAAAAGATAAAAAATTTTTTGTTTTTTTTTTAAATTCAACAGAAATATTAAAAAAAATTACAAATAAAATTAATTTATTTGTATAGTTTAAGAACTAAAATACTTCACTTTGATAATATAAAAACATAGACCAAATAATTATATATGTAGACGATCAGTTTCATATAAAAAATTTTTAGGGTTTTTTTTTTATGTCAGTCTGTTCATTAATTTGGTTCATTAATTTAAAGTTTATACAAGTAGGTAGGTACTCAAATAAAAAAAAAATGTCACCATGAAACGAATTTGAACCCTAACTTATTCATCTTCAAATTTTTAAAAAACAACAAAAAAAATTTATCAGTCATTTGTTTTTGTTTAAAACTGATAAAAATGTAACGGTTTTGAAATGATTTTGTATTATATGGAATATATGTATATGTATATATATATATTATAGATAATAAGTAAGATAATAATCTTATATGAATAAGCGAGTGCGCATTTTTATACCCTACACCTATAGAATAGGTAAAGGGGTATATTAACTTTGGTATGGTGTTTGTAACCACCTAAAGGAAGCGAGCTAGATATGGAAAAGTATATATATTTGTGATCAGCGTGACCGCCTTAGTCGATATAGCCATGTCCGTCCGTCCGTCCGTCCGTCCGTAGGCACGATAACTCAAAAAATAATGGAGCTATCTTGATGAAATTTTAACTGTAGGTTACTAGGACTGAAAGTACGGCGGGGATTGCATATGGGCCAAATCGGCCCATGGGTTCGGATTCTGGACCTTTTAATCGGTTTCAGGGCTAACGAACAAATATAAAAAATCACGATAACTCAACAACTAATGACGCTATCTTCATCAAATTTGTGCTGTAGGTTACTGGTAATGAAACTACTTCGGGGATTGCGTAAGGTTGGGATTGGAACATGGGTTCGGAACCTAGAACTTTTTGATCGAATTTAGGCCAAACGAGCATAATTCCGAAACCAATGAAGATAGAACCTCCAAATTTAGTATCAGGGTGTCCCTTCCTATTTCCTAAGTGCCTTGTGAATTTGGGTCCCATTGGAGTAGTGGGTCGGGGACCCTCCACTTAAAAGCTTATCATCGAAATTAATAAAACTAGTAACTTAAAATTAAGATAGAGCGTTCCAATTGTGTACAAGGGTTAACTAGTATTGAAAGTATGACGGGACTGCATATGGGCGAAATCGTACCATAATTTCGGGTTCAGGAACCCTTGAAAAGTTCAAGGACTAACAAACATATATCTTAAAAACACCATAACTCAAAAAATAATGCCGGTATTTTGATGAAATTTAACAGTAGGTTACTAGTAATGAAAGTACCATGGGAATTGGTTGTGGTCGAGTTTAATTTCGAAGCCAAAGAAAATATTTCCTATGTCCTATGTGTCTCCGAAATCAAACTTAATTGTAGTGGTTCAGCTATGTTCAAAGGTACTTGTTGCATTTAAGTAAAATTTATTTTTATATTTAAATGAATTATATGAAAAGGTCTAAATTTGTAATTGTATTTTAGAAATACTATTTATTGCATATTTTGCGTTTATAAGCTTTTCTATTAGGTATATAAACTAACCATTTAAAATAATAGCAATTTTTAAAAATTTGGATTATTAAATATATTATGCTTTGATTATCTTTTTATCACAAAATTTAATAATTAGAATTTTTTCATTTTGTAATTGAATTGGAATAATTGTTTTTTAATATTTTTAAATAGATTAATTAGTAAGAATTTGTAGTATTTTTTAATAGATAGTGTAATTAGAAAATGTTTTTAGTATTATACAGTTAATTTGGTTAGCTATGACTTACGATCAAATTAATAACAGCTTCTATGGTGTTAAAATGACTTATGGATATGTCCTTAAATTTGAACCAAATAGGTGTAGGGTATTTCTAAATCGGTTGCACCGACTGACTGTTTCTTTACTTGTTTTTTTTGTATATGGAAATGTAAGCAAAAAATATTTAAGTGAATATTTTTTATTAATGACATTAATATTTCGAATTAGATTTTCAACCATGTTATTGTTACATTATTATGAGCATATGTATTTATATGTATGCAGAAATATTAAACAAGTGAGGGGAAAAAACCAAGGGTTTTTAAAAAGCACATTTTCAAAATTATATACGGTTTCTTACTGAGTATTTTATCATTTATTTTTATAAAAATATATATTATGATAATATTATAATTTTGTTATTTCATTAATAATTAATTATATGACTAATAGTGAAATACTTAGAATACAACCCCAATGCATTCAAGAAAACCTGTTAATAAGTGCAAAATTATAATGTTGGAGCTTCAATGTTAACGTTTAATTTTGGAAAACTTACACTGGTGAATAAGTTACTGTTTTATAAGAACATAAAAGTTTTAATTTTGAAGACCTAGTAGCCCTTCAATGGGGAAGGTTCCCAAATTTTTGCTTAGCAAACTTATGATGGATCTGCTCACCCCCCTCCTGTGTTCACCCTTCCATTTTTTTCCGGTTCTAGGAAATCAATTTGGAACTCCAACAAAATTTGGAATTTTACCTAGAATATTATTATCTAACCAAAAATGGTTAAGAAAAGAAACAATTTCTTCAATTTAAAGAGACTCTTTCAAATTTAAGAAAAACCTTTAACGTATGTTGAAATATAATGCTGCAGCTATAAATTTTGCATATTTGTAAAAAAAAATTTGAACAGGTGTTAAAGTTACAGGTGGTTGAAAATAGCAAAATTTCAATTTTCGAGCCCTTATAGCTCCTAAACAGGGGGCGTGACAAAAAAAATTTGTTACCCGACTCCTATTAATTTTGGAGGACCTAACTTCTACCAAAATATCAAGAGCCTAGGTTAAACCGTTTAGAAGATATATGGGGCCAAAAATTTTGCAAAAGTTGAGTTCAGCTTAATGGTAAATTTTAGTACCGTATGGTAACCCTATACATTTTAACCTAATATTTTTGTAAAGCTTATAAAACCAGCTATCTTTTGCCGTTTTCAGATTGAAAATACACTTAACAAAACTCTTGTTATAATAATTTAAAAATAGGGCTTTTTCCAACTTTGATGGGGCTACAGAAAAAAATTCTTCTACGAAATTAATTTTTTTGTAATATCTACCCGTGGTTAAAATTTCTTTTCTCTATTTCAAACCAGCTATCTTTTGCCGTTTTCAGATTGAAAATACACTTAACAAAACTCTTGTTATAATAATTTAAAAATAGGGCTTTTTCCAACTTTGAGGGCTGTAGCTCCGTAACGGGTGGGGCTACAGAAAAAAATTCTTCTACGAAATTAATTTTTTTGTAATATCTACCCGTGGTTAAAATTTCTTTTCTCTATTTCAAACGGTGTAAAAGTTTTTGTAAACATACGGACGGACGGACAAAGTCAAAATTAAGAAAAACCTTTGACACTTATTGAAACTTTCATTTTGGAGCTTTCAATTTTGTATACAAATAAAAAAAAATTTTGACAGGTATTCAAGTTATAGGTGTTTAAAAGCTATATTTTTAGCAAAATTTCAATTTTCGACCCCTTACAGCTCCTAAAGAGGGGGCGTGACAAAAAAATTTTGTTAACTGACTTTTACTTATTTCTAAGGATCTAACTTCTCCCAAAATTTCAAGTTTCTAGATTTAGCCGTTCCGAAGTTATGAGGGACCAAAAATTTTGTAAAACTTAGTTTTGAATAACGGTAAATTTTGGTACCGTATGGTAACCCTATTCAATTGGTTTTTAAAAATTTGTAAGGCTTATGAGAACAGCTGTCTGTTACCGTTTTCAGGTTCGAGATATTTTTTAAATTCAACAGAAATATTAAAAAAAATTACAAATAAAATTAATTTATTTGTATAGTTTAAGAACTAAAATACTTCACTTTGATAATATAAAAACATAGACCAAATAATTATATATGTAGACGATCAGTTTCATATAAAAAATTTTTAGGGTTTTTTTTTTATGTCAGTCTGTTCATTAATTTGGTTCATTAATTTAAAGTTTATACAAGTAGGTAGGTACTCAAATAAAAAAAAAATGTCACCATGAAACGAATTTGAACCCTAACTTATTCATCTTCAAATTTTTAAAAAACAACAAAAAAAATTTATCAGTCATTTGTTTTTGTTTAAAACTGATAAAAATGTAACGGTTTTGAAATGATTTTGTATTATATGGAATATATGTATATGTATATATATATATTATAGATAATAAGTAAGATAATAATCTTATATGAATAAGCGAGTGCGCATTTTTATACCCTACACCTATAGAATAGGTAAAGGGGTATATTAACTTTGGTATGGTGTTTGTAACCACCTAAAGGAAGCGAGCTAGATATGGAAAAGTATATATATTTGTGATCAGCGTGACCGCCTTAGTCGATATAGCCATGTCCGTCCGTCCGCCCGTCCGTCCGTAGGCACGATAACTCAAAAAATAATGGAGCTATCTTGATGAAATTTTAACTGTAGGTTACTAGGACTGAAAGTACGGCGGGGATTGCATATGGGCCAAATCGGCCCATGGGTTCGGATTCTGGACCTTTTAATCGGTTTCAGGGCTAACGAACAAATATAAAAAATCACGATAACTCAACAACTAATGACGCTATCTTCATCAAATTTGTGCTGTAGGTTACTGGTAATGAAACTACTTCGGGGATTGCGTAAGGTTGGGATTGGAACATGGGTTCGGAACCTAGAACTTTTTGATCGAATTTAGGCCAAACGAGCATAATTCCGAAACCAATGAAGATAGAACCTCCAAATTTAGTATCAGGGTGTCCCTTCCTATTTCCTAAGTGCCTTGTGAATTTGGGTCCCATTGGAGTAGTGGGTCGGGGACCCTCCACTTAAAAGCTTATCATCGAAATTAATAAAACTAGTAACTTAAAATTAAGATAGAGCGTTCCAATTGTGTACAAGGGTTAACTAGTATTGAAAGTATGACGGGACTGCATATGGGCGAAATCGTACCATAATTTCGGGTTCAGGAACCCTTGAAAAGTTCAAGGACTAACAAACATATATCTTAAAAACACCATAACTCAAAAAATAATGCCGGTATTTTGATGAAATTTAACAGTAGGTTACTAGTAATGAAAGTACCATGGGAATTGGTTGTGGTCGAGTTTAATTTCGAAGCCAAAGAAAATATTTCCTATGTCCTATGTGTCTCCGAAATCAAACTTAATTGTAGTGGTTCAGCTATGTTCAAAGGTACTTGTTGCATTTAAGTAAAATTTATTTTTATATTTAAATGAATTATATGAAAAGGTCTAAATTTGTAATTGTATTTTAGAAATACTATTTATTGCATATTTTGCGTTTATAAGCTTTTCTATTAGGTATATAAACTAACCATTTAAAATAATAGCAATTTTTAAAAATTTGGATTATTAAATATATTATGCTTTGATTATCTTTTTATCACAAAATTTAATAATTAGAATTTTTTCATTTTGTAATTGAATTGGAATAATTGTTTTTTAATATTTTTAAATAGATTAATTAGTAAGAATTTGTAGTATTTTTTAATAGATAGTGTAATTAGAAAATGTTTTTAGTATTATACAGTTAATTTGGTTAGCTATGACTTACGATCAAATTAATAACAGCTTCTATGGTGTTAAAATGACTTATGGATATGTCCTTAAATTTGAACCAAATAGGTGTAGGGTATTTCTAAGTCGGTTGCACCGACTGACTGTTTCTTTACTTGTTTTTTTTGTATATGGAAATGTAAGCAAAAAATATTTAAGTGAATATTTTTTATTAATGACATTAATATTTCGAATTAGATTTTCAACCATGTTATTGTTACATTATTATGAGCATATGTATTTATATGTATGCAGAAATATTAAACAAGTGAGGGGAAAAAACCAAGGGTTTTTAAAAAGCACATTTTCAAAATTATATACGGTTTCTTACTGAGTATTTTATCATTTATTTTTATAAAAATATATATTATGATAATATTATAATTTTGTTATTTCATTAATAATTAATTATATGACTAATAGTGAAATACTTAGAATACAACCCCAATGCATTCAAGAAAACCTGTTAATAAGTGCAAAATTATAATGTTGGAGCTTCAATGTTAACGTTTAATTTTGGAAAACTTACACTGGTGAATAAGTTACTGTTTTATAAGAACATAAAAGTTTTAATTTTGAAGACCTAGTAGCCCTTCAATGGGGAAGGTTCCCAAATTTTTGCTTAGCAAACTTATGATGGATCTGCTCACCCCCCTCCTGTGTTCACCCTTCCATTTTTTTCCGGTTCTAGGAAATCAATTTGGAACTCCAACAAAATTTGGAATTTTACCTAGAATATTATTATCTAACCAAAAATGGTTAAGAAAAGAAACAATTTCTTCAATTTAAAGAGACTCTTTCAAATTTAAGAAAAACCTTTAACGTATGTTGAAATATAATGCTGCAGCTATAAATTTTGCATATTTGTAAAAAAAAATTTGAACAGGTGTTAAAGTTACAGGTGGTTGAAAATAGCAAAATTTCAATTTTCGAGCCCTTATAGCTCCTAAACAGGGGGCGTGACAAAAAAAATTTGTTACCCGACTCCTATTAATTTTGGAGGACCTAACTTCTACCAAAATATCAAGAGCCTAGGTTAAACCGTTTAGAAGATATATGGGGCCAAAAATTTTGCAAAAGTTGAGTTCAGCTTAATGGTAAATTTTAGTACCGTATGGTAACCCTATACATTTTAACCTAATATTTTTGTAAAGCTTATAAAACCAGCTATCTTTTGCCGTTTTCAGATTGAAAATACACTTAACAAAACTCTTGTTATAATAATTTAAAAATAGGGCTTTTTCCAACTTTGATGGGGCTACAGAAAAAAATTCTTCTACGAAATTAATTTTTTTGTAATATCTACCCGTGGTTAAAATTTCTTTTCTCTATTTCAAACCAGCTATCTTTTGCCGTTTTCAGATTGAAAATACACTTAACAAAACTCTTGTTATAATAATTTAAAAATAGGGCTTTTTCCAACTTTGAGGGCTGTAGCTCCGTAACGGGTGGGGCTACAGAAAAAAATTCTTCTACGAAATTAATTTTTTTGTAATATCTACCCGTGGTTAAAATTTCTTTTCTCTATTTCAAACGGTGTAAAAGTTTTTGTAAACATACGGACGGACGGACAAAGTCAAAATTAAGAAAAACCTTTGACACTTATTGAAACTTTCATTTTGGAGCTTTCAATTTTGTATACAAATAAAAAAAAATTTTGACAGGTATTCAAGTTATAGGTGTTTAAAAGCTATATTTTTAGCAAAATTTCAATTTTCGACCCCTTACAGCTCCTAAAGAGGGGGCGTGACAAAAAAATTTTGTTAACTGACTTTTACTTATTTCTAAGGATCTAACTTCTCCCAAAATTTCAAGTTTCTAGATTTAGCCGTTCCGAAGTTATGAGGGACCAAAAATTTTGTAAAACTTAGTTTTGAATAACGGTAAATTTTGGTACCGTATGGTAACCCTATTCAATTGGTTTTTAAAAATTTGTAAGGCTTATGAGAACAGCTGTCTGTTACCGTTTTCAGGTTCGAGATATACCTTATAGTACTCTAATTATAACTGTTTAAATATGGGGCTTTTTTCGACTTTGTGGGGCTGTAGCTCCGTAACGGGGGTGGCTACAAAAAAAAGTTTTAACATTAAATTATTTTTATTGCAATACCTACCCATTCCTGATATTTTTTTGTCAATCGTAGGTAAAAAGGGACGGACGGACGGACGGACGGACGGACAGAGTGAAGCTATATAGGCCATATATAGCCTATATAGCTATATAGGCTATATAGACCATAAACAAAAAACTAGGTATTTACAAACATGCATATATATGTACAATGTGCAAAAATATGTATTCAGACTTAAAGATACCTAATAAATATAAAACAATATTGTTTAACAAACTAGATAGATAAAGAGTTTATCAAGTAGGTACTTATAATGCTTTTTAATGATATTTTTGTCTTCTGTTATAAAATTTAAATTAATTTAGGTAGATAAATTTACTATAGGGGATATTTTAATAAATTATGATTAGTTAATAGATAAACCGATTCTAACTATTAATGAATTGTATCCAACTTGGAAATTGTCAAATTAAATATTGTATTTAATAATTTTATATAAATAATTGTGTAAAAAAATTTAATTAAAACTAAAAAGTATAAAATAAAATTAAATAAAAAAAATATTTTTTTCAATATATACTTTTATTAAATTATGTAGTACTAGCCCCCTAAAATGAAGAAAATAAAAAATTGAAGGTAGATCTTGGGAATTTGTTACTGTGTTAATATAAAAGTAAATTGCTGGTATAAGAAACAGTTCTCTTAATGTTTTTCAAAACTTTTAAGCTTAAAATGTTGAAAATTTTCATTAACCAAAAATTGATGGTAGATCTTTTTTCATTTAAAAGTGTTTTAGTATGACTTATGGATAAGTCATTAAATTTGAACCAAATAGGTGTAGGGTATTTCTAAGTCAGTTGCATCGACTGACTGTTTCTTTACTTGTTAAATTTGCACTTGCTTTAGTATTTTTGATTACGTCAGCAAATGACACTGTTTGACTCATATTCGAATTTATATTACGAGGATTTGTGACATTAATTTTTTTGCAGACCTCATAATTTTTTTTATTGCACTAACAAATGATTCATTCACCTTTTCTGTTTCAATTTTGAACACTTCAGCAAATTTTTGCACTTTTTCTTTTTGTCTTTGTTGCCTGGCTTTAACTTCTTCCAATCTCTTCATGTAATTAGTTTCAATAGCCTTAAGTAATTTGAAGACTTCATTTTAATTTTTTTTTATTGCACGTTCAAATTCTTTTTTTTATTCCTTAAGGTACTCATTCTTTTTTTCACTGTCCATAACCGCACTGTCCATGTTTTGTAAGACCAAATCAACATTTTGCATATATTGTATACAGTCGTCACAAATAAACTTAATATTGTTGTTGGTGTATAAGTAAGTTCAAGGTAGATTGATCCATTTCTGAACATTTGAATGTCTCATGACAGAATTTCTTGCACACACCTTCACATTCTATACTCGTTTCTCTTTTAATTGATAATTTCATTTCGCTTAATTAAAATATATATAAATTTTTCTTTTATGCTTAATTGCTGATTAGTATTTTTTTTCTTTTTATCTTTTATTAATTAATATAATTTTAAGCGATAAGAAAACAAGTGAGGGAAACAAACCAAGGGTTTTTAAAACGCACATTTTCAAAATTATATACGGTTTCTATGACTTTGTGGGGCTGTAGCTCCGTAACGGGGGGGGGGGGGGCTCCAAAAAAAGTTTTAACATTATTTTTTAGTCAATCGTAGGTAAAAAGGGACGGACGGACGGACGGACAGAGTGAAGCTATGAAGGCACATTTTTACAAAATTTTTTGAAAATGTGCTAAAAATTAAACACATCCGCACCGTACTGTAGTAAAATAATTACGTACTATTAAAGTATAATAAATGTTCGTGAAGAGACCTTATAAATACCAAGCATAAAAATACCTTTTACGTTTTTGAATGCGTATAAAAAATTTAAATTTTTGAAAAACTTGAATATAAATTACAAGTTATAAATTATAATTATATAAAAGTTCTGTAGAATTAGATCAGAAGTAAATTCTATTCTTCCTTTTAAGATGAATATTTTATATTTTCCATTTTTACATTATTAATATAAAATTTAATATACATTGGTTTGAGTTAGAATAGATTTTCTTTATTTTCTTTATATTAAATTTTCATTGAGGTACATTTTACAACTTAGAGTAGAGAAAATTTAGAGACAGTTCCATAACTGACGACTGAATTGATAAGTGGATACCCTGCAAACAAAATTTTTTAGTTATCTTAGATTTTTAAAAAATTAAAAAAATTAAAGTAGTTTTAATTCAGTTCCAAGGAAAAATTTTTAATTTTAAATATTGAAATAATTTAACAAGAAAAATTTTGATGTTGACGTTGAGATTTTTTTCACGTTTGAAAACATATGTATATTAATATTTAATAAACAATTTATGAGGAAGTAATAAAACTGTTCTTGCTGCTGCGTGGTCGGAAATTGAAGCGTTACAGTTAGACGAGAGAAAGACTGTACATAAAACGTTTGGTTTACAAGTTCCAATAACAGATACATAACTTTCTTCTATAAAAGCGAGTTCTCAAAAAGCTAATTTACTTCGTCAAGGAAATCTTATTTTAATTGATGAAGCTGCAATGATTTTTGCTTTAGCAATTAATTGTATCGATCGATAATTAAAAGATTTAACTCAATGTAATGAACCAATGTATGGAAAAGTAATTGTATTTGGTGGTGAGAAATTTTTCCAGTTATTTTCCATGGAGATGGAATTAGAATAGTGGAAGCATTTATACAAAATAGTGTAATCATGCCTAAAGTAACACTAATTCATTTGAAAAAGGCTATGAGATCTCTTCTCAATAAACTATTCATAATGGCTTTCGCAATTAGGTAATAATTGAGTGAAGAGATTATTAAAATATCCCATAAATTTATTTGTACCGATTTATGTTTTTGGGGAAACGATTGATGATTTTCAGAATATTGTTTCAAAAGTTTTTATGTGCCCTTTAACTGAGAGTTGTTTTAAAATAAATGAAGAGATTTTAAAACTAATTGACGAACTTGAAAAACGTTATTATAGTGTTATTATAGTGATTCCGTCATATCAGATTCAACAGATAATATAATTTTGATAATATAATCTTCCTCAAATAGAGTTAATTTGTAAAAAGAGTAAATATGCCATTCACTAAAAAAGAAAGCAGTTTCCTATTTGATAAGTTTTTGCGATGACAATAAATAAAGCACAAAAACAAACTTTTTCCCAAATCGGGATTTATTGGCGCCGTGAAATAAAGCCATACGAAATAAAGCCATAAAATGACATTATACCAGCTTTATTTCGCATTTAAAAATGTAATTTTATTTGTGAAAATAGAAGCAATTTAATTTTCCAAACTTTTTTATTAAAATAGTTAGGAAGGAGTTTTAGAGTTGGTTTCAAAAGCAGGGTTTTACGCTTTTTCCAGAATATTTATATATGTGTATATGTGGGATTCTCAATTAGGAGGGATTTTAGAGTTGGATTCAAAAGCAGGATTGCCGCTTTTTCCAGAATATTTATATATGTGTATATGTGGGATTGTTAGTTGGATTCAAAAGCAGGGCTTTACGCTTTTTCCAGAATATTTATATATATGTGTATATGTGGGATTTTGGAGTTGGATTCAAAAGCAGGATTGCCTCCTTTTCCAGAATATTTATATTTATTAATTAGGGTTGATTATTTTTTGTATGAAATAGCTATGCCGAATTCTCATACCATTCTTTTCATTATAGTGTTGGATTCAAAATCTAGTTTCAATAATTGAGTTAGTGGGGGTTCGGGGGCGGCAGCCCCCGTAATGAAAATATAATATTATTTAACATGTTTTATTACAGTGTATTAAAAAAATTAGAAACTTATTAATTTTTTTAATGAATTAGGCATCCGAATTCTTATACCATTCTTTTAATTTTAGTGTTGGATTCAAAATCTAGCTTCAATAATTGAGTTAGCGGGGGTTCGGGGGCGGCAGCCCCCGTAATGAAAATATAATATTATTTAACATGTTTTATTACAGTGTATTAAAAAAATTAGAAACTTATTAATTTTTTTAATGAATTAGGTATCCGAATTCTTATACCATTCTTTTCATTTTAGTGTTGGATTCAAAATCTAGCTTCAATAATTGAGTTAGCGGGGGTTCGGGGGCGGCAGCCCCCGTAATGAAAATATAATATTATTTAACATGGTTTATTACAGTGTATTAAAAAAAATTAGGAACTTATTAATTATTTAGGCCCCCAGCAATTTTTCTAAGCCCCATATCTCCCAAACGGATGAGAATAGACCCTACCTCTAGAAGCATTTTTTGTTTGTTTTGAACCCTAGAATAACCCCTAGTTCTATGGCAGTTTATTAGCGAAACACCCTGTATTTATCATTTATAACTGCACTTAATTATCAATTTCTATTTTTTTTTTACTTTGTTTACTATTAAACTAGAATTTGTATTAATTTTACTATATGGCTTTATTTCGTAAAATTTTAGAAAATGATATGGCTTTATTTCGCATTCAAATGCGAAATAAAGCCATACGCAAAAAAATTCTCGATATGGCTTTATCTCGCATTTGAATGCGAAATAAAGCCATTATGTCATTTTATGGCTTTATTTCGTATGGCTTTATTTCGCGTCACCGATTTATTTACCTCAATCTGTATTCACCCATGAACAACTATACGTAGCATTTAGTAGAACAAATCTGCAAATGGTGTGAGAGTTCAAATTGACCAAACAAATTTACAAGGTCAGTTCGAAAAGTATATAGGCCTGCATAACATTTTTGCTTAAATAGTAAAATGCTAAGTAAAATTTCAAATTTTGGTGCAGTTTATAATTTAATTCCAAAAACCCAAAAAATGGTGGGAAGGGGAGAAATGAGGTTAGATACTTGAGAAATTTGGCAATCTCCCCATTGAGGGGCTATTAGGACTTAAAAATTTAAAATATACTGTTTTTTTAAGTAAGCAGTAAATTATTCACCAGTGAATATATTTGCTAAACTAAACGTTAACAATGAGTACATATAATAAATAAAGAGTGTTGAAGTAGAACAAAAAAGGTCATTTTATTCTTTGTTTTGCCCTGTTAAAAAATAAGAAAACCATAAAAGTATAATCGTATTTATTCGTAAATGGTACCTACCGCGTACGTAATTTAATTGCGTACACAAAAATTGGTAATGGGATTATAAAATTGAGAGTGGTAAATTGTTATTGTATTTAATGTATACATAAATATGTGGATGAGAAGATTAGGAAAAGATTAAAGGAGATTACGTAAAATAATTTATGAATGAATATTGACAAAATTGATGATCTATTTATTATTCTACATACAATCAACAATACAAGTGTTTACATTCACAATTGCAAGTGTGGCGCAATAGTGTGAATAAAAATTTTAAACAGTGTTAAAAAAATTTGAATTTTGAAACAAATTTAAACTGTTCCTAATTTTAAAGTGACTTTATATACTTAAATTTAAGTTATTATTTATACTTAAAATAATTAGTGTGCAGTACTAAAAAATGAAAAACTGTAAAAAGTGTGTTGCTAAATTCAGTGAATCTACAGAAAAAAAAATAGTGGTTTAAGATTTTTCTAAATCTCACGTAAGTATATCTTTAATATGTGTCTATTAGAAACAAAATTCAAATAGTATTGTTTGACAATTTTAAAAAATTTTAAGTATGAACGCCATTAAAAATACTAAACAAATTCTATCTGTGTTTTTAGCACATTTTCAAAAAATTTTGTAAAAATGTGCCTATATAATTCACTCTGTCCTTCCGTCCGTATGTTTACAAAACTTTTACTCCGTTTGAAATAGAGTAAAGAAATTTTAACCACGGGTAGATATTACAAAAAACCTTTTTTCCTAGAAGAGAAATTAGGTCCTCTAAAATTAGTAGGAATTGGTTAACAAAGTTTTTTTAAAGCAACAGTCAGTCGGTGAAACCGACTTAGAAATACTCTACACCTATTTGGTTCAAATTTAATGGGAAGTCAATAAGTAAATTAAAACGATAAAAGCTTTTATTAGTTGCATCGTAAGACATAACTAACGATATTAACTGTATAGCATTAAAAACATTTTCTAATTATTTTATCAATTCAAAAATATTAAAAACTCTTCCTAATTTATCTATTTAAAAATATTAAACAACAAGTAAACTTGAAATAAATGGTTCGTAAAATGCAATTACAAAATTACATATTTAAAACTTTTTATCTAATTCAATAAAATTTTACACACCAGCAATTACTTCTTTTCAGGATTTTTAGCCATTAATGCTTTCATAAGCTTTTTATCACAAAATTTTATAATAAAAAAAAGGAATAACTGTAATTCTAAAATAAAATGACAAATTTAGAACTTTTTATATAATTCATTTAAATATAAAAATAAATTTTACAACTTAAGTATCGTACACAATTTCTAAATTATATATTACCTATGGTAATAATTCAATAAAATATAGATATGATATAACAAAAATTTCGTGGTTTATTAAAAAAATATTTTGTTTTAAATTTATAAAATATAATGCATATAATACATAATATAAATTGTTAAATAAGAACGGAAATACGAAATAGGACATCAACCTTAAATTTTTTATTAATTTCGAATATATGCTTTAAAGTCTTGGAAGTAAGGCGGTGGTACGCAAACCGTTATTCGAATTCATCTAAAATTTCACGTACACAAAACAAATAAGAAGAAACACCTGTGCCCCAAAAATAAGGTTCTATCGTCTTTGGATTCGAAATTATACTAGTTTGGCCTCAATTCAATCAAAAGCTTCTAGAATCCGAACTCGACCGGAACCAATTCCCATGGTACTTTCATTACTAGTAACCTAGAATTTATATTTCATCAAAAATAAAGTTCCAAGTTTTAGTGGTGTTTACAATTGATTTACTAGAAACGAAAAAATTGGATGGGTGAGGAGAAGAGGGGGCTGGGCAGATCCATCATAAGTTTGCTTAGAAAAAATTTGGGAACTTTCTCCATTGAAGGGCTACTAGGTCTTAAAAATTAAAACTTTTATGTTTTTATAAAACAGTAACTTATTCACCAGTGTAAGTTTTTCCAAAATTAAACGTTAACATTGAAGCTCCAACATTATATTTCGCACTTATTAACAGTTTTTCTTTAGTGCATTGGGGTTATATTCTACGTATTTCACTATTATTTCACATAATTAATAAATAAATGAAATAACTAAATTATAATATTATCATTTATTTTTATATATATTTCTATAAAAATAAATGACAAAATACTCAGTAAGAAACCGTATATAATTATGAAAATGTACTTTTTAAAAACCCTTGGTTTTTTTCCTCACTTGTTAAATAATATCTTGCATAACTGGAATTTTTCCGCCTTTATTTTCAATTTGAAAAAAATATATAATTTTAAAAAGAATATCATTTAAAATATTACCTGAATTGCGAAAATATACCTTATGATGCATTGTTTGTTTTTAATATATTGTGAACATATGTATAGATTAATAATTAAAATAATTAAATTAAATATTAAACGAGGAAGAGTGTAGTAGAGTAGTCTGTGTAAACTTTGGCCATTACACTTAACTATTTTTGGAAAAATTTCAGACACCCAGCTTCATTAGGCGTAGAGTAATACTCATATAAAAGAAGGAGTTGTACGGATGCTACTCGAACCCTCAGCAGTAGACCAACCAAATTTTGCAGTAACTTAGGCCATAACACTAAACTATTTTTGAAAAATTTTTAAACACCCAGGTTTCTTACGTGTAGTATAATGCTCATATAAAAGGAGTTGTATGGCAGCTACTTGAACCCTCTACAGTAGACCAAACAAGTTTTGCAATAGCTTTGGCTATTACACTAAACTATTTTTAGCAAAATTTTAGACACCCAGCTTTAATAAGTACAGAGTAATCTAATATATAAAGGAGAGAATTTGTATGTTTGTTTGTTTGTCCAGGATTCACGTGAAAACTACTGGTCCGATTATTACAAAATTTTATAGGAATAATTTTGAGAGCCCGGGGTGTGACAAAGACTATGTCACATTCTTATAACTCAACAGGTTGCGGCTCCAAAGCCGTTTTAAGCTTTTTCGTTTTTTGGATGTCGAGGCAAAACGGTTAGACCGATTAACTTGAAATTTTGCACAAATGTTCCTCTTAGCAACGGGAATTAGTTGTATAAATTTGGTTGGAATAAATTACCCCATTTCGGCCTGGCGGGCTTCCAAAAAATTTTGTGTTACCGATTTGTGTCCAATTTTTCAGGGTGGTTTCGCAGTCGAAAAGAGAGTTTGGCACAAATTTTTATTGAGTTCGGTTAACCCGTATAGGCACGAGGGTGAAATGAAGCTTATTCAATATTTCTGGTGTCGAGTCAAAACGGTTTGACCGATTGACTTGAAATTTTGTACAAATATTCCTGTTAGCAACGGGAATTAGTTGTATAAATTTGGTTGGAATAAATTGACCATTTTCGGCCTGGCGGGCTTCCAAAAAATTTTGTATTTCCGATTTGTGTCCAATTTTACAGGTTGATATTGCAGTCATAAAGAGAGGCTGCAAAAAGTTTTAGTTAAGTTCGATTAACCCGTTTTCCATAACGACGCCATGAAGTTTTCTATTAATTTTATTTGATTAAACGATTAAAAGAATTTTATTGAACATTTTGTACCAGCATTTTAATTAAAACCCACAGGGTTAATTTGGTTTTGATCTATTTGCCTGTTTTGAACAAAGATTCAATGAAATTTTCAAATTTTTGGTATGAACGCAAGTTAACCTTTATTCTAAAAGCTCACTTAATTAATAGGACAAATTTTTTCCCTTAAATAGTCTCAAATAGTTAAAAGCTAAATGAGATAATATTAATAATAATAAAAATAACGCTAATAAAGAATCCGAATAAAAATATCTTGAAAATTATATAACACAACATTTTCCTTCTCCACATTTTTACGTAGGTCTTGGTTTTTTATCTATTTTGCAGTTGTTGTTCTTTAAAAATATATTTCAGTGTAAAATTGCAGTTTTCTTCAAATAAAATCTAAAAATCAAAAAATAACTTCCTATATATTAAGCTTAAATACATAGTATTTTAAAACAGTTTTTGCAAGAAAGAAGCCTACTTTTCTCTAATAAAATCATAAAAAAACGAGGAAGAGCGTAGTAGAACTTGCAGGTACAAAACAAAACATAAGTTGAAAAGAAGATTTTTAAACCTTTTCTAAACCATCGACTATATTTTATTCAAACGTTGCCAATTCAAGAAAACTCCTATTGACATAGTAGAATGATATAATGGCCTATTTAGTATATCCTTTTGACCTATAGTCGAACGGGTAAAATAATGCTTATATGTAAACTAGCTATTACCGACGCACGTTGCGCCATCACTCAATGGAGTTTTAATTTAGGTTGTTGTTATTTAAGAAAGTTAACACAAAAATTGCAGATAGTGTATATGTTAATTTTAAAATGTAATAATAAAATGTATATCCTGTTTGGGCACGAGGGCGCAATGAAGCTTTTTCAATGTTTTTGATGTCGAGTCAAAACGGTTTGACCGGTTGACTTAAAATTTTGCACAAATGCTCCTCCTAAATTTGGTTGGAATAAATTAACCCATTTCGGCCTGGCGGGCTTTCAAAAAATTTTGTGTTTCCGATTTGTTTCCAATTTTACAAGTTGATTTTGCAGTCTAAAAGAGAGGCTGCCAAAAGTTTTAGTTAAGTTCGATTAACCCGTTTTCCAAGACGACGCCATGAAGTTTTCTATAAATTTTATGTGCTTAAAGGATTAAAAGAAATTTATTGAAAATTTTGCACCAGCATTTTAACTAAAACCCACAGGGTTAAATTGGTTTTGACCTGTTTGCGCGTTTTGAACAAAGATTCAATGAAATTTTAAAATTTTTGGTATGAACCCAAGTTAATCTTTATTCCAAAAGCTCACTTAATTAATAAAACTATTATTATTGCACTCCTCAAATAGTGCAAAAACTAAATGAGATAATATTAATAATAATAAAAATAAAGCTAATAAAAAATCCGAATAATAATCTTTAAATTTAAATAACATAACATTTTTTGGTAAGACTTTGTTTTTTATTTACTTTGCAGTTGTTGTTCTTTAAAAATAGATTTCAGTGTAAGATTGCAGTTTTCTTCAAATAAAATATTTATATATTTGAGACTATATTTGGTATTGTCCTAATTGGTACTAATTACAAATGAATTAATAAATTTAAAAATAAATTTGAAGTCAAACTGTCAAATCAGTTAGAAAGGGTTTTCAAATTTTCAAATTAAAAAAATTAAATTAAAATAAAATTAGTAAAGAATAATTAACAAAATTTATACAAGTCATTTGGTATAAAAGTATTTTTATGTTAAGCATTAAAAACAGAAAACGAAAATAAAAAATTATTTATATATAATCAGCTATAGTTATTCCTAGTTTGGCGCAAAAAAATATTTTGTAAAAACTAAAAGGTGATATTTAAATTAAAAAAATAAATAATGGCTAAGCGATGCTTTACTTGTCTGAAAGACTTTGAGAAAAAAAAATAAACGTATTCAATGCAGCGTAGATTATAAAAAAGAATATCACATCAAATGTGCTGAAAGGGGAAAACCAATCAATTTGTTTACAGCGGCTTGTAAGTGGGGTAAAGGATATTCATAGGATATTCATATATATATTTGTTTTTTTAATACAAAATTTGATAATCTAATCCTATAAAACAAACGTATGTTAGAAGAAAATAAAGTATTAAAAGAAAAAATCAAGTGCACGGAAGAAACAAATGTAAAGCTGGCAAATTAGTAAACAATAAGCCAAAAAATCTTGTATTAAAATAATAGAAAATGATGATCTCATAAATGTATCCAGATTTAATGGACTACATTCAGAAAGTAGTTTGCTAAGTAAAAAAAATATATATAAACATCTTTTCAATATAGAGGTTGGCTTTGAAGAAAATGGAAACAAACAAATTTTTTTTGACACCATCTCACACCATTTCAAAGTAAATTGTATTATGACTCAAAGCAGATTAAATATCTTTGGATCAAAGAAGACACCATTTTTATGCGCAAAGCCGATAGCTCAAATGTATTTAAAATACAAAATTTTAATGATATCACTTTTATTCAAAATCATATTAAAAGTTACTTAAAAATCTTTAAATTAACTTTTTTAAATTTGTTTCGTTTTAGGTATATATTATTTACACACTCGTTTTATATTGAGGATTTAATCATTTCAACAAAAATTTCAACAATATTCATTCTTATTTTTATTTTTTTAAAACACCTAACCTATAATTTCACTTGCCAGCATTCCAATTTTTTTTTCTTAATGAAAAAACATGTATGTATGTTTTTTTTTGTATTCTTTTATTATAAATATTTATTTTATTTACTCATTTCGTTACATTTTTAATTATAAAACATTTAATTTTTTTTTCTAAAGACAATTTCTTTTTATTTTTAAACTCAGCTTATTTATTAATACATAAAATATATAAAATTTCTAAATTTTTATTTTTTCTTAAAATTATGACTCACTTTTTATTTCTTTTTTTAATCTTATCTTTTTTTCTCAATAATTAAAAACCGTATATTAATACTCGACATATTCCGTAATATTATTTTAAAATTCATAATTCTTATAATTCCTATTCGATCATTTTGCTTAAAATATTTTCTACTATCAAAAACAGCTGACCAATATAATTTATATAATCTCATTTTACTGTATCTCACTCATTTTACTTATATTAGAACAGCTGATAATTTTTTTTTGTACTTATACATCTTTTTCATTTTATTTTGGTGATTTATCTCTGATGAGCTTCGATAATATTGATAACATTAACGGCAATTCAGCAAAACATAAATTTAAAAATAATTTAAATATTATATATTCAAATATTATAAAGCTTACGTAAAAAATTGAATGAAGTCGAAGCGTTACTTGAGAATTTTAATTCTGACATACATATTATAGCATTGACAGAAATATGGTTGCATTTATCAGAAAATAAATTTTTTAATATTAATTGTTTCACCTCATACTTTAGCAATAGAAATGATGGTTATGGCGGGGTTGCTATTTATGTAAGAAATGACAAAGATAATAATTTAATCTTTAGTGAAGAGTTGGGAAATAGTATTATTATAGGTGTAAAATTATAAAAAGAAAATAGTAATATTATAGGAATATATAGATCTCATGATACACGTATGACTGATTTTTTAACCAAAATGGATGAAATAAGGTTGAAACATAAAGGGTCAGTTATAGTAAGTGATATGAATATCAATTTACTGAAAAGCAATAGCTCTGACAGCAAGCTATATATTAATTTGTTGCTTAGCAATGGCTTTATAATTTTGAACAATATTTCGGAAAATATGGCACCAGAATTGGCACGGACTTCAAAACAGTAATTGACCCCGTTATTACAGACTTAGTAAAAAAAAATATTATTTCGATATATAAGATACATGTCTTTCTGACCATCAAATGCTTTTTATTAGTATAGTTTACAAACCCACAATAAGTATAACACCCCAATATAAAACAATATTAAATTTTGATAACATTGCAAATGAAAGAATATTGTTAAATCTTGATTCGTATACTGAGTTAGGAGAAGTTATTTCCGATCTTAGTTCAGTTATTAAAAACAACACACAACAAATACCCGTTAAAAATATAAACAAAAAAAAATGAATGGATCACCGAGCAAATTCTAAGAAAAATTAAAATAAGAAATTCATTTTTTAGGTATAAAAAAAAATATCCAAATGATAATCATATGAACAATTTATACAATATTGAGATAACGTAAAAAAGTTAATAGTTGAAGCTAAAAAAAATACACAAAAAAATTCTAACAAAAAAACACAAGATTGCGATAATAAAAAGATTTGGAAATAATGTTCAATGAAAGGCAAAATGGTGAGAAAAACTTCAAATAAAGGCTATTTACCTTAATAACAAAACTTTAGAATCGCCAAATAAAATCTCGAAGCATATGAATAATTATTTCATTAATGTTACTAATGAGATTGAAATATCAAATGAAGATATTGATTTCAATTATATGAATAATTTTGAAAGATCAATTTATTCGAATTTTCAATTAAACGCGACCAATAAGGAAGAAGTTCGTATTTCAATTAATTCACTAAACTTAACAGCGGCAACCGGATGTGATGGTATTTCTACGAAATTTATAAAACGCTTCGCAGTTAAACTAATTCCTGTCATTGTAAAATTTATTAATAAAACTCTTCAAACAGGTCTTTTCCCGTCTAATCTAAAAAGTGCCATTGTAAGTCCTATTCATAAAAGTGGGAATAGTACTGAAAGTTCTAATTACCGTCCTATTTCGGTCTTACCAGGATTTTCAAAAATTTTTGAAATTGTTATTAAAAATAGATTGAATACCTTTATGAACTACAATGGTAATTTAAGTGAAGAACAGTTTGGTTTCGAAAAAAGATCCAACACAAGAGCAGCTTGTCTATCCCTAACTGATTTCATCTTAAGGAATATAGATTACAAAAAAAATGTGGGTTGTGTTTTTCTAGATCTTAAAAAAGCATTTGATTGTGTTGATCATAAAATTTTACTAGTAAAACTCTCCAAACTTAATTTTTCTGAGGTACAACTAAATTTATCCAAATGGTAACTTGAAAACAGAGATCAAATAGTTCGCATAAATAATAGTTACAGCCCTAAAAAGAATACAACTGAAGGGGTCCCGCAGGGATCCATTTTGGGGCTTGATCTGTTTAAAATTTACATAAACAACTTAACTCGTTTAAACATCAAAGGAACCCTGGTGTTATATGCAGATGACGCTGTACTAAAATATGCTTGTGATAGTGAAGATGATTTGAAGAACTGCATTCAAAATGATCTGTGTACCATACAAATCTGGTTAAAAAACACCGTCTTTGTCTAAATTTCAAAAAAAAGAAAAAAATTCAATAATAAAATTTTAAACATGGGGACCACATTCAACTGGAACAACGAAAATATAGAAGTTGTGAAAAAGTTTAATTACTTAGGTCTAAAACTAGACAGTAAAGTAAATTGGAGTGATCATATTGAGCACTTAAAGAAAAATTTAGCTCCCTATATTTTTATTCTTTCTTTATTAATTAAGAAACTTTCTGTCAGACAAAACCTTATATACAATATATTCTTCTTTTATTAAATCGCATATTATCTACTTGAATCCTATATGGAGTAGAGCTCCTCAACAATATCTAAATAAATTAGATATCTTGCAAAAAAAAATTATAAAAATTATTCACAAATTTCCAAGTCAACACTCTACATCTTCGATATACTCTACACAATATATTAATTTCTCAAATATATATAAATGCGAACTATATATTTTGACTTTTAAAATTGTTAATAACGAGATCAAGCATAACTTCATACTCAACAGAATGGTCGATATCCACAATCACAATACGCGCAATAAAGCAAATTACTATTTTCGTTATTTCGCTCAAATATAAACAAAAACAATTGTTTATACAATTGTCTCAAAGTGTACAATGAACTTCCTGAAACGTTTAAATTAAATAATAGCATAAGAGAGTTTAAGAATAAAATTAAACCATATTTGTTACGCCATCAATTGGAAATAACTTAGATTTTATAAAATGAAAAATTCTCAATAGAATTGCAAATTTTTAATATAAATTTTTAACCTTTAATCACAGACGTGACGTAAAATTTACGTCGACGAAATTTCTTTAAAAATTATAAATTTATTTAAAAAACGCAGTAAGCCATGCAATTTTTTTTTATTCGCATATTTTATTTATCTCTATATGTCAGTACTGGTTAATATCTCTATATGGTAATAGTTCACGAGAAATCGGAGCTTTGGTGTAAAAAATACGTCACCTCTGTGAATAAGTTTTTTTTTCATAGAAGATTTTTTACCACACGTCTGTAAATATATAAGTATTTTAAAGAGAAAATTTACGTCATGTCGTTGTTTATGTGAATTTTTTTCTTAAAACCGTAACAATATTTTTTTTTCAATTTGATAAATATAGAAAACAATATGTCACGGAGAAATATAAATGTTGAAGATGCGAATTTCGAAAAAGAAATTTGTGATATTTTGGATGACTTTTCAGGTGATGATGATGTAGCAGATCCCAACTTTTGTTTAACATCTGAACATAATACTAGTACTGAAGAAGAGTATAATTCCAGCGATGAAAAAGAAAATAATGATAATTTTGATAATAATAATAGAAATAATAACGATGACAATGATAATAGTCATAATATTAATAATAATAATAATAATAATAATAACAATATTATTGTTGATAATGATAATAATAATAATGTTTCTAATAATGATATTGATACTAATACTAACACTGAAAATAATAGTGTTTCGACAAAACGATTTTACTACGGTAAAGATTCTTTCAAATGGTCACAAGTAGGACCTACACGTTCCTTGAAAACTCCTATTCACAAGATAATCCGACTTCCTGTATCTCGGTATTCAAATATATCAAGAGAATTAAAAACCGAATTTGATTTTTGGTTTTTAATTTTCAACATTGAAATAATGGAAATTATTATATCATGTACAAATAAAAAGCTTAAACAAATGCGTGCTAATTATGTGAACAAAGAAAATGCATAATTGAAAGACGTTGACACTGTAGAGCTTAAAGCATTTTTAGGATTATTAATATATTCATCAGTGTTTAAATCAAACCATGAGGATTTAAACATTTTATTTTCATGCAACGGATATCGAAGAGAGATATTTAGAGCAACAATGTCAAAAAATCGTTTTGAAAAATTACTGGTCGCTCTTCGTTTTGATGACATTGAAACTAGGGGTCAAAATTTAAAAAACGAAATTTTTAAAATATCACAAATTTTCGATAAAATTGTCGAAAACTCCCAAAAATATTATACTATTGGAGCTCACGCCTGCATTGATGAAATGTTGGTTCCATTTCGAGGACGATGCAGCTTTAAAATGTATATGCCAAATAAGCCAGCTAAATATGGCATCAAAATAATGGCGATGACGGATGCTAGAACAAATTATTTAGCAAATACATATATTTACCAGGGAAGAAATAGTGATGGAGTTGGTCTCAGTAATGAGGAAAAGAAACTTTCAATTCCCACGCAATCAGTTATACGATTGACCAAACCAATACAAGGCAGCAATAGAAATATTACCGCAGATAATTGGTTCACTTCGATAGAACTCGCTCAGCAATTGAGACTGAGACAATTGACATTACTTGGGACTATTAGAAAAAATAAAAAACAAATTCCACCAGAATTTTTACCCAATCGCACGAGGTAAGCTGGATCATCATTATATGGCTTTACAAAAGACTTAACTTTGCTCTCATACGGGCCAAAGAAATATAGAGCAGATATGGAAAAGTATATACATTTGTGATCAGCGTGACCTCCTGAGTCGATATAGCCATGTCCGTCCGTCCGTCCGTAGGCACGATAACTCAAAAAATATGATCTTGTTGAAATTTTAACTGGAGGTTACTAGGACTAAAAGTACGGCGGGGATTGCATATGGGCGAAATCGGCCAATTGGTTCGGATTCTGGACCTTTTAATCGATCGAAGGGCTAACGATCATATATAAAAAATGACAATAACTCAACAACTAATGACGCTTTCTTCTTCAAATTTGTGCTGTAGGTTACTAGTAATGAAATTACTTCGGGGATTACGTAATTTCGGGATTGGACCATGGGTTCGGAACCTAGAACTTTTTGATTGAATTTAGGCCAAACCAGCATAATTCCGAAACCGAAGAAGATAGAACCTCCAAATTTTGTATCAGGGTGTCCCTTCCTATTTCCTTAATGTCTTTCAAATTTGGGCCCCATTGGAGTAGTGGGTCGGGGACCAGCCATACATTTCCAAAGACCTTAAAGCATATCTTTAAAATTTATAAAGATAACAACTTAAAAAAATGTAGAAGCTTCAAATTTGGCACAAGGGTGTTCTTTACTATCCCTTGCATGTCCCCCTAATTTGGAATCAAATGGAGTAGTGGTTCAGTATCCCTCTTAGACCTCTTAAGTTTTAAAAGCTTATAATCGAAATTATTAAAAATAGTAACTTAAAATTAAGATAGAACGTTCAAATTGTGTAGGTTATTGGTAATGAAACTACGGTGGCGATTGCGTACGGTGAGGATTGGATAATGGGTTCGGAACTTAGAACTTTTTGATCGAATTTAGGCCAAACTAGCATAATTCCGAAACCAATGAAGATATAACCTCCAAATTTGGTTTCAGGATGTCGCTTCCGATTTCCTTAGTGTCCTTGAAATTTGAGCTCAACTGGAGTAGTGGGTGTGGACCAGCCACTCAGTTCCAAGGACCTTAAAGCATATTTTCGAAATTAATAAAGATAGTAACTTGAAACAAATGTAGAAGCTTCAAATTTGGCTCATGGGTGTTCTTTACTATTTCCTGCGTGTCCCTCTAATTTTGTATCTTTCTTAGACCCCCCAATGTGTAAAAGTTTATCATCGAAATTAATAAAACTAGTAACTTATAATTAAATTAGAACGTTCCAATTGTGTACAAGAGTTAACTAGTATTGAAAGTATGACGGAGACTGCATATGAGCGAAATCGTACCATGGTTTCGGGTTCTTGAACCCATGAAAAGTTCAAGGGATAACAAACATATAAAAACACCATAACTCAAAAAATAATGCCGCTATTTTGATGAAATTTAAACTCTAGGTTACTAGTAATGAAAGTACCATTGGAATTGGTTCTGGTCGAGTTTGATCAATGAGTTCGGATTCTAGAAGATTTTAATCGATTTGAGGCCGAACGAGTATAATTTCGAAGCCAAAAAATATATTTCCTATTTCCTATGTGTCCCCGAAATTTAGACTTAATTGTAGTGGTTCAGCTATGTTCAAAGGTACTTGTTGCATTTATGTAAAATTTATTTTTGTAAATTTGTAATTGTATTTTAGAAATACATTTATTGCATATTTTACGTTTATAAGCTTTTCTATTAGGTATATTAACTAGGCATTTAAAATAATTGCAATTTTGAAAAGTTTGGATTATTAAATATATTATGCTTTGATTAGCTTTTTATCACAAAATTTAATAACTAGAATTTTTTCATTTTGTAATTGAATTGGAATAAATATATTCTCATTTGTAACAAGTTTTTTTGTTTTTTAATATTTTTAAATAAATAAATTAGTAAGAATTTGTAATATTTTTTAAGAGATAGTGTAATTAGAAAATGTTTTTAGTATTATAAAGATAATTTGGTTAGCTATGTCTTACAATCAAATTAATAACAGCTTTTATGGCGTTAAAATGATTTATCGATATGTCATTAAATTTGAACCAAATAGGTGTAGGGTATTTCTAAGTCGGTTGCACCGACTGACTGTTTCTTTACTTGTTTTTAATTGTTTCTGTTTATCTAATTATGTAATTTAATATTCATATTATGAACTTTTGAATAATTTCTTAGAATTTTGATACTTTTTAATTAATTCTAAACCTCCAAACTCTTCAAACCCAACGGCCCTCCAAAGATGGGGTTTTGGCATACGGTTAACAGCCCTATCCAGTAAAAAAAAAAATTGTTACGAAACCTAAATCAAAGCCTCGGATACAAATGGAAACACGGCACCGACCCAAGCAACAGAAAATGGATATTGATTTTGCAACATGGAATGTGAGAACAATGAACAAAGAAGGAGCGTTAAAATCCCTGCTACCTGAACTAATAAAATATAAAATAGCGATAGCAGCAATTCAAGAAACAAAATGGCACAACAAAGGTATTTCGGATCTTAGGAGCCACTCGGTATTCTTCAGTGGAAAAGAGTATTCGGCTTGGCATTTTTAGTTAACAAAGCGTACAAACAGGCGATCCTAGATTTTAAACCGGTGAATGAGAGACTCTGTGTAATCCGCATCAAAACAAGATCGCACAATGTATCCTTGATAAATGCTCATGCACCTACCGAGGATAAGGCGGAAGTGGTCAAAGAAGATTTCCCAAATTGATCAACCAAATTGATCACGTTTTAGTTGAAAAGAGAGGGGCATCCCACATCATGGATGTAAGAGCCTATAGAGGAGCCTGCCGTGGATGGGATCATAATCTTGTGAAAGTCAGATATAGGAGCAGAATCATAGCCAAACGAGCATTGAGGAAACACAATTCATCGAAGCTGGACGTAAGCAAACTCAATATTTTTTTTTTTTTTTTTTTTTATTCCTTTTCCACTCCTTTAAGGAGTATAGGGCATTCACCAAGTTTAAATTTTAAACTAGGCTTCAGTTTCTTTAATCATAATATTCACTAAGCCGCTGATTAGTCGGCTGTAGCTATTGTATAAGGTTATGAAATATGAATGCACAAATGTCAACTTTGTGCGCCATCTATAATCTTACACAAGAATTATTTATATATTTTTATTAAATGTTATTTTATATTACGATATAAACTTTTACGATATAATTAAACAATTTTACGATATTTTTTTATTGGATATGATCTGACCGGGGTTTGAACCCGAGAACTTCCACTTGAAAAACGGCGTCTTTACCACTACACCATTGGTCAGATAAACTCAATATAACATCTGTTAAAAACGAGTACAAAGCGTCGATCGAGACAAACTTAAATCTAGAGGAACACATTGAGCTAAATGAAATGTGGGATAGTTTAAAAACGGCACTGCATCGAGTTTCTGAAGAAACTATTGGTTTCCAGCTAATAAAAGTTCGAAACGAATGGTATGACGGAGAATGCAGAGATGCGGTAGCAGCAAGAAATGAAGCACACAAAGAAAAATTAAGTAGACCAACACGTGCTAAGCAACTACATTTCGAGCAACTTAGAAGAGAGGCCGACAAAATCTGCAGAAAGAAAAAAAGGAAATGGCAGAACGATGCGCTAAGAAAGGTCCAAGATAATTTGCAAAATCGCGATAGTATCAGAGCAGCATATAAAGACATCCGCATCATCAGAGATGGTTACAAAGCCCAGTCAAACTTATGTAGAGATGCAGAAGATAATCTTTTATCATCTGAGGATGACATTAAGAACAGGTGGAAAGAATATTTTGAAAACTTACTAAATGCACCAAACGATGAAGTAAATGAACAAGAACAGATCACATTGGAAAGGCAAACCCAAAATGAAATCACGGGACAACCTACATTAACAGAGGTGGTCAATTCCATAGAGCTATTGAAAAATAACAAGGCTCCTGGTGTAGATAACATTCCGGCTGAACTTCTGCGTGATGGAGGAGAAACAGTAAAAAAAATCCTTCATAAAATAATACTAAAAGTGTGGCAAGAAGAAAAAATACCCGCTGAGTGGCAACTTAGTATTATATACCCAATCTACAAAAAAGGAGACAAGCTCAACTGTAAAAATTACAGAGGGATATCGATACTTAGCACTTCCTACAAAGTTTTCACTAACATCTTGAAAGCCCGCTTAGAATAATTGCCGAAAACATCATAGGCGAATACCAGTCCGGTTTCAGACCAGGACGGTCTACAACGGACCAGCTATTTGTGCTGAAGCAGGTATTGGAGAAGTGCTGGGAAAGAAATGTCGATGTACATCAAATCTTCGTGGATTTCAAGACCGCCTATGACTCTATTCAAAGGGAAAATTATATGTAGTTTTAAGCAACCTAGGCGTACCGGCAAAGCTAGTAAGATTGATTAAAGCTACTATGCAAAACACAAGCGCGAGGGTAAAAATCCAAGGGGATCTCACAGAACCCTTCAACATCAAACAGGGACTGAAACAAGGGGATGGACTAAGCGCCCATGCTTTTCAATCTTGCCCTTGAGCATATAGTCAGGAAAATCTCATATGGCCCGAATGCCACGTTGCTATTCAAAACCACCCAGATAGCTGCATACGCAGACGACTTAAATCTACTAGGAAGATCAGAGGCAGGTGTCAGAGAATGCTATATCTAGTTAGAGAAAACAGCTATAGAACTGGGTCTGAGGATAAACATCGATAAGACGAAAATGTTAGTAGTATCCAGACGTAACCAGAGAGAGAAACAAAACATTACTTTTGGTGATGACAACGTGGAAGTAGTAAAAAGTTTTGTCTATCTAGGGGCCGAAATAACAAGTGGAAACGATGAAACATCAGAGGTAACCCGAAGGATAGGCAAGGCAAACAACGCATACTACTCTGTTGAAGATAATGAGATCTCGAGAAGTCAGCAGAAAGTGTAAACTTGAGCTGTACAAATCTCTTATCAGACCGGTGTTATGCTACGGCAGTGAAACGTGGACGATCACCCAAGCGACGGCAAACCTACTTTCCCGTTTCGAAAGAAAAATACTTCGTAAAATTATCAGGCCAATTATCGACCAGGGCCAATTTAGAATGCGACGCAACGCAGAGCTATACAATGTATACACCGACAGCGATGTTGTGACATACATCAAGCTACAATGCCTTAGGTGGGCCGGTCACATACAACGTATGCCAGATTCCCGCATTCAAAAAAAGTATTGAACGGGAAAATAGATATAAAAAGACCAGTAGGAAAGCCGAGAAATCGATGGGTTGATTCAGTCGAGTCAGAAGCTGTATCAATGCTGCAAGAGCAAAATTGGATTACTGCTGCCCAAGATCGCGTGAACTGCAAGAGGATGATTCAGGAGGCCAAGGTTCGACAACGGACTGTAGCGCCATAGAAGAAGAAGAATAATTTTTTTTTTAATTGTTTCTCTTTATCTAATTAATTTAATATTTAGTATTAGGAACTTTTGAATACTTTCTTAGAATTTTGATACTTTTTAATTTATTGAATAATAATGAATTTTACTAGCTGTATTTGTGCTTAATTTTTGTTTATATAAAAATGAAGACTATATCTTTAAAAGGCTAGTGAAATAAATGGCATTTATTTTGAATTTTATATGTGAACAATTTATAATTTATTTTATTTAGGTACATTTAATACTGTTTTTGTTCTTAAAATAAAAAGAAAATCTTACAATTTAACTTTACTTTTTTTTCAAACAAAACTTTATGTAATTTTTATTTCAATATACAGAGTAAATTTTACATATAAGGGTAAAAATTACGTCATCTCTGTGTTTACGTAACTTTTTTTAGGTACGATTGAGACTCTTTTGATTGAGAGCTTTTGTTTACTGTATTACATAATTTTTCTATTATATTAGATTTTAATTTTTTATAATGTTGATTAATTGTATATCTCAAAGGGAAAGAAAATACTTTTTAATTTTGAATTATTATAATAACTTGTAAGGTCAAAGTTCAGGCTAAGACCATAAAAAAAAAAAAATTTTTTTTTGTTAAGATTATAGAATACAAAAACTTAATTAATATTTTATAAAGAAAAAAAAAATATATATATATAAATCAAAATATTCAATTTCGACATATCAAAAAAATCTGTAAAAAGTTGCTGTGCCGCAATGGGTTAACGGAACTCAACAAACCTGTTTTTGAGATTTTGAACAAGCAATATTTCGCTAAATTGGACGTAATATCCTTCCACAATTTTTTTTTGGAAAATTTTCGGACGGTAAGGATTAACAAATTCCACATCTGTTAGTAGAGTGAACTCCATGCTCAAAGAGGAGCACATATACAAAATTTGAAGTCAATCGGTTAAACCATTTTCAATTTATAGCAAAGTAACTAGAAAACCTATAAAAAGCTGTTGGGCCACAATGGGTTAACGGAACTCCACAAATACTTTTTTTTAGACTTTCTTTTTAACGAAAGTATTACTTCAAAAAATTGGCTGAAACTTGCTTTTTTACAATTGGCACGCTCCCGGACAACGCTGGGTAAATCTGCTAGTACTCATATAAAAAAAGTAGTTGTATGGCAGGTACTAGAACCCGTGGATCAAAATGGCTGGATTCAAACAGCGAAAAGGCTATTGCATAAAAAAAAATTTGTGAAAGTTTCAAAATCCTAGCTCCTTTATTTTTTGAGTTATCGTGCGGACGGGTGGACGGATTTACATAGCTAAATCGATTTATTTTTCGATTCTGATCTGATCTGTAAACTTGAGTCTATATCTACCCCCCGTCCTTCTCTGCATCACAAACGTAATCGCAAATTTAGTATACCCTTTCGACTAATAGTCATTCGGGTATAATGAATTGAAGGGGTAAGTAGATAAAGGTGTTAATTAATATTTTTAAAATTTCGAGAAAAATGCATTCAAAGTTTAGAAAATATTTTTAAATTTAAATGGTTTAGAAATAACTTTATTAAAAGTATTGCAAAAGTTAGCTTTGTGAATACTCTTATCTGCCAAAGAAAATTTTTTTGGATTTTCCATTTGAAAATAACGGTATTTAAGAATTTGTGCACTTAACTCCTTCTTCGACAAACATTTACATTTGTAAAAAGTGCTTAGAAAAAACTAAAATGGTGTTAAATACTATTCATCATTAATTTTCTATTAAAAAATATTATAAAATTTAGTTATTGTTTCATTTTATTTAAACAAAAAATATTAACATAAAAATTATTCATTAGAAATTAAAAAAATGTAACAGAAAAAACAAAAGTAATTAAAAATATTAAATAAAGATTAATTAAACATTAATTTTTTTAGAAAAATAAAAAAAAAAATTTACAAAATTATTTATTTGATTAAATTTTCGTAGAACCATATATTATGTTATTGAGGAACGAAAGGCATTAACCCTTTTATATCTTTCAGTTTTTCAACTGAAATTTGCTTCATTATCTTCTCCCTTGGAAGCAAATCTGTTTGACAATCTGGTGGTTCTTTATGAGAAATTTCAACCTTTAAAAATGGCGAATTTATATCATAGTTGGTTTTATATAAATAGTATCCATACTTTTCTATACAAAACTATTTAATACCGGTTTTGAATGGAACCTTTTCTTTAAGTACATTCATTTTGCTATTAGTTATTTTTAATTTTTTTTGTAATAAATTGACCGCTCTAAAATGGTTGTTCATTTCGGTAACCATTCCATTTTTACCTATTGCTTCCCTGATTATTTGGTTATATTGGTCAGGTGTGTAAATATTTTCATGTTTGCGAGAACCTTTTCAATTCGCCCGAAATCTCTATCACTGTCTAAATAGGAGTGGCCAACTTCAGGGAACTTATGATCGATCAGGTCAAAATACTTCAATATCAATGCTCAATGCTCATATTAAAGTTTTTGTTTTGGCCGGCACATGAGTCTGACCAAATTATTAAATGGCGACGCTTATTTATTTCCGGATTATTATTAATAAGCATCCATAAACAACTAATAACTTCGAGACTTCCACGATTAGCCTCATCTTCCGTCCAAGTATGCATAAAACTTTTATGACCTTCCGTTGTAATGCAGTGGATTCCTAAATTATAAAACCAAAGCTGCCTGGAATAAAATGCCTTGGATGTTGTTAGTTTTGGTAAAGGCATTGTTTGCTGCAAATCAACAATTATGTAACAGACATTAGGATCAGATTTCGCCAATTTTCTGTCCAGTTGTTGCAATTCAAAAACTATTTTATAATTTTCTTGGTGCTCCTCATTACTTTTTCCAGAATCACAAATACTGCATGTATCACTTTTCGGGCAAGGAAATGATAAATTAAAATGATTGTCGAAAATATATCGATAATAAGAAAGGTTAACTTTATATCGTACTCCATTGTCATTTATTTCCTCTAAATACAACTCATGCATTTTTCGGGCATTTAACAAAGGGGATAAGTATTTTTTATTCGGATTATTATCCCGCGAATAATGGGAAGACTCGGCAGGAAAACGCCCAATATGTTCTTTTATAACTTCTTGTACATCATTTGGAATTTTATGCGGCCTATTGTGGTGTTTTCCTCTATTATCATGCGGTTGACCAAATTTCAGTTTTTTTTTAATAACATCAATTTTTTTCCGGCTAAATTGATAAATTGAGCAGAGAGCTGCTTTACAAATCCTTTTACGTTTACCATTACAAACGACAAAGTACGAATAGCTATGCAAACATCGTTTTGTAACGCCAGTTTTTGTGCGCTTCGGCGATTTCATTTCAATATTTTTAAATAAAACTGCATTTTTTGCATCAGCATTTAAATTGTAGTAATTTGAAAATAATAGTTGTGTTGATGCTTCATAAATTATTTCAGAACAGCGATAACGGCAATTATTAGTGCATAAATTCCCTAAATTAACTGATTTTTTTTTAATTACTTTTCCGCTTTGAGTTTCATAAGAAAGTCCCTTTGCTCTACAAATTTCAGATTTCTTACGTTTCCACTCATCGGGATTTCTACTCCTTTTTTTTGTAGTTTTTAATTTTAATGGAAATATTTTTTTTTTGTTTGTCTGATTGCTAGACCCTGCTTCGAGACTTTCAGTACAAGGTTCTAAAATTATTATTGCAAAAATTTATATGTTGCAAAACTTAGTACCAAAAATTTTAAATAATATAATATCTACCTGGTAATAATAATTCATTTGATTCAACATTTTTATTAGACTCGATTTCAAGATTGTCACTACTAGATTCTAAAATAAAATTATGTTAAAAGAAAACTTACTACCGAACATTTTAAATAATATATACCTGATAATAATAATTCATTTTTATTAAACTCGGTTTCAAGATGATCTTTACTAGATTCTAAAATAAAAATCATGTTAAAAGAAAACTTACTACCGAAATTTTAAATAATATGTACCTGATAATAATAATTCATTTAAATCAGCATTTTTATTAGACTCGGTTTCAAGATTATCATTACTAGATTCTAAAACAAAAATTATGTCAAAATCAAACTTTACCGAAAATTTTTAAATAATATCTACCTGACAAATAATTAGTATTTTCAAAACAACTTGGAGCATATTCGGTATCTGAACCAGAAAAGTCCTCAAGAGAAGTCTTATCTTTTTCAATATTTTCTTTAAACTTCTTCTCTAATTTTTTCTTTTCGAGTATTAATTGGACCATTCTCTTCCTGCGATTCATTTTAAATAATTTTTATACCCGTGCACACATATATGAACATCGGGTATATTAAAATTACTCCTCCGTTTGTAACGCATCGAAATATAAGAGCTAGATATAGTGTCAAGGGTACGTATCGAATCAGCATCGAAAAGTGAATCGATCTAGCTATGTGTGTCCGTCCGTCCGTCAGCACGATAACTCAAAAACTATAAGAGCTAGAGTTCTGAAACTTTCACAAAGTAATTTTTAGACAATTTGTTTAAAAATTTGTTTAACAATAGGGAACCGTTTTTGGTTAAAATCGAAGAAAGGCTTCGGGTAGCTGCCATACAAATTTTTCGATATTTTATGAGTATTTTCTAAATTAATAACAAAATAGAAACCAAATATAAAAACAAACAAATTGTTGTTTAATTATTATTCGATTCATGGTGTAGTAGTTAGGACATGTTACTTGTAGCAAAAATATCTCGGTTCGAATCCAGGCTAAGGAAAATTTTTTTTTTTTAAATTCATTTTTTTTTATCTATTTTTTTTTTAATAAAATATATGTATTTATTTTATATTTGAAAAAATTTTATTTTATAGAAAATTTGACAGAAGACTCTCATTTATATTAAAAATTATTAATTTTTTTTAATATTTCTATAAAAAAATTCAAAACTGTTATTTAAAACAAACAATTGATACCATAGAAACTACGATTATTTAAAACTGTTATTTAAAACAAACAATTGATACCTTAGCAACTACAATTATTAAAAAAAAAAATAATGAGATAAATAAAAACTCGTTTTGTAGACAAATTATTAATTGTTCTATGGTATAGTGGATAGGACATGGGACTAGTAGTCAAAACGTTTCGGTTCGATTCCTGGCTGGGGAAAAATTTTTTTTTTTTTTAAATTCATCTTAAAATTCTCATTTAGAAAGTATTTATTTTTTTTAATACATTTTTAAAAAAATTCAAAACAGTTATTCAAAACAAACAATTGATACCATCGCAACTATAATAATTTAAAAAAAAAATTGAGATGAATATAAAGTCGATGGCTTAGTGGTTAAGACGTTGACATTTTAATTGAAAAGTGTGGGTTCGAATCTCGTTGAGAGCATATTTTTTTTTTAAATTCATCTTTTTTTTAATTCATTTTTTTTTTTATTAATTTTTTTTGTAATTAAATATAATAAAACAAAATATTTTAAATTTTCTGTCAAACAGTTCAATTGCAATATAAGAATTTCTTATTTATTTAATACACGCACGGGTATCTAAAAGTTGACAAGGGCAACTATAATCTTCCTCGTTTTTCATAAAATTATACACAAAAAATAGGTAACTAGTTCTCACTAGTTCATATTCAAACATGAAACTGAACACAAAATTTTATTTTCTAAACAATATTTTTAATAAAAATATTTGCTACTACAAAATTTACAGTAATTTTAGCAAAAACATATATTTTTTTAATGCACTAACTATAATAAAGCGTACATACATATTGTACATTAGTATACTTATTTTTTTTTGCATTTTCCTTTTTTTGTTCTTTATAACCGTCACTTTCTGATTTAAAAAATTGTACCTATTTTTAAAGAAAATAAAATTATAAACATTAAAAAGGGTGTTAAGTGTTAATACTTTGTAATTAAATTTGCCGACTGTTATGATTGATGTTTTAAGTGGAAGAAGGTGTTAAATAATTTACTTAACACTTTCTTCAATTGAAACATAAATCATAATCATCTCCAAATTTAGTAAGAAAGTATTAAGGGATCTTAACACTTTTATGCATTGAAAAATTGAACAATTAATCGGTTTTATTGTATTTAACTCCTTTATCCTTCGAAAATCTCGCAATGTATTAACTTTATAGCTATAAAACCCTTCACAGTTGAAAATATGGATTATAAAATTATATTCTGCCCGCACAGCTCAATTTTTGCAAAAATGTCACTTAACACCTTTATCCACTTACCCCTTCAATTATTCTGGTTTATGTTTAACATAAAGTTTCATATAAAATACAAAACAGTTAAAAATATAACTAACTAAAATACCTAATACTAAATTAAAGTAGGTATTATTTTTCATTGATAATTAAATGAAATTCCAAAATATATTGATAGGTGTTAATTTAATGAAAATTATGTTCTTGTTTTCTTATAACTCAAGATACAAAAAACAAAACATAAACATATCACTCGACAACCTTATTTATTTCCTATTAGGCTAAATTTTATATTATATTACAGAGAATGCAGAAAATAAAAAGCAAGTAAAGAAACAGTCAACAGTCAGTCAGTGCAACCGACTTAGAAATACTCTACACCTATTTGGTTCAAATTTAATGGGAAGTCAATAAGTTATTTTAAAGCGATGAAACCTTTTATTAGTTTCATCGTAAGACATAGCTAACGAAATTAACTGTATAATATTAAAAACATTTTCTAATTATTTTATCAATTCAAAAATATTAAAAACTCTTCCTAATTTATCTATTTAAAAATATTAAACAATAAGTAAACTTGAAATAAATGGTTCGTAAAATGCAATTACAAAATTACATATTTAAAACTTTTTATCTAATTCAATAAAATTTTACACACATGCAGCAATTACTTCTTTTCAGGATTTTTAGCTGTAGTGCGTTTACTGTTGAATGATTTAGTACCCTTGATTAATTATTTCAATTTTAAATAATTTTTTAATTTATTCTTTTAATTTACTTATTTTTTAATGTTTTATATATTTAAACACAAAGTTATTCGATTCGAAATATTAATTTGTAATAATATAAATATAAAAGTTTATATAATTTGATGGTTTTTAATAGTAATTAAACCCATTAATGCTTTCATAAGCTTTTTATCACAAAATTTAATAATCAAAATATGCAATAACTGTATTTCTAAAACAAAATGACAAATTTAGAACTTTTTATATAATTCATTTAAATATAAAAATAAACTTTACAACTTAAGTATAGTACACAATTTCTAAATTTTATATTACTTATAGTAATAATTCAATAAATTATAAATGTGATAGAATAAAGATTTCGTTGTTTATTAAAAAAATATTTTGTTTTTAATTTATAAAATATAATAAATAATATGTTTTATAGTAAAATTCTTAGTCTTTTAAAATATAAAAGTGTTAAATAAGAACGGAAATACGAAATAGGGTATCAACCTTAAATTTTTTATTTTTATTAATTTCGAATATATGCTTTAAGGTCTTGGAAGTAGGGCGGTGGTACGCAAACCGTTATTCCAATTCATCTAAAATTTCACGTACACAAAACAAATAAGAAGGAACACCTGTGCTCCAAATATAAGGTAGAGGGCGGTGGTACGCAAACCATTATTCCAATTCATCTAAAATTCCACGTACACAAAACAAATAAGAAGGAACACCTGTTCCGCAAATTTAAGGATCTATCGTTTTTGGTTTCGAAACTATACTAGTTTGGCCTCAACTCGATCCAAAGCTTCTAGAATCCGAACTGGACCGGAACCAATTAAGCAAATATTAAAATTATTAAATACAGTGATATATACAAATATTATAATACTAGCTAATACCCGGTGCGCGTTGCTGCGCCTCTCAATGGAGGTTTAATTGAAGTTGATGTTACTGCAAAAAGTTAACACAAAAATTACACACGGTTATCACATGTAAATTTTAAAATGTATGAAAGCAATATTTTTAAAACGATTTTCTAGGATTATTCTAGTAATTTTTGAAACTTTCTGTAATTCAAAGCAGTACAAACTACTTTCCAAAATTTGACGTAATTTACTTTCAAAAAAATTTTTTTTACCAAACGTAGAACCGATTATTAACAGACTCAACTCCATTTTCAAGTTGCTTCACACATAAAAAAATTGAGGTCAACCGGTCAAATCGTTTCTAATTTAGAGTAAAGTATTGAAAAAACCTGTAATAATCCCGTCGGCTCGACATGGGTTAACAAATTCCAAAACTTTGAAAAGTGTCAACTCAGTTCCCACAGGGGAGCACGTATACAAAATTTGAAGAAAATCGGTTAAACCGTTTCTAATTTAGAGTTAAGTATTGAAAAAACCTATAAAAAGCTGTTGGGCCGCAATAGGTTAATGGAACTCAACAAAATTTTTTTTGGGGCTTTCTTTTTAGTTAAAGCAGAATTTCATAAAATCGGACAAAATTTGGACCCAAAATTTTTTTTGACTACCCGTCGCCCCGACATGGGTTAACAAATTCCAAAACTGTTAATTGTGTCAACTCAATTCCCAAGGAGCATCACGTATATAAAATTTGAAGTCAATTGGTCAAACCGTTTTCATTTTAGAACTAAGAAGTTTAAATACTTGCACCACAGCCCCAACTTGGCGGTCCGTCAGAGCAAAATTTTTGGGCCACTATTTCTTTCCGTACCCAAAAACCTCTATATACAAATTTTCATGAAAATCGGCTGGGCAGTTTAGGAGTCTACTCGTTACATACAAACAAACAAACAAACAAATAAACAAACTTTCGCTTTTATATATATAGATGAGTGAATGCAATAAGTGTAAAACGCTGATACGGGGAGAATCTGGAATACGATGTAAAGGTGTTTGTGGCAAAGTTTATCATGTTGCTGTAAAGAGTTCCAGTGTTGATACAACAAGTTATAATGGACTATTAACTAATAGTATGATAAAGTATATATGTGATGATTGCATTACATTAATACATGATATTGATTTAATAATAATCGAAATAAAAGAGAGTGTAAAAATAAACAGAAATTTGCTCAGAGAATATAAAAGTGATTTTGAACACTCATTAAAAAAAAGTGGGAATGAGTTAAAATTACTTCCTTAATCTATTGAAGCCAGATAAGACGCAAGACTCAAAAATATGAAAATAGCTCAAACCGCTGATGCCAATACTGTGTTAGAGATGATAAATATGAATAAGTTATCAGAAATATTTATTGAAAACCAACAAAAAAAAAATGAACAAAAAGAAAAAAATAGAGTGAATTGTGAAAAAAGCTTGTTAGAGATACAAAAAATGAGTAGGTTATCAGAAATTATTATTGAAAACCAAAATAAAAAAAAACAAGTAAGGAAAAAAACCAAGGATTTTTAAAAAACACATTTTCAAAATTATATACGGTTTCTTACTGAATATTTCATCATTTATTTTTATAAAAATATATATAAAAATAAATGATAATATTAATTTAGTTATTTCATTAATTTATTAATTACATGACTAATAGGGAAATTCTTAGAATATAACCCCAATGCACTCAAGGAAACCTGTTAATAAGCGCGGAAAATAATGTTGCAGCTTCAATGATAACGTTTAATTTTGGAAAAAACTTACACTGGTGAATAAGTTACTGTTTTATATAAATACTAGCAGATTTACCCGGCGTTGCCCGGAAGCTTGAAAATTGTAAAAAAGCAAGTTTCAGCCAATTTTTTCAGATACTACTTTGCCTATAAATGCCACAAAAAAATATTTGTGGAGTTCCGTTAACCCATCGTGGCCCAACAGCTTTTTATAGGTTTTTTCGTTGCTTTGCTATATATTAGAAATGATTTAACAGATTAACTTCAAATTTCGTATATGTGTTCTTCTTTGAAAATGAAGTTCAATTTACTAACAGACTTGAAAGTTGTTAACACCTCCCGACCCGAAGATTGTTCAAAAAACAATTTGTAAATAAATTACGTCCAATTTTTGAAAGTAGGTACAACTTCTTTGAATTAAAGGAATACTTAAAAAAAAGGTTTGTCGAGTTCTTTTAATCGATTGCGAAACAAAAACTTTAAAAAACAGTTTGCAAAACAATTTGAACGATTATCTCTAATTTTTCTATACATGCTGATTCTTGACAATTTGGTGCTCCTTGACGATATAGTTGAGGATGGTAGGTTTCCGGTGAACAATGTTAACTGAATTAAAATGACTATAGGTCAAAAGGGGATTTTCTTGAATTGCCAACGCTTGAATAAAATATAGTCGATGGTTTAGAAAAGGTTTAAAAATTCGCTTTTCAACTTATATTTTGTTTAGTACTCACCTGAAAGTTGTAATACGCTCCTCCTCGTTTTTTTATGATTTTATGAGAGAAATGTAGGCTTATTTTTTGGAAAAACTGTTTTAAAATACTATGTATTTAAGCATTATATATAACAAATTGAATTTTTTGATTTTTAGATTTCATTTGAAGAAAACTGAAAATTTCATTGAATCTTTGTTCAAAACGCACAAACAGGTCAAAACCAAATTAACCCTGTGGGTTTTAATTAAAATGCTGGTACAAAATTTTCAATAAAATACTTTTAATCGTATAAGAAAATAAAATATATAGAAAACTTCATATCATCGTCGTGGAAAATGGGTTAATCGAACTTAACTAAAACTTTTTGCAGCCTCTCTTTTAGACTAAAAAATCTACCTGTAAAATTGGACACAAATCGAAAACACAAAATTTTTTGAAAGTCCGCCAGGCCGAAATGGGTTAATTTATTCCAACCAAATTTATACAACTAAATGCGGTTGCTAAGAGGAACATTTGTGCAAAATTTCAAGTCAATCGGTCAAACAGTTTTAACTCGACATCAAAAACATTGAAAAAGCTTCTTTGCACTCTCGTGCCCAAACGGGTTAACCGAACTCAACAAAAATTTGTCCCAGACTTTATTTTCGACTGCAAAACCACCTTGTAAAATTGGACACAAATCGGAAACACAAAATTTTTTGGAAGCCCGCCAGGCCGAAATGGGTTAAATTATTCCAACCAAATTTATGCAACTAATTGCGGTTGCTAAGAGGAACATTTGTGCAAAATTTCAAGTCAATCGGTCAAACTGTTTCGGCTCGACATCAAAAACATTGAAAAAGCTTCATTGCGCCCTCGTGCCCAAACGGGTTAACCGAACCCAACAAAAATTTGTGCCAGCCTCTCTTTATGACTGTAAAACCACCCTGTAAAATTGGACACAAATCGGAAACACAAAATTTTTTGGAAGCCCGCCGGGCCGAAAGGGGTTAATTTATTCCAACCAGTTTTATACCATTAATTCCGTGTAATAAGAACAACATTCGTGCAAAATTTCAAGTGAATCGGTCAAACCGTTTCGACTCGACATCAAAAAAACGAAAAAGCTTAAAACGGCTCTGGAGCCGCAACCTGCTGACTTATAAAAATGCGACATAGCCTATGTCACCCCCCGGACTCCCAAAATTATTCCTCTAAAATTTGGTGTCAATCGGACCAGTGGTTTTCACGTGAATCCTGGACAAACAAACAAACAAACAAATAAACAAACAAACAAATAAACAAACAAATTTTCTTCTTTATATATTAGACTAGCAGATTTACCCGGCGTTGCCCGGAAGCTTGCAAATTGTAAAAACGCAAGCTTCAGCCAATTTTTTGAAATACTACTTTGCTTATAAATGAAGTCACAAAAAAATATTTGTGGAGTTCCGTTAACCCATCGTGGCCCAACAGCTTTTTATAGGTTTTTTCGTTGCTTTGTTATATATATTAGAAATGATTTAACCGATTAACTTCAAATTTTGTATATTTGTTCTTCTTTGAAAATGAAGTTCAATTTACTAACAGACTTGGAAGTTGTTAACCCCTGTCGACCCGACGATTGTTCAAAAAAAAATTTGTAAGTAAATTACGTCCAATTTCTGAAAGTAGGTACAACTTCTTTGAATTAGGGGAATGCTTAAAAAAATGTTTTGTCGAGTTCTTTTAACCGATTGCGAAACAAAAACTTTAAAAAACAGTTTGAACGATTATCTCTAATTTTTCTATACATGGTGCTTCTTGAGAATTTGGTGCTCCTTGACGATAGAGTTGAGGATGTTAGGTTCCCGGCGAATAATGTTAACTGAATTTAAATGACTATTGGTCAAATGGGGATACTAAGTTTGCCATTATGTCATTATACTATGTCAATAGTAGTTATCTTGAATTGCCAACGTTTGAATAAAATATAGTCGATGGTTTAGAAAAGATTTAAAAATTTGCTTTTCAACTTATATTTTGTTTAGTACTCACCTGAAAGTTGTAATACGCTATTCCTCGTTTTTTTATGATTTGATGAGAGAAATGTAGGCTTTTTTTTTGGAAAAACTGTTTTAAAATACTACGTTTTTCAGCGTTATATATAAGAAATTGAATTTTTTGATTTTTAGATTTCATTTGAAGAAAACTGAAAATTTCATTGAATCTTTGTTCAAAACGCACAAACATGTCAAAACCAAATTAACCATGTGGGTTTTAATTAAAATGTTGGTACAAAATTTTCAATAAAATACTTTTAATCGTATAAAAAAATAAAATTTATAGAAAACTTCATGGCGTCGTCGTGGAAAACGGGTTAATCGAATTAACTAAAATTTTTTGCAGCCTCTCTTTATACTGCAAAATCAACCTGTAAAATTGGACACAAATCGAAAACACAAAATTTTTTGAAAGTCTGCCAGGCCGAAATGGGTATAATTATTCCAACCAAATTTATACAACTAATTGCGGTTGCTAAGAGGAACTGGCAAGAGAGAACTGAATCATCAAAAACGACATCAAAAACTTTGAAAAAGCTTCATTGGGCCCTCGTGTCCAAACGGGTTAACCGAACCAAACAAAAATTTGTGCCAGCCTTTCTTTTCGACTGCAAAACCACCCTGTAAAATTGGACACAAATCGGAAACAAATAATTTTTTGGAAGCCCGCCGGGCCGAAATGGGTTAATATTGTCGAACCATCTTTATACAACTAATTCCGTTTGCTAAGAGGAACATTTGTGCAAAATTTCAAGTCAATCGGTCAAACTGTTTCGGCTCGACATCAAAAACATTGAAAAAGCTTCATTGCGCCCTCGTGCCCAAACGGGTTAACCGAACCCAACAAAAATTTGTGCCAGCCTCTCTTTTTGACTGCAAAACCACCCTGTAAAATTGGACACAAATCGGAAACACAAAATTTTTTGGAAGCCCGCCGGGCCGAAAGGGGTTAATTTATTCCAACCGCAAAATTTCAAGTGAATCGGTCAAACCGTTTCGACTCGACATCAAAAAAACGAAGAAGCTTAAAATGGCTCTGGAGCCGCAACCTGCTGACTTATAAAAAGGCGACATAGCCTATGTCACCCCCCGGACTCCCAAAATTATTCCTCTAAAATTTGGTGTCAATCGGACCAGTGGTTTTCACGTGAATCCTGGACAAACAAACAAACAAACAAACAAACAAACAAACAAATAAATAAACAAACAAATTTTCTTCTTTATATATTAGATTAGAAATTTGCATTCAAAACCTTTTACAAAATTACAAATAGACATGAGTTAAAAGTTTTAAAAATATTGTTTTCGACTGTTAAGCAGGCCAACAAAAACTTAAAAAAAATACATTAGGTCCAAACGGGTTAATAGAGCGCAATCATGTTTTTTGGTGAGCTTGTGAAATAATGCAATGTTTGCGTTAACTTTAAACTGTGTTAGTCGAACAATTGTTTTTTTTTAACATATTGATTAAACCTTTTCAACAGAAAAACAAATTTATATTAAAGATTGAACTCTTTAAGGAGATCAAATTTAATGAACCCTTGTGACAAAAGGGGTTAAATGATAAAAATCAAATTAACCCTGTGAGCTTTGCTAAAAAAGATTAGCTGAAAAATGTGTTCAAGATTAGCTGAAAAAAGTGTTCGTTTAAGCTCAACAACAAAAACATTGAAAAGGCTTCATTGCGCTCTCTTGCCCAAACGGCCAAAAAAAATATTGAAAGCCCGCAAGGCCGAAATGGGTTTATATATTCCAAGCAACTGTATAAAACTAATTCCGTTTGCTAAGAGGAAGATTTGTGCAAAATTTCAAGTCAATCGGTCAAACTTTTTCGGCTCAACATCAAAAACATTGAAAAAGCTTCATTGCGCCCTCGTGCCCAAACGGGTTAACCGAACCCAACAAAAATTTGTGCCAGCCTTTCTTTTCGACTGCAAAACCACCCTGTAAAATTGGACACAAATCGGAAACAAATAATTTTTTGGAAGCCCGCCGGGCCGAAATGGGTTAATATTTTCGAACCATCTTTATACAACTAATTCCGTTTGCTAAGAGGAAGATTTGTGCAAAATTTCAAGTCAATCGGTCAAACTGTTTCGGCTCGACATCAAAAACATTGAAAAAGCTTCATTGCGCCCTCGTGCCCAAACGGGTTAACCGAACCCAACAAAAATTTGTGCCAGCCTCTCTTTTTGACTGCAAAACCACCCTGTAAAATTGGACACAAATCGGAAACACAAAATTTTTTGGAAGCCCGCCGGGCCGAAAGGGGTTAATTTATTTCAACCAACTTTATACCATTAATTCCGTTTAATAAGGAGAACATTCGTGCAAAATTTCAAGTTAATCGGTCAAACCGTTTCGACTCGACATCAAAAAAACGAAAAAGCTTAAAACGGCTCTGGAGCCGCAACCTGTTGACTTATAAAAATGCGACATAGCCTATGTCACCCCCCGGGCTCCCAAAATTATTCCTCTAAAATTTGGTGTCAATCGGACCAGTGGTTTTCACGTGAATCCTGGACAAACAAACAAACAAACAAACAAACAAACAAACAAATTTTCTTCTTTATATATTAGATTAGAAATTTGCATTCAAAACCTTTTAGAAAATTACAAATAGACATGAGTTAAAAGTTTTAAAAATATTGTTTTCGACCGTTAAGCAGGCCAACAAAAACTTAAAAAAAATACATTAGGTCCAAACGGGTTAATAGAGCGCAATCATGTTTTTTGGTGAGCTTGTGAAATAATGCTATGTTTGCGTTAACTTTAAACTGTGTTAGTCGAGCAATTGTTTTTTTTTTAACATATTGATTAAACCTTTTCAACAGAAAAACAAATTTATATTAAAGATTGAACTCTTTAAGGAGATCAAATTTAATGAACCCATATGACAAAAGGGGTTAAATGATAAAAATCAAATTAACCCTGTGAGCTTTGCTAATAAAGATTAGCTGAAAAATGTGTTCAAGATTAGCTGAAAAAAGTGTTCGTTTAAGCTCAACAACAAAAACATTGAAAAAGCTTCATTGCGCTCTCTTGCCCAAACGGCCAAAAAAAATATTGAAAGCCCGCCAGGCCGAAATGGGTTAGTATATTCCAAGCAACTGTATAAAACTAATTCCGTTTGCTAAGAGGAAGATTTGTGCAAAATTTCAAGTCAATCGGTCAAACTGTTTCGGCTCGACATCAAAAACATTGAAAAAGCTTCATTGCGCCCTCGTGCCCAAACGGGTTAACCGAACCCAACAAAAATTTGTGCCAGCCTCTCTTTATGACTGTAAAACCACCCTGTAAAATTGGACACAAATCGGAAACACAAAATTTTTTGGAAGCCCGCCGGGCCGAAAGGGGTTAATTTATTCCAACCAGTTTTATACCATTAATTCCGTGTAATAAGAACAACATTCGTGCAAAATTTCAAGTAAATCGGTCAAACCGTTTCGACTCGACATCAAAAAAACGAAAAAGCTTAAAACGGCTCTGGAGCCGCAACCTGCTGACTTATAAAAATGCGACATAGCCTATGTCACCCCCCGGACTCCCAAAATTATTCCTCTAAAATTTGGTGTCAATCGGACCAGTGGTTTTCACGTGAATCCTGGACAAACAAACAAACAAACAAACAAACAAATAAACAAACAAACAAATAAACAAACAAATTTTCTTCTTTATATATTAGATAAAAATTTAATTTTTAAGACCTAGTAGCCCTTCAGTTGGGGAGGTTCCCAAGTTTTGTTTAGCAAACCTATGATGGATCTGCCCCCTGTCCTGACCCTTCAATTTTTTTTCGGGGAAATCAATTGTGAACTCCACAAAAATTTGGAATTTTACCTAAAATTTTATTATCTAAGCAAAAATAGTTAAAACTAAGAGACAATTTCTTCAATTTAAAGAAATCCTTTCAAATTTAAGAAAAACCTTTAACATATGTTGAAACATAATGCTGCAGCTGTAAATTTTGTATATTTGTTAAAAAAAATTTGAACAGGTTTTCAAGGTACAGGTGTTTAAAAATAGCAAAATTTCAATTTTTGAGCCCTTAAAAGTTTTGTTAACTGACTCCTACTAATTTCTAAAGGTCTAATTTTCCCAAAATATCAAGACCCTAGCTTGAACCGTTTAGAAGATATTTTTCAAAAATTGAGTTTTGCATAATGGTAAATTTTAGTACCGTATGGCAACCCTATACATTTTAACTTTATTTTTTTGTCAAGTCCATAAAAGCAGCTCTCTTCTTCCGTTTTTAGATTGAAAATACATTTAGCAGAACTCTTGTTATACTAATTTAAATATAGGGCTTTTTTGAAATTTTCAGGGGCTGCAGGTTCGTCACCCTTCAAAATTAAGAAAAACCTTTGACACATGTTGAAATATAATTACAGATCTTTCAGTTTACCATATTACCAAAAAAACTTTTAACAGGTATTCAGGTATTTTAACAGGTGTTTGAAAATACCAAAATTTCAATTTTCACATTTCAAGATTTTATTTTCATGAATTTCGAAGATAAGCTTTTTAATTTTGGGATATCTTAGGAGCCACTTGAACGCTACAATAAAGTCTGAATTTCGGGGACAAATAGGAAAAAGGAAATATATTCTTTGGCTTCGAAATTATACTCGTGTGTCCTCAGATCGATCCTAAGCTTCTAGAATCCGAACTCATTGTGCGAACTCGAGAAGAACCAATTCTCATGGTACTTTCAATATTAGTAACCTAGAGTTTAAATTTCATCGAAATAGCGGCATTATTTTTGAGTTATACTGCTTTTAAGATATATGTTCGTTAGCCTTTGAACTTTCAAAGGTTCCAAAACCCGAAACCATGGTACCATGGTGGGATTTCGCCCATATGCAGTCCCCGTCATACTTTCAATACTAGTTAACCCTTGCACACAATAGGAACGTTCTATCTTAATTTTAAGTTACTATATTCATTAATTTCGATGAAAAGTTTTTTAAACATTGGGGGGTCTAAGAGGGGTACTGAACCACCACTCTGATCGACCCAAAGTTAGGGGAACGCGCAGGAAATATTTAAGAGCACCCATGTACCAAATTTGAAACTTCTAAATTTATTTGAAGTTACTATCTTAATTAATTTCGAAAATATGCTTTAAGGTCTTTGGAACTGTGTGGCTGGTCCTCAACCCACTACTCCAATTGGTTCCAAATTTCAAGGACACTAAGAAAATATAAAGAGACACCCTGATACCAAATTTGGAGGTTCTATCTTCATTGGTTTCGGAATTATGCTCGTTTGGCCTAAATTCGATAAAAAAGTTCTAAGTTTCGAACCCATTGTGCATTACCCACCGTACGCAATGACCGCCGTAGCTCCGTTGGCAGTACCTTACAACACAAATTTTATGAAGATAGCGTCATTAGTTGTTGAGTTATCGTGATTTTTTATATATGTTCGTTAGCCCTTAGACCGATTAAAAGGTCCAGAATCCGAACCATTGGGCTGATTTCGCCCATATGCAGTCCGCGCTGTACTTTAAATACCAGTTAACCCTTGTACACAAGTGGAACGTTATATATTAATTTTAAGTTACTAATTTTCGTAATTTCATTTATAAGCTTTTAAACCTTGGGAGGTCTAAGGGGGGTACTGAATCACCACTCCAATTGATCACAAATTAGGGGGACACACAAGAAATAGTAATGAACACCCTTGTGCCAAATTTAAAGCTTCTAAAATTTTTCAAGCTGCTATCTTTATTAATTTTAAAGATATGCTTCAAGATCTTCAGAAATGTGTGGTTGGTCCCCGACCCACTACTCCAATGGGGCCCAAATTTCAAGGACACTAAGGAAAAAGAAAGAAACACCCTGATACCAAATTTGGAGGTTCTATCTTTATTGGTTTCGGAATTATGCTCGTTTGGCCTAAATTCGATCAAACAGTTCTAAGTTCCGAACCTATTGTACATTACCCACCGTACGCAATCACCGCCGTAGTTTCATTACCAGTACCCTACAACACGAATTTTATTAAGATAGCGTCATTAGTTGTTGAGTTATCGTGATTTTTTATATATGTCCGTTAGCCCTTAGACCGATTAAAGGGTCCAGAATACGAATCCATGACCGATTTCGCCCATTTGCAATCCCCACCGTACTTTCAGTCCTAGTAACCGACAGTTAAAATTTCATCAAGATAGCTCCATTAGTTTTTGAGTTATCATGCCTGCGGGCGGACGGACGGACATGGCTATATCGACTCAGGAGGTCACGCTGGTCACAAATATATAGACTTTTCCACATTTAGCTCACTTCCTTTAGGTGGTTACAAAAACCATACCAAAGTTAATATACCCCTTTACCTATTCTATAGGTATAGGGTATAAAAATATATAGGAAGAATAAAATAAAAATATCAAAAAAATCTATGTTAATAAAGTTGTTGTTAATCTAAAAAAGAGTAATCAAGATAAAAACAAAACAAAATCAGATATTAGGGATAATATTGATGTTTGTAATATGCAAGTAAATATTATTAATGTGTATGAAAGAAAAAATGTTTCTATTTCAATATGTTGTGAAAATAGAAATTCTGCAGAAATATTGCAAAAAGAAATTTCAACAAAAATGAGTAATGATTATGAGATTCAAAAATCTTAATCTGTGGAATGGATGGACAACTAAGTGAAGAAAAAATTATAAATGCCATTAAAATTCAAAACAAAATTATTTGCGAAAAAATTTAATGTTAAAAAAATTTATGCATCGTTTCAAAATAAATCTATTTACAATGCAATAATAGAAGTTGATGGAAAAGCTTTCAGACAAATAATGGATTTAAAAAGATTAATGATTGGTTGGAATTCATGTATAGCATATGAAAGATTTAATGTTCTTAGGTGTTTCAAATGCTTAGGCTTTAACCATAAAGCAAGTGTTTGCAAGGATAAAACATACTGCCATGAATGTGAAAGTGATGAACATGAAAGAGAAAATTGTAACGAAGAGACTCAAAAATGTATAAATTGTATTAGAGTGAAAGAAAGTTTAAAACTGTCTGATGATGAATGCGATTTTTACCATAATACGTTTAGTTCAAGCTGCAAAATATATTTAAAGAAACTTAAAAAGGAAGAGGAAAAGATTGAGTACTAGCAACCAAAGTCAATCCAGTGCCTATATTTAAATATTCAAGGTTTAATAAATAATTTTGTAGAGCTACAAACCATCGTATCACTTGAAATTGATTTTTTGGGCATTTCAAAAACTCCTTTAGTAAGTGATTATGATGATTCATTCATAAAATTAAATAATTATCATCATAAAAGAAATGATAGTCATTTCAGACATACGGGGGGCGTTTAATTTTACATAAAAAATATTTGGAGTTATAATATAATTGTTTTGAAATAACAGTGATTGTTTTGAAAATGACTGTTGGTATACTATGTTAAAAGTATATAATGGTAAAAACATTTTTTTCTTAATTGGTTTATATAGATCACCCAAATATTTAAATATAAATTTAAGTTTTTTGAATTATTTATTAACCCGTTTTCGACGACGACGCCATGAGGTTTTCTATAAATAAATTTTATTTGCTTAAACGATTAAAAGAATTTAATTGAAAATTTTGTATCTGCATTTTAATTATAAAAATCCACAGGGTTAATTTGGTTTTGACCTGTTTACGTGTTTTGCACAAAGATTCAATGAAATTTTCATATTTTTGTTATTAACTTATTTTTTTTGCTCTCAAATAGTGCAAAAGCTAAATGAAATAATATTATTAATAATACAAAACAAGTAAAGAAACAGTCAGTCGTTGCAACCGACTTAGAAATACCCCACACCTATTTGGTTCAAATTTAAGGAGATATCCATAAGTCATTTTAACACCATAAAAGCTGTTATTAATTTGATCGTAAGACATAGCTAACCAAATCAACTTTATAATACTAAAAACATTTTCTAATTACACTATCTATTAAAAAATATTACAAATTCTTACTAATTTATCTATTTAAAAATATTATAAAACAAACAAACTTAAAATAAATGAAAATATATTTATTCCAATTCAATTACAAAATGAAAAAAATCTAATTATTAAGTTTTGTGATAAAAAGATAATCAAAGCATAATATATTTAATAATCCAAATTTTTAAAAATTGCAATTATTTTAAATGGTTAGTTTATATACCTAATAGAAAAGCTTATAAACGCAAAATATACAATAAATGTATTTCTAAAATACAATTACAAATTTAGACCTTTTCATACAATTCATTTAAATATAAATATAAATTTTACATAAATGCAACAAGTACCTTTGAACATAGCTGAACCACTACAATTAAGTCTAGATTTCGGAGACACATAGAACATAGGAAATATATTCTTTGGCTTCAAAATTAAACTCGACCACAACCAATTCCCATTTATTACTAGTAACCTAGAGTTTAAATTTCATCAAAATAGCGGCATTATTTTTTGAGTTATGGTGTTTTTAAGATATATGTTTGTTAGTCCTTGAACTTTTCAAGCGTTTCAGAACCCGAAACAAAGGTACGATTTCGCCAATATGCAGTCCCGTCATACTTTCAATACTAGTTAACTCTTGTACACAATTGGAACGTTCTATCTTAATTTGAAGTTACTAGTTTTATAAATTTCGATGATAAGCTTTTACACATATGGGGGTGTAAGAGAGGTACTGATCCACCGCTCCAATTGATCCCAAGTTAGGGGGGCACGCAAGAAATAGTAAAGAACACCCGCCAAATTTGAAGCTTCTGCATTTGTTTCAAGTTACTATCTTTATTAATTACGAAAATATGCTTTAAGGTCTTCGAAACTGAGTGGCTGGTCCCCGACCCACTACTCCAATAGGGCCCAAATTTCCAAGACACTTAGGAAATAGGAAGGGACACCCTGATACCAAATTTGGAGGTTCTATCTTCATTGGTTTCGGAATTATGCTAGTTTGGCCTAAATTCGATCAAAAAGTTCTATGTTCCGAACCCATTGTCCAATCCTCTACGTACGTAATCACCGCCGTAATTTCATTACCAATAACCTGCAGCACAAATTTCATGAAGATAGCCTCATTAGTTATTGAGTTATCGTGATTTTTTATATATGTTCGTTAACCCTGAGACCGATTAAAAGGTCCAGAATCCGAACCCTTGGGCTGATTTCACCCTTATACAGTACGCGCTGTACTTATAGTACTAGTTAACCCTTGTACAGAATTTGAACGGTCTATCTTAATTTTAAGTAACTATTTTTAGTAATTTCGATGATAAGCTTTTACACATATGGGGGTCTGAGAGAGGTACTGAACCACCACTCCAATTGATCCCAAATTAGGGGAACACGAGAGAAATAGTAAAGAACACCCTTGTGGCAAATTGGAAGCTTCTACATTTTTTCAAGTTGCTATCTTTATTAATTTTAAACATATGCTTTAAGGTCTTCGGAAGTGTGTGGCTGGTCCCCGACCCACTCCTCCAATGGGGCTCAAATTTCCAAGGCATTTAGGAAATAGGAAGGAACACCCTGATACCAAATTTGGAGGTTCTATCTTCATTGGTTTCGGAATTATGTTCGTTTGGCCTAAATTCGATCAAAAAGTTCTAGGTCCCGAACCCATGGTCCAATCCCGACCTTGCGAGATCCCCGAAGTAATTTCATTACTAGTAACCTACAGCACAAATTTGATGAAGATAGTGTCATTAGTTGTTGATTTTTCGTGAAAATGGTCCAGAATCCGAACCCATTGGCCGATTTCGCCCATATGCAATCCCCGCCGCACTTTCAGTCCTAGTAACCTACAGTGAAAATTTCATCAAGATAGCTCCATTGTTTTTTTGAGTTATCGTGCCTACGGGCGGACCGACATGGCTATATCGACTCAGGAGGTCACGCTGATCACAAATATATATACTTTTCCATATCTAGCTCGCCTCCTTTAGGTGGTTTCAAACACCATACCAAAGTTAATATACCCCTTTACCTATTCTATAGGTGTAGGGTATAATAAAGCTAACAAAGAATCCGAATAATAATATCTTTAAATTTAAATAACATAACATTTTGCTTCTCTACATTTTTTCGTAAATATTTGTTTTTTATCTACTTTGCAGTTGTTGTTTTTTAAAAAAAGATTTCAGTGTAAAATTGCAGTTTTCTTCAAATAAAATCCAATAATCAAACAAATTCAATTTCGTATATATTATGCTTAAATACATTGTATTTTAAAACAGTTTTTCCAAGAAAGAAGCCTACATTTCTCTAATAAAAACATAAACAAACGAGGAAGAGCGTAGTAGAACTTTCAGGTAAGTACACAACAAAATATAAGTTGAAAAGCAGATTTTTAAACCTTTTCTAAACCAACGACTATATTTTATTCAAACGCTGGCAATTCAAGTAAACTACTATTTACTTAGTACAATGACGTAATGGCAAATTTAGTATACCCTTTTGACCTCTCAATGGAGTTTTAATTTAAGTTCATATTATTGAAAAAAGATAACACAAGAATGGTGTACATGTTAATTTTAAAATGTTATAAAGCAATTTTTTTAAAAGTAATTTTTTAGGGATTATTCTATCAATTTTTCAACAAATCAATCAAATTTCACTTGAAGCTTTTCATAATTATTAAATAATAATAATGAAAATTCAAGGAGCACCAAATTGTCAAGAATCAGAAGAAAAACGTATAGAAAAATTAAAGACAATTGTTCAAACTGTTTTGCAAACTGTTTTTTAAAGTTTTTGATTCGCAATCTGTTAAAAGAACTCGATAAAACATTTTTTCAATTATTCCCCAAATTTAAAGAAGTTTTACGTACTTTCAAAAATTGGACGTTATTAACTTACAAAAATTTTTTTTTTGAATAACCAGAGGAATGATAAGATTTACATCTACGCATACAAAATATACATTATTGTGGCCAATTTTACAGGGTTGTTTTGCAGTCGAAAAGAGAGGCCGGCACAAATTTTTGTTGAGTTCGGTTAACCCGTTGAAGCTTTTTCAATGTTTTTAATGTCGAGTCAACACGGTTTGACCAATTGACTTGAAATTTTGCACAAATGTTCCTCTTAGAAACCGGAATTACTTGTATTTGGTTGGAATGAATCAACCCATTTCGACCTGGCGGGCTTCCAAAAAATTTTGTGTTTTTGATTTATGTCCAATTTTACAGGTTGATTTTGCAGTCCAAAAGAGAGGCTGCAAAAAGTTTTAATAAAGTTCGATTAACCCGTTTTCCACGACGACACCATTAAGTTTTCTATAAATTTTATTTGCTTAAACGATTAAAAGAATTTAATTAAAAATTTTTATCAGCATTTTAATTATAAAAACCCACAGGGTTAATTTGGTTTTGATCTGGTTACGCGTTTTAAACAAAGGTTTTATTTCAAAAGCTTTTAAGCAAAAGCAGCTACTATGGTAATTTCTATGGTATTCAAAATCATTTCTATAATACTATTTCTCTCCGTATTATTTTTTATTTAAAGTATTATTAAAATTAAAATTTTTAAAATTAATCAAAAGCGTATGTTTTTGTTATTCTTATATTTTTTATTTTTTGGTCAATTTATGTTTTTACTTTTATTTATTTTTTTTTTTTTTTTTTTTGGTTATCAATTCATTATCTATGAAGGAGCTTAAGCTCTATTGTACATTATAATAAATTTTATTTTAAAATCAAATTCAACATTTATGCAAAAGAAAAAAAACCTTTGAAGTTAATTAAAAATTAAAATTAATTTTTTTTATTAAGAAGAAAAATTAAATTAAGAATCGGAAAATTTAAAGCGATAAACCAATAAATATATTATGTGCCTGCATTTAAAATTATTATTATTACATACCTACTTAAAATTAGATTTTTTTTTTGTTTCCATAATTTTTTTTTATTTAACTTAATTTCAAATCTTGTTTACTAATTTATTAAGCTTAAAAAATATGTTTTTATTTTTGATTTTATTGATTATGTAATTCATTTTTGTGCGTTAATTCTGTATTTGAATTTATTGTTCTATGTTGCATATTATATATTTGTAGTGATTTTATAATTTTCCTATGTAGCTCTATTGGTAGTATTTTTATTTGTTTATGCAACTCATTTGTAGGTGTTCTTTTTTGCAGGCCAAATAGATTTTAATTGTCTTATTTTGTATCCTTTGGATTATGCATTGATTTTTAAACTCTACATCTATAGAATAGGTAACTATTATAATGTTAATTTGGTTAGCTATGTCTTACGATCAAACTAATGACAGCTTTTATGGCTTTAAAATGACTTATGGATATCTGATTAAATTTGAACCAAATAGGTGTAGGAAATTTCTAAGTCGATTACACCGCTATCTTCATCAAATTTGTGCTGTAGATTACAAGTAATGAAACTACGGTGGCGATTTTGTACTGTGGGGATTGGATAATCGGTTCGAAACATATAACTTTTTGATCGAATTTAGGCCAAACGAGCATAATTCCAAAACCAATGAAGATAGTATCTCCAAATTTGGCATCAGGGTATTTCTTTCTATTTCCTTAGTGTCCTTGAAATTTGGGACAAATTGGAGTAGTGGTTCGGGGACCAGCCACACAGTTCCGAAGACCTTAAAGTATATTTTCGAAATTAATAAATAAAGTAACTTCAAAAAATGTAGAAACTTCAAACTTGGCACATGGGTGTTCTTTACTATTTCCTGCGCGTACCCTAATTTTGGATCAATCGCATTGGGGGTTCAGTACCCCTCTTAGACCCCCCAATATTTAAAAGCTTATTATCGAAATAGATAAAAATAGTAACTTAAAATTAAGATATCTCATTAAATTTGAACCAAATAGCTGTAGGGTATTTCTAAGTCGGTTGCACCGGCTGATTGTTCCTTTACTTGTTAAGATATATGTTTGTTAGCCCTTGAACTTTTCAAAGGTTTCAGAACCCGAAACCGTGGTACGATTTCGGCCATATGCAGTCCGCGCTGTACTTGAAATTCTAGTTAACACTTGTACACAATTACAACGTTGTATCTTAATTTTAAGTTACTATTTTTAGTAATTCAGATTAGAAGCTTTTAAACCTTGGGGGGTCTAAGAGGGGTACTGAACCACCACTCCGATTGATCCAAAATCAGGGTGACGTGCAGGAAATAGTAGAAAACACCCATGTAAGGTCTTCGGAACTGTGTGGCAGGTCTCCGACCTACTACTCCAATTGGTCCCAAATTTTAAGGACACCAAGGTAATAGAATACCCTTATACCAAATTTGGAAGTTCTATCTTCAATGGTTTCGGAATTATGCTGGTTTGGCCAAAATTCGATCAGAATGTTTTAGGTTCCGAACCCATAGTCCAATCTCGACCGTACGCAATCCTCGCCGTAATTTGATTACTAGTAACTTACAGTAAAATTTTGATGAAGGTAGCGTAAATAGATGTTGAGTTATCGTTTTTTTCTATATAACTTCGTTACCCCTTGGACCGATTAAAAGGTCCAAAATCCGAGCCCATGGCCCGAGCCTTACTTTCAGTCCTAATAACCTGCAGTTAAAATTTCATCAAAATAGCTCCATTATTTTTGGAGTTATAGTGCATACGGACGGACGGACGGACGGATTCTGCATGCAAAACTGATAATAATGTTAATGATAATATTAATAAGAATAATACTAATGTTATACTAAATATTAAAAATATTAGAAACAATATATAACAAATAATGAAATAATAATACTAATAATTATGATAATAATAATAGTAATAATAATATTAACCATAAAAGTGAAAAGACTTACAAAATTGATTATAATAAAGATAATACGAGAAAGAGTGTAGTAGAGTAGACTGTGTCAACTCAAGAATACCCGTATGACCGTAACATATACATTATATCATCCGGTTAATTACTTTTGGCATAATTCCAAACATACAGCTTTATTAAGTGTAGAGGAAAACTCATATAAAAGAAGGAGTTGTATGGCAGCTACTCGAAACCTCAGCAGTAGACCAACCAAATTTTGCAGACTTTGGCCATAAAATTAAACTACTTTTGCCAAAATTTCAGATATGCAGCTCTAATAGGACATAGTAATACTCATATAAAAAAAGGAGTTGTATGGCAGCTACCCGAACCCATGGACGAAAATGGCTGGATTTAAATAGCGATGACGGCTATTGCAAAAAACACGAATTTGCGAAAATTTCAAGATCCTAGCTCCTTTAGTTTTTGAGTTATCATGCGGACGGACGGATGGACGAACATACATAGCTTTTTTCGATTCTGAACCGATGCATACACTTGAGTCTATACTCCCTCCCCGTAGTATCGTTCACAATTTCTTAATTATATATTACCTATGGTAATAATTCAATAAAATATATTTATGATATAATAAAAAATTAAAAATATATTTAGTTCTTAATTTATTAAAAAGGTTTTACAAAAAAGGTTTTATTTTTCTGGTACAAAAAATAAAAATTTCAATAAAATTCTTTTATTCGTTCAAGCAAATAAAATTTATAGAAAACTTCATGGCGTCGTCGTGGAAAACGGGTTAAACTAACTTAACTAAAAAATTTTGCAACCTCTCTTTAGACTGCAAAATCAATTAAAAATTGGACACAAATCGGAAACACAAAATTTTTTTAAAGCCGGCCAGGCCGAATAGGGTTAATTTATTCCAACTAAATTTATACAACTAATTCCGGTTGCTAAGAGGAACATTTGTGAAAAATTTCAAGTCTTTTGGTCAAACCGTTTTGACACGACATCAAAAACATTGAAAAAGCTTCATTGCGCCGTCGTTTCCAAACGGGTTAACTGAAATCAACAAAAATTTGTGTCAACCTCACTTTTTCACTGCGAAACCACCCTGTAAAATTGGACACAAATCGGAAACACAAAGTTTTTTGGAAGCCCGCCAAGACCGTAATGGGTAAATTAATTGCAACCAAATTTATACATCTAATTCCGGTTGCTGAGAGGAATGTTTGTGCAAAATTTCAAGTCAATCGGTCAAACAGTTTTGATTCGACATCAAAAAAACGAAAAAGTTTAAAACGGCTCTGGAGCCGTTACCTGTTGACTTTTAAAAATGTGACGTAGCCTATGTCACCCCCCGGGCGCTCAAAATTATTCCGTTAAAATTGTGTGACAATCGGACCAGTGGTTTTCACATGAATCCTTGACAAACAAACAAACAAACAAATTTTCTTCTTTATATATTAGATGACGACTTAAAGATATATTGTAGTTGGCTGGACCAAAAAAAATATAATTGCCCTTGTCAACTTTTAGATACCCGTGCATACACACTATGATGTATACAATAAAATAAACCGTTAATTTTTCCCTTAAGCTATTAAATATATAACAAAATAATTTGAAAAAGTAAAATAGTTAAAAAAAATTTAACTCATCATCCCATAATTTTTGCTTATAAAAAAAAAAAAAAACAAACTTTATTGATTATCTCATAATTTTAGTAAAAAAAAAATAAAAAGAAAAATAATTTTAAAAAAAATTAATTTCAATTCATTATCCCATAATTCTTGCTTGAAAAAAAAAAACAAGATAATAATCATAAAAAAAAAAATTTGCCCACCCAAAAAGTTGGTCCGAGGTATGCCCGAAAATGGGGCCCTAACATTTTGAAACTTCATATAAGTGCTCGATTCATTATATAACTAACCGTGTGTAATTTTCATCCTCGTAGTATAATTAATTGTGAAGAAATTTATATTGGTGCAAAGAAGTTGTACGGCAGCCTCCCGGAAATGAGGCCCTAACATTTAGAATCTTCATATAAGTGCTAGATTCTTTATATAACTATAATTATATAAACGGGTGTAATTTTCATCCTCGTAGTATAATTAGTTTCGAAGAAATTCATATTGGTGCAAAGAAGTTGTATTGAAGCCCACCGAAAATAAAGCCGTAACATTTTGATACTTCATATAAGTGCCAGATTCATTATAAAACTAACCGTGTGTAATTTTCATCCTCGTAGTTTAATTAGTTTTGAAAAATTGATATTGGTGCAAAAAAGTTGTATGGCAGCTCCCCGAAACCTTGGTCCGATTTTAACCAAAAACAATAGGGAACCTAGAAATTGTCTAAAAATGACTTTGTGTGAATTTCAAAACTCTAACCCTTTTATTGTTTGAGTTATCGTGCTGACACACGGACGGACAGACACACATAGTTAGATCGATTTACCTTTCGTTGCTGATCCGATACGTACCCTTGGTACTATATCTAGCTCGTCTAGATCGATGCGTTACAAACGGAGGAGCAATTTTAATATACCTGATGTCATATATGTATGCACGGGTATAATAAACGGAAAAAAGTAATTATATGATATACAAAATTCAAAAGAAACGAGGAAGATTTAAGTTCTCCTTGTCAACTTTTAGATACCCGTGCATACCCACTATGATGTGTACAATAAAATAAACCATTATTTATTTTCCTTAAGCTGTTATATATATTACAAAAAAAATAAAAAATGTAAAATAGTTAAAAAAAATTTCACTGATCATCCCATAATTTTTGGTTAAAAAAAACAAACAAAAAAAATTTTTAAAAAAATATCACAAAAATAAAACCAAAAAAAAAAAAAAATTTAATTCATTATCTTATAATTTTTTCTTAAAAAAAAAAAAAAAATATCAAAAAAAAAAAACAAATTAGCCCACCCTAAAGTTCGAGTGATGTCCAACTTTGTCAAGTAAATTGTCCTATTACTTTAACTGCCCAATTTCAATTTTAACCTCGTGTAAGTTTAATATATTTTATTTAAAATTAATAACAACTCCGTTTGAATGATTGTACTTTATTTATACTTTATTTAATAATTTTACCTTATTTATAAACTTAAACTAACGCTACTAATACAATGATAATTATACTTATTATATTATAATTATGATACATGATACAATTGATATTCTTATCAATAATATATATATTTAATAAATCATAAAACATAACATAATTATTGCATTTCTTAGGTTAATAACTTAAAACAAAGAGAACAAGAAATATTATTCATTGCAATGTGCAATGTATTGCATACAATGTATGTTTGAATGATTTATATCAGTTGATATCAAATTCATATTTATTAGGTAGGTTAATGCATTATTAAGAATGTTAATTATATTGACCACCTATGTAGTTCTTATCTTTGTTATATTTAAAGGGCAATTCATTATGCTATACTTTAATACATTAATATTATTTATATTACATCTCCCTCCGAAAGAAAAGGGAAAAAAAATTATTTACCAAAAAGTATTTATTTTTGTTCTGTTGTTTTTTTTTTTTTTTCTCTTTTACTTTTTATTTAATTTCAATGCTTTGAAATTTTACATTTTATTATCGTGAGGGGACGTTTGTGAAACTTGAATCGTAAAAAATTATTATATTTGTATTTATGTAAAAAAAAATCTTATGAACTAATTTATTTTTCTTATATATTTTTTTTTCTGAGCGGCCGACTCATTTCTTATTTTTAAATTAGGTCAAATTATATTATTATTAATGAAGGTCAAGATTTAAAAATAAAATTTGTTTTTTCTCTTTTACTTTTCATTTAATTTCAATGCTTTGAAATTTTACATTTTATTATCGTGAGGGGACGTTTGTGAAACTTGAATCCAAGTAAAAAATTATTATATTTGTATTTATGTAAAAAAAAATCTTATGAACTAATTTATTTTTCTTATATATTTTTTTTTCTGAGCGGCCGACTCATTTCTTATTTTTTAATTAAGTCAAATTATATTATTATTAATATTAGTAGGTCAAGATTTAAAAATAAAATTAGTTGAAAATATTCATTATGAGTTAAAATTAAAATTTAAAATTAATTAAGATTATTAATTTTTCTTTTTAGAGTAAAATTTATAAATTAGTTAGGATTGTCTTTTTTTATTTAAAAGTACAATTTTAAAATTTATTAGAATTATTACTATTTATTATTACCTTAAAGACTATTTAATTTGTGAATTTAACTTCCCCTTTTTTATGTACTGTTTCTTCTTTGTTTTCTGAATTTTTAATTTTAATATTTGATCAATTTACACTTGTGATTATAAATGGACCACTATATAACGCGTCTAATTTATGTGCGTTTTCATCTTAACAACACTCTATCATCTACCTTAAAATCATATCCTTTAATGTTTTGATCATAGGTTTTCTTGTTATTTTCTTTAGCTTTTTGTAATAAATACTGAGCACTTTTATTCATGACTTGTAGGTTGTATTTGAGTTCTTTACTGTAACTGTCAAAGTTGTATATTGGTTCAATTTTACTACTGAGTATACATTCTGGTATTAACGATGTTTTATCAAAAACTAGCTCAAATGGTGCATACTTTTCTTGAAAGCTTGTATTTGGGTGTCGAGTTATGACAATACGTAAAATATGGTAATTAACTGTCTCAATTGTTTTTATTTTCAGTTATATACAAACGTAAGTATTCATTTAAAACTCTATGATTTCTTTCTATAGTTCCCAGAGTTTCATGATGGTACGCTGTGGAATATTTATGTTCGATATTTAACAGTGTTAGAACTTCTTTCATTATCTAATTTTTATATTCAGTTCCCCTATCCGTTAGAATACTTTTCATAGGTCCGAATATTAAAACACAATTCTCAACAATAGCTTTTGCGACTGTTTTAGCTTCTTTGTTTGGATTGGTATTGTTATTAAAAATTTAGTTAAGTCACAAATAATTGTTACTGCGTATTGGGTGTTGTTTATTGTCTTTGGTAATGGACCAATTGTATCAATTACTACTACGTCAAAAGTTTTTTGAGAAATTTTAGTTATTTGAAATGGTTCTTTGTGTTTAATTTTTATTTTATTTAATTGACATTTTTTACAGTTTTTCATGTATTTTGCTATATCTTTAGCCATAACTTCCAATAAAATTTAGTTCTTAATTTGGCATATAGTCTTTTTTGTCCTACATGTCCTCCAAAAATAGGATCATTGTGATATCTACATAGAATATTATTTATATCAAGTACTCTTTCTAATGTTTTCGGTGTATTTATTATCGCGATTTTTAATTTATTTAGAGCTCTATTTCCTATTTCTTTAAAATCATTTATCGCATATTGAGTAAATATTACGTCATTATTGTCAATTTCTATTTCTTTATTATTAAATTTTTCCGTTTCTTTTTCTAGTGCACATAAAAATAAAGCTAGAGTTATTTTCTTTTTAACCACGAATTTACTCATTTTTAAATTAAGTATACATTTCCTTTTCTTAAATATTTTCGCTAGCATTTCTTTATTAATATTTATAATTTTTAATTTGAAAATTTTCATTGATTCATAAATTTTTATATTTTTATTACAATCTTCCTCAGAGGATTGTATTTTATTATCAGATTCTTCATTTTCATTTTTCTTTATTTTACTATTATTATACCCAACACCCTACACTTAACTTTGTTAAGTTTAAAAGCTTATAATCGAAATTACTAAAAATAGTAACTTAAAATTAATATAGAACGTTCCACTTGTGTACAAGGGTTAACTAGTATTTAAATTACAGCGCGCACTGCATATGGACGAAATCGGCCCAAGGGTTCGGATTCTGGACCTTTTAATCGTTTCTAAGTGCTAACACACATATACAATAAATCACGATAACTCAGCTAACGACGCTATCTTTATAAAATTTGTGTTGTACGGTACTGGTAATGAAACTACGGCGGTGATTGCGTACGCAGGGGAATGGACAATTGGCTCGAAACTTAGAACTTTTTGATCGAATTTAGGCCAAACAAGCATAATTCCAAAACCAATGAAGATAGAATAAGGGTGTCTCTTTCTATTTCCTAAGTGTCATTGAAATTTGGGACCAATTGGAGTAGTGGGTTGAGGACCAGCCACGCAGTTTCGAAGACCTTAAAGTATATTTTCAAAATTAATAAAGATAGTAACTTCAAACAAATTTGGCACATGGGTGCTCTTTACTATTTCCTGTGTGGTTCCTCTAATTTTGGATCAATCAGAGTGGTGGTTCAGTACCCCTCTTAGACTCCCCAAGGTTTAAAAGCTTATCATCGAAATTAATAAAAATAGTAACTTAAAATTAAGATAGAACGTTCCAATTGTGTATAAGGATTAACTAGTATTGAAAGTATGACGTGGACTGCATATGGGCAAAATCGTACCATGGTTTCGGGTTCTGCAACCTTTGAAAAGTTCAAGGGCTAAAGAACATATATCTTAAAAACACCATAACTCAAAAAATAATGCCGCTAGTTTGATGAAATTTAAACTCTAGGTTACTAGTAATGAAAGTATCATGAGAATTGGTTCTGGTCGAGTTCGAACAATGAGTTCGGATTCTAGAAGCTTTTGATCGATCTGATTCCAAACGAGCGTAATTACAAAGCCAAAGAATATGTTTCCTATTTCCTATTGGTCCCCGAAATTTAGACTTAATTGTAGTCGTGGTTTAGGCGCCTCCTAAGAAATCCCAAAATTAAAAAGCTTATCTTCGAAATTCATGAATATAGAAACTTTAAATTTGATACTCGAGGGTTCTTTCCTATTTCCGTTTTTATTTAACACTTTTATATATTTAAAAAGCTAACAATTTTGCTATAAAACATATTTTGTATAATATTTTATAAATTAAAAACAAAATAGTTTTTTAATAAACGATTAAATTCCTTTTTTTTAAGTTTTATTATATCATATATTTATTTGAATTATTACCTCGGGTGATATATAATTAAGACATTGTGTACAATACTTAAGCTATATTCAAAGGTACTTGCTGTATTTATGTAAAATTTATTGTTATATTTAACTGAACTATATGAAAAGTTCTAAATTTGTAATTATATTTTAGAAATACATTTATTGCATATTTTGCGTTTATAAGCTTTTCTAATAGGTACATAAACTATCAATTTAAAATAATTGCAATTTTGAAAAATTTTAATTATTAAATATATTATGCTTGGATTAGCTTTTTATCACAAAATTTAGTAATTCAATTTTTTGAATTTTTAGTAATTGTAGTAATTTTAGTAATTGAATTTAAATAAATATATTTTCATTTATTTCAAGTTTTTTTGTTTTTTAATATTTTTAAATAGATAAATTAGTAAGAATTTGTAAATTAATTAGAAAAGTAATTAGAAAATGTTTTTAGTATTATAAAATTTATTTGGTTAGCTATGTCTTAGGATAAAACTAATAACAGCTTTTATGGTTTTAAAATGACTTATATACTTCCCATTAAATTTGAACCAAATAGGTGTAGGGTATTTCTAAGTCGGTTGCACCGACTGACTGTTCCTTTACTTGTTAGTTACTGATCTTGTTTGTATTTTCATAATGTGAACAGTATTAATATTTTCATGGACAACTTGCAGATCTTTTATATTTATACGTGGCAACGCGTCAGCTTCTACAATTAATTTACCTTTTATATAAGTTAAAGATTTTAATACTCCAAGTCACCCAAAAATATATTTATTTCCAAAAAATATTTATTTCTATAATTTAATAAAAGATTTATATAAAAAAATGATAACGCTTTTTATTTCCTTTTTTTAAATCAACTTTATTATTCGAAGCTAAAATTTGAATTAATTGTTTACAGTTTTAATTTTACATTAATAGCATTGTTCTACCTGCATTATGCTGACTCAAACATATGTTGATTACGCGTGATTTATGTTGGGAAATAATGTTGAACTAATTTCACAGGTTAATATGCTGATTCGACAGGTAAATGTTTTAGAAAAACAGTTATAAATTAAAATTTATAAAATTGTAATATGATACGTTGGAATTCTGGATTACAATTTTAGCTGTTGTTAACTCCTCCCCTCTTAAATATCGATGTCCTCATTCGATCAAATTAGAGATTAGAGTTGTATAAGTTTCGCCTTGGGGCTGCTTTAATCTTGACTGATGCTGAACTTATCGGAAATATCTGAACCTTGTTATTTTGGGGATCTGCAGGATTCTGTGCTGTATCTTTTATTGTTGGGTTGTTGCAAGTAGTAACTTCTTCTTGTAAAGCTTGATCTGATTGTATGTTGTTTATTATTAGTTTGTCTCGTTTTTTCCTATATCGTAGCCCAATTAATACAAATAAACCCAATATTGATGCTATGGCCGGTATGACACTTGAAGTACTTAATACATGATTGATTAGACTCCGTTCTTTCAGTAATTCAATTTTATTTGTATTATTGGTATGAAGGTCCTTGAAAAGCTCTAGAGACAGATGCTGTTGAAATTCTTTTTTTATTAGTTTTGGTTGTAAAATTGCAGGTAACACGCTAAAGCTTACGGTTTCCTTCGATGTAAATACCATATCTTTAATTATTAGTGTAGAATTTTGGAATTTAATTACGTATGTTCCTACAATCGTGGTTTTTTTATCATCTATTGTTATCGTACCATTGAATTGATTCAGTAATATAATTCCTTCGGCAATTTTTTCTATTGTTGGGATATGATGAGCGTTGGTAACATTGCAGGTGGATGATCTTCCTTCCAATATGTTTGGAATGCAGGTAGAATTTGAAATATTAACAATTTGGTATTTATTACATATTATTATTGAATTTATTTGTTTACAATTTTCTTTTATTCCATACATTTTTTTATTATTAAATAATATTTCTTTATAATCTAACTTAATAATAGTGTTGTTAAACTTTATTGGTTTAACTATAATTTTTTTAAATACATCATTTTCTGTTATTGGGATTTCGATGACGTAGAGCAAGCAAGTACCATTTGTAATTACTTTTACATTGGAGAAATTTAACGCTTCTTCAGCGTCCGAATACGGAAAATTTTCTTTGTCGAAAATTGAAGTAATTGTTTCGATTTCTGATTTGGAAAGCAATAATGAGTTTATAATTCCTACTTTAGCCCAATGTACGGCATATTTTATATTAACTATTTCTTCTTTTATAAATTTTAACTTATATTGTAATTTCTGAATATTATAATTATCTATTTCATGACCTAACCTAATATTCTCTAAAATCTCATTAGTAATTCTACTTATATTATTAATCCTATCACTAAAAGACTTATTAATTATAGTTTGCTGGTTGTTATTTTCTAATAGGTTGTTCATTTTCTTTTTAATTATAATAAAATCAGCATGGTCTGGACTTCCTGCTATCCATTTCCACATGGTGCCTAAAGAGTTAAAGGACCTTGGTTTCCTTCTAATTTTGAATTCGTCCAAAAGATCCTGTACCTGTAAAGCTTCGTATTTCAGGTACCCATGCAGCTGATGTTTTTTTATTCCGTCTTCCTCTAGCACGTCGCTAATTTCTCTTAATGAATTCCTTAGATTTTCGAAATCAAACGTATGGATGATTCTAAAGCTTCCTTCTTGCACCTTGGCTTCTTCCATAGTAATAGCTACTGCATGTGGTCCTGTGTAGTCTAATATTTGGACGAATGATAGACACTCGTATAATAAGCACCTAAAATGATATAAAGGATAATACTATGGTAAGAAAATGAACAAAAACAAAATTTGGAGAAAAGCACAAATAATAATTTTCTAGAAGAGTAAAGTGAGAGAAAAAGAAAATTTTATAAGGTTTGTATGAAGAATAAATATTATTATGATTTTATGTTTGATTTATGAACTGTTCTTCCTGATTTCGTTATAATAACTGTATATCCTTTACTATTTCTTTTTTAAAGCGTTGTGTTAACTTAGATCCTATTCTTTTGTTATGCTTTACATAAATTGTATCGCCTGGTTGGTAGTGTTTAATTGGTTTCTTTTTTTTATTGTGGAGATCCAGATCCTTGATTTGTTTGTTCTTAATTTTTTCAATATTGCTAAGCCTAGTTTTCTCAAATTCTTCTGGTGTTATATTTGGAACTCTACCAAAAAATAGCTCTATAGGCTTTCTTTTGGTTACCGAATGGATGGTATAGTTATATTCGTTTACCGCTCTTTGTAGCAATTCTTCAAAACTTCTGTTATCTCCCTCTGCTTTGAGACATCGCATAATCTCCGATAAAGTTGAATGAAAGCGTTCTATTTGTCCATTCATCTCACTTTTATATGGGGGTGTAGTAAAAGTCTTTATCTTCATTTCATCCTCCATCATTGCTTTTATCGAAGCGGAATTAAGCGACTTCTCATTATCTATGATGACCCATTCTGGAACACCATAGTAAAACAAAATGTCCCGTAATGCTAATATGACATTTTCTGTTGATCTACTTTCTATGACTCTCGCTTGAGCAAACTTTGTTAACTTATCGATCGCTGTTAAAGTCAATTTGGATTCTGTCGAGAAAATGTCTATGTGTACGGTATGACCCGCAAAACTTGGAATGGGTGTTTGTTTTATTTCTGGGTTATTGGGATGTCGATCGTATTTATTTTCCTTACACACTGTGCATGTTGTAACCAAATTATGTACTTTTCTACTCATTTTTGGAAAATAATAATTGCGAATTATTTGATCTTTATTTTCATGCGCATTTCTGTGAGCCCATTTGTGAACGTCTAATATGAGCTCATTTTGTTGACTTTCATCCGTGATATCTTTGACCAATATTCTCGTAAATCTTAATCTATAACTTTCAAAATTTTGAGAATAAATTCGTTATATCTTACCCATGATATCTTCTTCTGTCATTGTTGCATTTATTGTTTTTGGATTTAAATATTTTTTTAGAATGTTTACGAGTTCTTTTTCCTTGAAATCAATTCTTGTTATTATATGCCGGACATAACCTGGAAAGGAGTTAATTAGTTTGTAATCTATTTCATCACCGCGTTTTAAAATTAATTGGTTTCTGAACGCATTAATTGGAGCCTCCACAAACTGAATGTAATTTTGAGCGGAACTCTCAGCACTATGTTGTGTTATTGTTACCGTGTTCATTTCTGATTTTTTTATTAATCTTGATAAAGTGTCCGCTACTACGTTCGTCAGGCCAGGCTTGTACTTTATCTCATAGTTGTACTCTTCAAGGATAGCCTTCCATCTTTTTAACTTGCTGTTAGAGTTTTTGTTGCTCAACGCATACGTAAGTGGTGGATGATCAGTGAAAATTATTAGTTTTTTAGATCCATATAAATAATTCCTTAACGAAGTTAGTGACCAAACGATAGCTAACATTTCCTTCTCCTTAGTCGCGTATGATTCCTCGGTTTTTGTGAGTGTCCTAGAAATGAATGTGATTGGCTTTCTTCCTTGAGACAACACTGCTCCAATCGCATAGTTAGAGGCATCAGTGGTTAATTCGAATTCTCTATCGAAATCAGGATATTTCAGGATGACATCTTCTGATATTAATGAGTTTTTCAGTTCGAGAAAAGCTTTTTCAGCCTCGTTGTTCAACGTGATAGGAGTATTTTTCGATTGTGTTTTGGACACACGTCCTCCCTCCCCTCTTAAAAGGGATTTCAGGGGTTTTGCGATCTTAGCAAAGTCACAGATAAACCTTCTGTAGTATCCTGACATACCTAAAAATGAACGTAAATCCTTTAAAGTTTTCGGTAAGGGCATATCGCAAATTGTCTGTACTTTCTTTGGGTTAGTTTTTATTCTTTCTGCCGAAATGATAAACCCTAAGAACTCAACTTCATTTCGAAAAAGCTCACTTTTATCCAGTTTTACCTTCATATTGGCTGATTCAAGTGTATTAAATATCTTTTCTAAATTTTGGAATTGACTTTCCTTATCCTTGCCAAAGATTATTATGTCATCTATATAGACATAACAACATTTTCCAATATGTTCCCTAAGGATGTCATCAAGGGCTCTTTGGAATATCGAGGGTGCATTTTTCAATCCAAACGGTAGCCTGTTGAATTCATACTTTCCATTATTTACGGAGAAGGCTGTTTTTTCAACATCGCTTGATTTCAGCGGTATCTGATGAAATCCACTCTTCAAATCAATTACCGAGAACAGATGATTTTTTCCTAAATTTGAGAGAACTTCGTTTATCTCGGGAATTGGGTATTTATCCGCGATGGTGCTCTTGTTCAGCTTCCGATAATCGACTACCATTCGGTACTTCTTTTTCCCTGAAGCGTCCTCTTTTTTAGGAACAATCCAAACCGGTGAGTTGTATGGTGATCTGGATTGTTTTATTATCCCATCTTCCAAAAGTTGCTTAATCTGTTCATCTATTTCAGATTTTAATGCCATCGAATAAGGGTATGATTTAGAATACACTGGTTCCGTTGTTGTTGTTCGGATTTCGGCTACAACTCTTGTAGTATAGGTCAATTTCTCATTTGGGTCCGCAAATAAATTGGTGAACTTATTGACAAGACTGCCCAGTTTATCTCGTTCTTCTTTAGTCAGATGGCTGGTTCTCAGTTCGATTCTGTTGATAAATTCTGATATGAGTTGTTTAATTGGAATTCTAACGTTATCTGCGAGTTCAAGGTATCCTTTATCTGTATGAATAACTGCTTTTAGTGTTTTGAGTGTATCGTTTCCGATTATACCATCAAAAGAATCTAAATGTTGTAGTAAATGAAATTTTATTTTCGGCATTCCATTTTTGAAAAAATCAATCTCAGCGTGGTGGGTAATCTTTACGTCACCACCAATGGAATTCACGTAAAATATGTTATTATTAGGTATTGGATTTTTTATGAATCTAGGATGGATGTAGTTCTTGTTTGAACCGGTATCTATTAAAATTTTTATTTGTTCCCCATTCCCTACAAAACGTTCTATATATTGAAGTGAGGAACATTTTAATCTAAAAAAGAATTTTCGTTGTCATTGTAGTTCCCATGCCCTGTTGAATCTTGACCATTGACTAACGGTTGTTCTCAATATCTTTGTTTTTATGAAATTTCTTTCATGGTTTTGTTTCCATGTGGTTAATATTTTGGAAAGATCTTTTGTTGTTTTGATGAAATGATGATCTGTTGTTGGACTGTACATGGTTTGCTTTGTACGTATATCGAGATTGTTGCGACCTTGGTTCATCTTTCTGCGCTTGATATGGCACGATGGCTTGGTGTTGATCATTCTGAACATTTGATTTCTCCATATTGTGTTGATGATCTCTAATATTATTTTTCCAATGGTAATTTGATTGATTATTAAAATTTTGTCGGATGTTACGATTTGATTGGTTGTTATAAGGTTGATGGTTGTTGTAAGGTTGAAATTGAGCATTGTAGGATTGCCGGTTTTTGTAAAATCGTGGGTTATAGGATTGCCTGTTATTATAAAATGGTTGGTTGCTATATGACCGTTGATGAGACCTATTCCTGTTTTCAAAACTTGCTCTTCTGGATGCATCTTGTTTGTATTTTGGCCATCTTGTTGTATTTTCGCAGTTTCAGTATGTTTACTTGCAAGGCTTTGTTTCCTTTTAAGCCTATTTTCTACCTTCAGAGCCAATTCCAAAGCTTCCAGTAAATCGCTAGGCTCTTTCATGTCCAATAATACTGATGATAGTTCCCCCCTCAACCCATTAATGAATGCATCTAACGCTCTATTTCTATGTGTTTGGGCTATTGCAATTACGGCCTCATTTGGCAAATCCATTGAATTTACTTTTTCTAATATTAGGTTGAGTTGCCTATGGACCTGCTTCTAAAATTCTTCTATTGATTGATTGCTTTGTGTCATCACTGTTAACTGGTTCTCTAATGTTCTCATGCTTCTCTTGTCGGCATAATGTCGATTTAAATACTTCACGATACTATTCCAATTCAAAGGGGTGTTATATGCCTCTAATGTTGTATTAGCATCGCCCTTAATTTTATTTCTTATGGTTCTTAGTATCCCATAATATCTTGATGTGCCTTTCAGATGATCGTAGATTTTTACATACAATCTTATTTCTCCAGAGAAAACATCTATTTCCCTTATGATGTTGGGAACTTTGTCCATCCCATCAAGATTGTCGTTTGGATGAATATAGGCCTGCTGTTCGATTTCTTCTGCTTCTTCTTCTTCTTCTACCTCCTGGTGTAACCTTTGGTGGTAGCCTTCTCTTACTAGTTTTCTTGCCTCATATTGAATCATCTCTCTGATTGATTCACTAAAGTTTTCATCATATCTATTTTCTCTTATTGGACTCAAATTCGGGTTTAGATTTTCTGGAGTAGATGACATTACAAGTTTACAAGTTGCTCCTTCTTGATTCATTTTTATTCAATTAAAAAGAAATTTATTCAAAAGAAAGGGAAAACGAGAGAGGTTGTGATCAAAGTAAACCCAAGACAACAAAAAATTTTTTAAAAGATGTTTAACCAATATCTAAAATAAAATTCGAAATTACCTGTGATTTTATCAAATCAACTTTTCGCAAATTATTGAACGTAAATTATGAATATTATTTTAAAAACTCTTAGGTCCTAAATTATAAAGATTTAATAAGAAAAAATTATTTGGAAATATAAAAGTAAATGCTAGTTGAAGATACGATTATTTTCCTGATTATATCAAAAGCTAAAAATAAAAATTTCCTTTCAAAAAAAAATTCTTGCTTGCTCTTAGTCGTACTTACAAATTTCGATAATTATATAAAAAGTGTTTTAAATTCTAAAAAAAACTTTATTTATTTTAATTTAATTTTTTCTTTATATTTTTTTTTCTTTTTTATTTAATATTAAAAATATTTATTTATATAAAGTTTACAAACCAATGTTCAGCAAATTTTAGTAAAATCCTAAAATATTAATTTATGTTTAAAAGAAGGTGGAATAAAAATTTAATAAAACTTAAAATAAAAAATTTCTTATTCAAAAAAAATAATTTTTGATAAAAGATAAAATTTAATTAAACCTTAAATACTAAAAATTTATTAATTTAAAATATTTTAATGAAATCCCAAATATTATCAATCAAATAGACCAAAATTTTATATTAGATTTAAATTTTTCTTAAATTGAATTAAATTAAAGATTTAAATTAAAATTAACAAAAATTAAAGTTTTTAAATTAAAATTAGAAAATTATTTTAAATTAAGCAATTCTGGTAAAAAATAATTATATTTCAAATTTGCCAAAATCGTAAAATCGATAAATATCGATAAAAAGTTTATAATAATTTTTTCAATTTTAATACAAATTAGCTTTTAAATTCAATTAATTTAGATTTTTAATATTTAGATTTATTTAACTTAATTTTTATTTTATTTAATTATTTTGTTTAGATTTTTAATATTTAATTTTTATTTAATCTAATTTTTATTTACTCTAATTTTTATTTTATTTAATTTTTATTTAATCTAATTTTTATTTAATCTAATTTTTATTTTATTTAATTATTTTATTTAGATTTTTAATATTTAATTTTAAATTTATTTAATTATTTTATTTAGATTTTTAATATTTAATTTTTATTTTATTTAATTATTTTATTTAGATTTTTAATATTTAATTTTTATTTTATTTAATTATTTTATTTAGATTTTCAATATTTAATTTTTATTTTATTTAATTATTGTATTTAGTTAATTTATGTTTACTGGCCAGTTATTTTGTATGTCTAGACATATGACGACGAATTTTTTTGTTTTTTGATTCGTAGAAATTTTTATTTGAATTGCTTATTATATGATTTTATTCAAATTAATTATTTTCTTGGATTTGCTGTGCCTAGGGTGCGTTTATGTTGAAGCTGCGATAAGTGATGAGAGCATCGATAAGAGCATCGATAAGAGCATAGAATAAGCTATGCTCTTATGCAGTGTTTATATTGGAGCTTCGGTATAAGCGATGTAGAATAAAAAAATAATGTTATTTATGGTTGTTTTAGATTAATCTGGTAAAATTAAAAAAAAAAAAAAAAAACAAAATTAAAATAAAAAGTTTTTAAAAGCATAATTACAATTGCTTATTTATTGGATCTTTTATTTGGGATCTTATTTAATATGAAACATTCCAAAAAAAAACAAAATAATTTAAGAAGTGAAATAACCTCTCAAAACTGGTGCAAGTAATAATAAAAAAATATTTAATTGAAAAAAAAATTAAATTATATATTTTAAAAAGTTATTTTATAATTATAAAACATTAAAAAAAAAATTATACAAAAAATTAACAATAAAAATATTACCTATTAAATTATTAAATGTATATTTGCACCTCCTTGAGAGTTTGTATTAAAAAAAACATAAACAAACGAAAATAACATATATTTAAAAAATTACAATAACAAAAACGAGAGCAAAACAACTATTTATACATTTTGATCATCGATAAGAGCGTAGAAAACTGAATAAAGAGTTTTCTATGCTCTTATCGCTTATCGATGATCAAAGCGATGCTCCAACATAAACACCTCTATTTAAATTATGTATTTAGTTTTCTACACTATGCTCTTATCGACGCTCTTATCACTTATCGCAGCTCCAACATAAACGCACCCGCAGCCTCACCTTAGGTATCGACGAGTAGGCTTGAGTCACAGCAAATAAAAAATGAAACAAATATAATTTTTAGTTTTAATTTTGTTTTAATAATAAGTATTTTTCTTTTTTATTTAAATTTTATTCTCCTTACGGATGAGGATATTTATCTGATTGCTATTTTAATTTCTTTCTCCTTACAGATGAGGATATTTATCTGAATTTGCAATTAATTGTGGTTAAATTTCATGCAAATTCTAAGCAATCTTTAAATAAATTATTTTATACTTATTTATCTTATTTAATTATATGTCTTAGAAAATTTTATATTTTTATTTTATTTTTTAAATTTTCCGCAAATTATGGTTAAATTTACGAAAATTTTTTTGCAATTCTTAATTTATAAATTTGTAATAAAATTTTCGATTATAATTTTTATTTTGTATTTTTATTTAATTTGCTAGTAAATTATAGCTTAATTTACGCAAAAAAAAAAATTTTCAAACCTTTCAGATTTATTTTTCTTAATTATTTTTCCTTTATTTTTTAATTTTTTTTTTCTTTATATAAAAAAAAATAATCAACTTACATAAACGTGGCGACTTGAAGTTGAAGAACCATTTGCAGTATTTTGATATTACCGGACCAGGCGGCTGCTGCCAACACTTGTTAGGCTTTGGTTATTCCTTTATGCGGCAGCTCCTTTTTGCTGGGATGCTACTCGGGGGCCTCGTTTTCTGTTCCTTTAGGTAAATCAAGCTCAATCTAGGGTTGTCCTCCTTGATTTACTTGCTGCACGTGTTGACAGGCAAATATTTTTTGATGAACGGTACTTTTTGAAAAATTTGTGATCTCTCCTTGTTCCAAACAAATACTTTTTAATTTAATCAGTTTTAATGGTTTTCAATTTTTTATTTTTTACTTTTTAATTTAAATTTTAATAGTTTTACTTTTTAATTTTTGAAGTTTCAATAGTTTTTGATTTTTAATTTTAATAGTTTAATTTGATTTTAATAATTTTTAATTTAAATTTTAAAAGTTTTTAGTTTAATTTTTGATAAATTTTTAATTTGTTTTTAACGTTTAATTTATCACAATTCTTCCTTAAAAAAATAGTTTTTAACAGTTTACACCACAAATAGTTTTTAATAGTTTTTAATTTATCTTTTTTTTTCAATAAATTTTTAATTTATTTTTTTACTGTTAATTTATCACAATTTTTACTAAAAAAATAGTTTTTAATAGTTTACACCACAAATAGTTTTTAATTTATCTTTTTTTTTTCAATAAATTTTTAATTTATTTTTTTACTGTTAATTTATCACAATTTTTTCTTTGTAGCTATTCACTATTTTCCTAATCTACACTGAATGGTCCCTGCTCGGGCGCCAGTTAAAGATTTTAATACTCCAAGTCACCCAAAAATATATTTATTTCCAAAAAATATTTATTTCTATAATTTAATAAAAGATTTATATAAAAAAATGATAACGCTTTTTATTTCCTTTTTAGCACATTTTCAAAGAATTTTGTAAAAATGTGCCTATATAGCTTCACTCTGTCCGTCTGTCCGTCTGTCCGTCTGTCCGTCTGTCCGTATGTTTACAAAAACTTTTACATCGTTTGAAATAGAGAAAAGAAGTTTTAACCACTAGTAGGTATTACAAAAAAAATAATTTCGTAGAAGAATTTTTTTCTGTAGCCCCACCCGTTACGGAGCTGCAGCCCCACAAAGTTGGAAAAAGCCCTATATTCAAATTATTATAACAAGAGTTCTATTAGGTGTATTTTCAATTTGAAAACGACAAACGATAGCTGGTTTCATAAGCTTTATAAATATTTAAAAGACAAATGTTTAGGGTTGCCATATGGTACTAAAATTTAACATTACACAAAACTCAATTTTTACAAAATTTTCGGCCACACATATCTTCTAAACGGTTCAAGCTAGGGTCTTGAAATTTTGGGAGAAGTTATATCCTTAAAAATTAGTAGGAGTCGGTTAACAAAATTTTGTTGTCAAGTCCCCTGTTTAGGAGTTATAAGGGCTCGAAAATTTAAATTTTGCTATTTTTAAGCACTTGTAACTTGAATACCTGTCCAATTTTTTTTTTATTAATTTTTAAAATTTAAAGGCCCAATATTATACTTTAACATATGTTAAAGGTTTTTCTTAAATTTAAACGCGGTTTCGTAAATTGAAGAAAGTGTCTCTCAGTTTTACCCATTTTTACTTCAATTTTAATTTTTGTGGAATTCACAATTTAATTCCTAGAATATAAAAAAATGGAGGGGGACGGAGGGGGGGGGGGTTAGATCCTTGAGAAACTTGGAAACCTTCCCCATTGAAGAACTATAACAGATTTAAAATAAAAACTTTACTGTTAGCAGTAAATTTTATAATTAAGCAGTAACTATTTCCAAGTAAATATTTCCAAAGTTAAACTCAATATGTAATACAATATAAATTTGAAAATGTGCTTTTTTAAAAACCCTTGGTTTTTTTTCATCACTTGTTTTAAATCAACTTTATTATTCGAAGCTAAAATTTGAATTAATTGTTTACAGTTTTAATTTTACATTAATAGCATTGTTCTACCTGCATTATGCTGACTCAAACATATGTTGATTACGCGTGATTTATGTTGGGAAATAATGTTGAACTAATTTCACAGGTTAATATGCTGATTCGACAGGTAAATGTTTTAGAAAAAAATTTATAAATTAAAATTTATAAAATTGTAATATGATGCGTTGGAATTCTGGATTACAATTTTAGCTGTTGTTAACTTATATTCTATTGTAAAGTTATACTCTTCTAGGTCTAATCTCATACGTGTTAGTTTAGATGATGGATTTTTTAATGCGAACAAGTAAGTCAATGGTTTATGGTTTTGAAACTGCGAGAACAGATTTCACTAGATCTGATCTAGCTGAAACCCTACACATATCGACTGTTTTCTCAATCGATAATTCAATTGCTTTACTCGAGTTGATCCCTTCCATACTATACTATGGAAGGGTCCTACTTCTAAAATTTTAACTAGGAACCTTCTAAAATTTTCTGCAAGATCTTCCGTTTGTTTTGCAAACTCTTGCAGTGGAATTCTATTTGCTTTCAAGGCTTGCACTCTGCTTTCTATAATTTTTGAATTCTCGGTTTTCTCGATCTATCTTTTTAGAGTCATTCTAATTTTCTTCATAAAAAAAATAAAAATAATATTTGAAAAATTAAATAATTAAATACTTGTTATTCTTTTAAATTATAACATATTTCTTTATTTACGAAATTTTGTATTGTTAGTAAACTATTATATATATTTTTCTTTTTTTTTTTGTTTTTAAATATTCAATAGAAGTCTTTAAATTTTTATCAGATGCATTTCTACTTATGAAAAAAAATGTTCTCTTAGTACATTAGGCTTGAAAAAAAAAAAAAATTTATTTACTCAAATTTCTGTGATATTTAGTTATATAAGTTATATATATTATTTTAAAAGCTTATTTTTAAAAAAAAAATTTTTTTTTTTTTCAGAACATAAATCTCTTTACAATTTTAATATAATATACTAGCATTGTATAATTAACCAAATATAATAGCAATATTACATATTTTGCTATTTTCATTTTATAATAAATTTAAAATTTATTTATTTAGAATTTCATTCACAAATTTAATTTACTATTTAATTGAAATTTATTTACTTTATATTTTTTTTTTCTTTTTTTTTTATAATTGATATAAAATTTCTACTTATCTTTTCTTTATTCTACCTGTGGTGCCCTTGTCTAGTACCTCCGCTTCATGCTGCGTCTTATGTGGTTGTAGATTGTTAACAATATTTCGAACACCTTAACTACTGCAATCACCAACACTATAAAATAGAGATTCTCATGTTGTTCTTGGAGAATTTCTATAATTACATTATTGTTGACTTACCCAGTATTATCGATTTTTGATTTTGTTCCTCCCATAATGGTATGAGGACACAACGTGAAATTACAGTTAAAATTGTTTTCTGTTATTATTATTGTTATTTTATATATTTATTTTCTGTTCTGTATTTTTATTTCACATATATATGTCTATATAATTTTTATTAACTAGTTTTACGTTTTTGATTTCTATTTATATATTTTCTTTAAATATTATTGTTTGTTTTTAACTTGTCAGTTTGATTTTTATTTTAATTATAGTACCATTTTTTTTTTTTAGCAAATTTTTAATATACTAGTATCGCCCTGTGCTCGACATTCGAGCTATTTTTGCTTTTAACATATAAAATGTTAACATATAAAATTTGTTTTGTGTAAATTATATTAGACTATACATAATAAAAATTATGCCAACAGTGTTGTCAACAATTCTTGCGCTTGAAATTTGCTTAAAAAAAATTTATAATTTTTCTGAATTATTAAAACGTTGTTAAGTACCGATTTTTGAGTTTTATTTCTATAGCTTCAGGTGCTTTAAAGAGAGGATAAATTGGTACAGTTAAATTAAATTTAAATTCTAAATACATATAAATATTATTCTAATAAATACATATTTCTAAACATATACATACATATATTTATTGAAGTCAAGAACCCAAAATTCGAGTTAATGCTGTCCTTCATGTAGCAAACTGTACTTTTTTCTAAACATTTTATTACGATATGAACTATGTTGTACGTATTCTGTATCCTAATTAAAAAACTCTAAAATACATAATATGTACAACAAAATTTAACATATCATAATTCGTAAGTTTAGTATTTAGTATTATATTATATTGAAGCTGCCAGAAGTACAAATAATAGTCAAGTTGATCGAAGTCTTTTTTTAAATCTCAATCTTAAGATTTATAGCAAAAAAAAAAGTTTTTCAATAAATCAAAGAATAAATTTTTCCTACCCTTTTTTCATTTTTAAATTTAATAGCTACATAGGTAAATTTTTACTACAAATGTATGCCTATTTAAAGTTCTGAAAACATGCGAAAAATGATTCTGAATTCCTTAGTTTACTTTATACCTTTTTGTCTAGTTTATTTATTTAATATTTCCTAAGTTTTTTATTGACAAAAATATATTTCTATACATGGTCATGAGCCATGACTCATAAGTTTCTTAAAACAAATAAATATTATTGCTTTTATTCCTTTATGAGAAATAATCTCTTTTCTACTCTCAACTATTGCTTGCTACTTCAGCCCTTGTAAAAGAGTATATGACAGAGGAGATAAATAATTTACGGCAGATGGCTTTAATTAAAATCCTCTTGACTAGGTTATGTTAAATCATATTTTTTATTTGATAACCAATAAGCACTTACCCCTTTCCATTTTAAAAAATATTCTTTATATTCATATCAGCAATAAACCTTAATTTTTTCACTTTATTAATATTTAAATACTATTAAATATAATTAACTTCTCAAATGACAGGTAGTTTTAAAATATCAAATATATATATGACTATTAATCTGACAATTATGTACTCCTGAAACAAAAATTAGCGTTCCATTTACAAACTACGCCTATCTAATCTTCATGTACACTCTTTGATATATAAAATTCGTTCGTTTTGTCAAAGTAAAACTAAAAATAGTTTTTTTATTATAAAAAAACATTATTCGATGTTGAAAGTATGAAATAAACTTTTCAATATTATTAGAATGAAATCAAAACATACGACGTACAATTTTTATACGGCAGTACGTCATTACATCTGTCTACATATTCATTATCGGTAAATCGATACGCGCGTACAATATTTAATTTATCAAAAATATTTATTTGAATGTTTTAATTTAGTACCTACAAAAAATATTTTTAATTTCATATTATAGGTATTTTGAATATAAGATATTTTTTAATAAAAATTATTGTAAAAAAATATTATTTTTTAAAACATAATATTAGAAATATAAGAAAAACCAATAATAATATTTTTATACATTTTGTCAATATTTGTAAATTTTAAAAATCCGAGATACAGTACATTGCGTTACGCGTATTTTCGCTGCTCTAATGTAAATTTATGTACCTATTTATTTCTCAATTTTTTGACGGAAATTATACGCTGCACGCTTTTATTTAGGCTAGAACCTAAGGAACAAATAACTTTTTTTGAGAAAGATAATTTTTTTAGTTTTGCAGACATATTGTATTGTATGTATTTTCAATTTATTTGAATATTTGTATGTTTTAAACTAAATTATTTTAAAAAAAAATGTTATTTTAAAATATTTTATTTTTAAAATTTAATCGCAGCAGCATAAGAAAAAACAATTACAGTACGTATTTTTATACACTCTGTCAATTTTTAAATTTTAAAACTCTGAGGTACAGCACGTCGCGTATGCTATCATGTAAATTTTTTTGCATAACTAATTATTTCAAAATTTTTTGACAGAAACTGAATGCCGTACATGCTGATACATTAGAAACAAATCATTTTTCTTAAGAAATATTATTTTTTTTTTGAAGTTTCTGCGTATTTCAGAAGTCGGTTTTTAATTTTACAAAAAACTTAACAAAAAGCAACAACAATTTACGATTTTCAAAAAAAATTTATTTTAGTACCTACTGTATTATAATAAATTGCAAACAAAAACAAAGTACAGTACTTTTCGGTTATAACGACCATTATGGGACTGAAAATATTCGTCGTAATAAACGAATGTGGTTTCAAAAGAATGCTGTGAATTTTAAAAATTATTTATATTACTCATTTGCTAAAATTTTATTTGATTTGTCAGCCTCAAGCCTATGTATGGCGCTTTTTCTTCTATTGAAATTTTTATTGTATTTTTGATGCGTTATTATGATTTTTTTTTATATTCAAAACTAAATAAAAAACACTTAATTAATCGCCAAGCAACATTATTAGATATAATAAGTTTAAATAAAAGAAATATCAATGTAATAAAAAACTTACATTTTTAGATAAAATTTAATTCTTTATCAAAAAGTGTAAAGTTTATTATAATTAAAATTGAACCGAGTTCGTTATAAATTAAAACTACTGTATAAACCAAATGTATTGCTTTCATTTCGAACAGAACTCATTTTTTTTTCACCGGAATTTTAGAGAGATAAAAAAAATAAAACAAAAAAAAATTTTAAAAAAGTTTCAATCTCCTTGTTCATTGAACATTTGAACTAAACAAAAAAAAGAAAGGCATAAGTCGGCGCATATAATAGTTTGATTGAGCTGCGAGTTACAACCGAAAATGAATTACTTTTACCCAGAGAGTCGGCGCATAATATTAGAGTCATAAGACTTAACTTTTAACAGCGTGACCGTTAAATTAAAGACGGGTTTTCACCTGAAAAAACTTAATATTCTAAAAAAAAATATATCATTGTCCTATGAAAACAAAAAAAACCTTTCTTTTGGTTGTTGTTTCATTAAAATTGGTCTTATAGTTTACCCGGAAAAAGAATGTTTATATGGGAAAAAATAAGCCGATTAAATATTATGATATGTAGTTTTTTTTTTTTTATTTAATTTAATCTTCAATAGTATTTTTGTATTTCAAACTGTAACTGTAAGTAAATGTAAGTTAAATTTTTATATTTTTCCGCGATTTTCGTAGTATAAATTTTTAGCTGGCGAATAGCAGTATCTATCCCAGCCTTTTTTTTCACTTATTATTTTCACATATTCTTGATGGGTTATTTCTACCCAACTATGTCCAAAGGTTTCACACTTAGTTTCACGTACATATTCATTAATTTCCCTGTTTTTGGGATCACTGAAATAACCTTCGTCGGTTATTATTGGAACCTTCCTGCAGTATTTTTTTTCATTTAGTCTATTATTCATTTTCTTAAGATTTTTTTTTTAGATGTAGATTAAGATTTTTTTTTTATATTTAGATTAAGATTTAGTTTAGATTAAGATTTTTTTTTTTAGATTTAGACCATTTTCTTAAGATTTTGTCTTTAAAGTAACCTCAATCACTTAAATATTGTATTTTTCTATTTCTATTTTTATTTTTTTTTTTTTTAGTTTTCATTATTATATAAATATAATAATTATTATATAAATATATATATTTTTCATTTTAGTTTTTAGTTTTTATATCTTATTATTTTTTTTTTACTTAATTTTTATTAAATTTAATTTATTTGCACAATTTAATCCCAGTGGTAATTCCGTACGCGAAACTAATTGTCACGGTCGCCATGTAAGTTTAATATATTTTATTTAAAATTAATAACAACTACGTTTGAATGATTGTACTTTAAGCAAGCTTTATTTAATAATTTTACCTTATTTATAAACTAAACTAACGCTACTAATACAATGATAATTATACTTATTATATTATAATTATGATACATGATACAGTTGATATTCTTATCAATAATATATTTATTTAATAAATCATAAAGCATAACATAATTATTGCATTCCTTAGGTTAAAAACTTAAAACAAAGAGAACAAGAAATATTATTCATTGCAATGTGCAATGTATTGCATACAATGTATGTTTGAATGATTTATATCAGTTGATATCAAATTCATATTTATTAGGTAGGTCAATGCATTATTAAGAATGCTAATTATATTGACCACCTATGTAGTTCTTATCTTTGTTATATTTAAAGGGCAATTCATTATGCTAAACTTTAATACATTAATATTATTTATATTACACTCGAAGCTTCATTAGATTCATAGTTATTGAATTGAAAACTTTTTATGGCAGCAGCCCGAAAATGGGGCAGTAACATTTTGAAACTTCATATAAGTGCTCGATTCATTATATAACTAACCGTGTGTAATTTTCATCCTCGTAGTATAATTAGTTTTGAAAACATTCATATTGGTGCAAAGAAGTTGTATTGCAGCCCCCCGAAAATGAAGCCGTAACATTTTGAAACTTCATATAAATGCCAGATTCATTATAAAACTATGGGTGTAATTTACATCCTCGTTGTATAATTAGTTTTGAAGAAATTCATATTGGTGCAAAAAAGTTGTATGGCAGCTCCCCGAAGCCTTGGTCCGATTTTAACCAAAAATAATAGGGAACCTAGAAATTGCCTAAAAATGACTTTGTGTGAATTTCAAAACTCTAGCCCTTTTAGTTTTTGAACTATCATGCTGACACAAGGACGGACGGACAAACACACATAGCTAGATCGATTTACTTTTCAAAGCCGATCCGAGAAAAACCTTTAACGTATGTTAAAATATAATGTTGGACCTTTAAATTTGTATATTTGTAAAAAAAAATATTAACAGGTATTCAAGTTACAGCTATTTAAAAATAGCAAACTTTCAATTTTCGAGCCCTTATAGCTCCTAAACTGGGGCCTAGACAAAAAAATGTTGTGAACCGTTTCGTACTAGTTTCTGAGGATCTTACTTCTCTCAAAATTTCAAGACTCTACCTTAAACGGTTTAGAAGATATGTGAGGTCAAAGCTTTTGCAAAAATTGAGTTTTGCATAATTGTAAATTTTAGTACCGTATGGCAATGCTATACATTTTAATGATGAATTTTTGTAAAGCCTGTAAAATCAGCTTTCTTTTACAGTTTTTAGATTGAAAGTATAGCTAACAGAACTTTTGTTATACCAATTTAAATTAAGGAATTTGTGGAATTTGCGGGGGCTGTAGCTTCGTCACTCTTCAAAATTAAGAAAAACCTTCCAGCTTCTACATTTGTTTGAATTTTTATTATTTTCGAAAAATTCTTTAAGGTTCTCGAAACTATGTGGATGGTTCCAACCCACTACTCATATAAGTTCCAATTTTCGAGGACACTGAAGGAATAGGAAGAGACACCCTGATACCAAACTTGGAGGTTCTAACTTCTATGGATTCGGAATCATGCTCGTTTGTCCTAAATTCGATGAAAAAGTTCCAGAATCCGAACCCATGGTTGGATTTCGGACATATGCAGTCACGATAATTCAAAAACTAAAGGAGCTAGGATCTTGAAATTTTCGCAAATTCGTTTTTTTGCAATAGCCGCCATCGCTAGTTAAATCCAGCCATTTTGGTCCATGTGTTCGGGGTGCTGACATACAATTCTTTTTTATATGAGTATTACTCTGTACCTATTACAGCTGCATTCATGAAACTTTGCCAAATGTAGTTTAGTTTTATGGCCAAAGTTTCTGCAAAATTTTGTTGGTCTACTGCAGTGGGTTCGAATAGCTGCCATACAACTCCTTCTTTTATATAAGCATTACACTACACCTAATGAAGCTAGGTGTCTGAAATTTTGCTAAAAATAGTTTAGTGTAATGGCCAAAGTTTCTGCAAAATTTGGTTGGTCTACTGCAGAGGGTTCGAGTAGCTACCATACAACTCCTTCTTTTATATGAGCATTACACTACACCTAATGAAGCTAGGTGTCTGAAATTTTTCCAAAAATACTTTAGTGTAATGGCCAAAGTTACGGCAAAATTTGGTTGGTCTACTGCAGAGGGTTCGTGGAGCTGCCATACAACTCCTTCTTTAATGTAAGCATTACACTATACCTAATAAAACTGTATGTTTGAAATTTTGCCAAAAGTAATTAACCGGATGATATAATGCATATGTTACGGTCATACGGGTATCCCATAGTTGACACAGTCTACTCTACTACACTCTTCCTAGTTTTTTTATGTTCGTTAGCCCTTAGAACAATCAAAAGGTCCAGAATTCGAACCCAAAGGCCGATTTCGCCCATAAGCAATCCCCGTCGCACTTTAAGTCTTAGTAACTTACAGTTAAAATTTCACCAAGATAGCTTCATTAGTTTTTGAGTAATCGTTTCTACGAACGGACGGACATGGCTATATCGACTTAGGAGGTCACGCTGATCAAAAATATATATATTTTCCATATCTAGCTCGCTTTCTTTAGGTGGTTACAAACACCATACCAAAGTTAATATACCCTTTTCCTATTCCATAGGTGTAGGGTAGAACATAATGATTAATTATTAAAATAAATGAGAGTTTCTTTTATACAATAAGAATTTCTCATATAAAAAATAATTATGTTCAATTACCAAAAGAAAAAATAAAAAAAAAATGAATTTAAAAAAAAAATTTTTTTGCCAAAACCTGGATTTGAACCGGGCAATTATATTAAAAGTCAGATGTCCTAACCAATTCACCATAAACCGATTAATAATTCAGCTACATTTTGCTCGCTTTCCTATTTAGTTTCAATTTAGTTATTAATTTTGAAAAAAATTATATAATTTTAAAAAATTTGTATGACAGGTACCCAAAGCCTTTGACGATTTTAACCAAAAACAATAGGACTCAATAGTCTAAAAATTACTTTGTGTAAGTTTCGAAACTCTAGGTCCTTTAGTTATTGAGTTATATTAAAAATTTATTAAATATAAAATAAATAAAAAATTTATTTTTCTTTAAATTAACTAAGAAAAGTTTTAATTAACACAATATTTAATGAGGGCATTTGGCTATCGACAATAGTACTCTACAGAATAGATAGAATATGGGCTAGAAATGCATAATATTGCATACTAAAAATGTAGCTGGTATCACACAATTATTAAAAAGTAGTTATGCATTCGAAAATAAATTATTGAAAATCTCAATTTTTATATCCTACATGTATGAAGTAGAAAAAAGGGTATATTAACTTTTGTATGGTGTTTGTAACTACCTAAAGGAAGCGAGGTAGATATAGAAAATGACATATATATAGGCTAAGAAGGTATTTAAATTTTGGTTTTTCAATGTTTCATTTTATTTATTTTTGTTATAATACTGAATTTAAAATAAAACTAAAAGAATTTTAATTAAATATTAGGTTTGAAATTCACTTGGCCGTTATCCTAACAAGCACTCTAATTTAGACTTATTATATATATGTTACTTCATTTATATTTAAAATTTTGCACAATAATAACTTATAGTTAAGAGGAACTGAATTTGTTAATTAACTCTATTTAAATTTATTATTTTGTAGTTAATTGGAAAAATTGTTTTAAAAACTAATATTTTATATAATTTTGTTTCTGTGAAATTACTTAAAACTATGAACCAAAAACTTTAAACTAATTTAATTGCTACCTTAATCTAAAATTAATCTAATGTCTAGCCTATTGTTTCCAAAAAAATGGTATATTATAGTTAAATTTGTCTATATTTGGAATAAACTTGTCATATTTACTTAATTTAGCGTGTTGATAAATAGATTTGTTCGAATGGTAATGAATATAGTTTGTTTGAGCTTTCTATATAGGTTAGTACAAGCTCTCATACATTTTCTTATATATTTCAAAAAATATTTTTTTGATACGTGACTAAATTTCATATTATTTTTAATTTTGATTATATCAGATATTCGATTGAATTATTTTCAGAAAAATTTGATTAAGATACAAATATATAGGTACGTATAATATTTCAAAAGCATTTAAAATCCGTTTCGCAAAACTTTAATATCTATATGAATTGCTTGATATTTCTTTTTCTTTATTATTAACATAAACTATTGTACAATAATGCTATTTTCTTATTATGTGAATTATAAACTTATTTCCTTTAAGACCTTAGTCTTAGCTGTTTGGTCCAATAATTTTCATATAACTTTTAAGATTTTGACAGTTATGTAATAAACTATTTTATTGGAATTTTATACTAGTTACTTTACTCATTATTTGAAGCACCTATAACTTCTTAACAATTTTATTTTTAAACATACCTAAATTTGTTATAGCTTTCAATTCATCTGGAATTTCATTGTATAACTTCAAGCTATTATAAATATAATTGTTGTTTTGTTGTTTCTATGTTCTAAACAATGAAAGGTAAAAGTTTGATCTATTACTTGTGTTATGATTATGAAAGTCGATTGCTTTATTTAATATGAAGTTATGATTTACAATTTTGAAAGCTACACAAATTTTGCAAACTGAAAATATGTGTATATATATGAATATTAATGATATGTGTATATTATACTTGAACTATACATTATAGTTCTGTATGTTTTTTAAAACTTTTTTTTGCAAAACATCTAGTTGATTAAAAATGTGCTGTGAAGTTCTACTCCAAATTGTATTTAAGTATATTAAATTTGAGAGGATATATGAGGAGTAAATCACATATAATTCATCATCAGTAAAAAATTTTCTTGGGTGACGTAACATGAACATGTACGACGATATTTGTTTAGAGAGACTATCTACGTGATAAGACAAATTTTGTTTGTCTACTATTAACCCTAGGTAATTTAAAGTTTTAACGAATTCGATTCTTTGGTTATTATATAAAATATGACTATATTCAATATTTTTATTTCCGAAAATTAATATTTTAGTTTTTTTGAAGTTAGTAGAAGACGATGATTAAAGATCATGCTCCACCAAATTTTTCAGTTTTTCTTCAATATCAGCCGCATATTTAACACTGCATCTGCCTATAATTGTATAGACCCTACTAGCCTAAGTCTTGCTATGTCATCTATATAGATCTTAAAAAGATCTAGCCCAAAAATTGACTCTTGTGGTACCCCTTTGCTAATAGTTTTTAGTTTTCAATTACCAATTTTAACTTTTTGTTGTTGATTGCTTAAATAACATTTAAAACAAGTGATGATAAAAAACCAAGGGTTTTTAAAAAAGCAAATTTTCAAAATAATATAGTGTTTTATACTAAATATTTTATCGGAATATAATGTTCAAGCTTTAATATTAACGTTTAATTTAGGAAATATATACGTTGGTGACTAAGTTACTGTTACTGCATGCTTATAAAAACAGTAAATTTTTTATTTTAAAGTTCTAATAGCCCTTCAATGGGGAAGATTGCCAAAATTTGGTCGACGTATTTTTGTTAAGTCTATAAGAGCAGCTCTCTTATACCGTTTTTCGATTGAAAATAAACCTAACAGAACTCATGTTATATCATTTTAAATATAGGGCTTTTTTGGAATTTGCAGGGGCTGTAGATTCCTAACCCTTAAAAATTAAGAAAAACCTTTGACACATATTGAAATATAATTACAGAACTTTGAATTTTGTATATCACTAAAAAAAAATTTGTACAGGTATTCAAGTTACAGGTGTTTAAAAATAGCAAAATTTCAATTTTCGAGCCCTTCTAGCTCCTAAATAGGGGGCTTGACAAAAAAATTTTGTTAACCGACTCCTACTAATTTCTGATTATCTAACTTCTGATTATCTAATTTCAAGACCCTAGCTTGAACCGTTCAGAAGATATGTGTTGTCAAAAATTTTGCAAAAATTGAGTTTTGTATAATGTTAAATTTTAGTACCATACTGCAACCCTAAACATTAAAAATTTATAAAGTTTATGAAACCAGCTATCGTTTGCCGTTTTCAGATTGAAAATACATCTAACAGAACTCTTGTAATAACCATTTAAATATAGGTCTTTTTCTAACTTTGGGGGGCTGTAGCCCCATAACAGGTGGAGCTACAGAAAAAAATTCTTCTACGAAATTATTTTTTTTGCAATACCTACGCATGGTTAAAATTTCTTTACTCTATTTCAAACGGTGTAAAAGTTTTTGTAAACATACGGACGGACGGACAGAGTGAAGCTATATAGGCACATTTTTACAAAATTTTTTGAAAATGTGCTAAAAATGTATTTTATTTATACTGAAATGTAGTTTGAATAGTTTGTAGAGTAGTATTTCGTGATCTACGCAGATGAAGAAAGAGACAACCGACATATTTTTTCTATCAATATTCTTTGTAATAAAGTCTGTTAAACTGAGGCATGTGGCTATTGTATTTGATTCTTTTCGAATCCATATTGTTCTGGATGAAAAACCAAGTTATTTGACATAAAAACATTTAATTTATTCTTAACTACCGTTTCAAATATTTTGCACAATTAACTTAAAACAGATATTGGAAGATAATTAGATGGATTACTTGTATTTCCATTTTTGAATATGGGTGTAATAATAACTGTCTTTAAACATTGTGGAAAAGTATGGGTTGGAAAAGAAATGTTTATAAACTTAGCGAACACCCGTGCCAGTGCATTTTTGTACTTATGTATGAATTTTGTTGAAACGCAGTCATAAACCGTTGCAGCAGCTGAATTCATGTTATTGATATATATAATTTCGTCGATCATCCAAATTTTTTATTTTTTTTTAGTTTTATGGGAACCGTTTGAATGTTCTTAGTAATTAAAAGACTTAATTCATTTATAAAAACATTAATACTTTGAAAATCGTTAAGTTTAGTCCAGAAATTATTATTAGCTTTATTTTAATAACCAAGCACAGTTTTATAAGTCGTTGTACTTTATTTCGAAGGTTCTTGATTCATGCTAATAAGAATCGATTGATGATTTGAAATAGCCGTATCTAAAACATGAAACTGATATTCATTTTTTATAATATCTGTTACAAAATGGTCAATAATTGTTCTAGAATTATTTCCAAATCGTGTCGCATATTCTGCTGAAATTTTATTATAAATAATGAAACCATTACTTAATAAAATATCCCTATTCTACTTAAGGGACACAATCATTAATTAAATTTATATTAAAGTCTGCAAATACTAATGAGTTTTTATGCAAAGTAGTCTACCTATTTTTTTGGGTGGGTTCCAATATCTGTGCTTGAGCTTGCTCCCATTCACGAATCTTTTTCGTCTCCATTTCAACTCATCTACGGGAATAGTATGAACTTCGCTATTATTAACCCTATTATTAGAATTATCGTCAGCCTTGTTAGATTTATTATAATAATAAAAACAAAGGAAAATTTTTCCAAAACCAACTAGATAGATTCACAAAGCAAAATAAAAATATAATAAAAATTAAATGTTGTTTTAACAGATAAAAAATAAGCTTATCAAATAAGAGAGACACCTATTAGAAACAATTTCTAAAATAAAGATTATAATATTAATACTAATAGGTAATAGAAAAAAAAAAAAATTTAACTACTAGAGTTTCATTTAACTACTGGGCAATAATTTTTATTTAATTTAAATTTTTAGTATATTTAAAATACGTAATATATTTTTTTATTTTTAAAACATTTTCAAAAAATTTTGTAAAAATGTGCCTATATAGTTTCACTCTGTCCGTCGGTCCGTCTGTCGGTATGTTTACAAAAACTTTTACATCATTTGAAATAAAGAAAAGAAATTTTAACGACAGGTAGGTATTTCAAAGAAAATAATTTCACGGAAAAACTTTTTTCTGTAGCCCTACCCGTTACGGAGCCTATTTTTAAATTGTTATAACAAGAGTTCTGTGAAGTGTATTTTGAATGTGATTTTAAAAAGGAAAATGTTTAAGGTTGCCATACGGTCCTAAAATTTACCGTTATGCAAAATCCAATTTTTGAAAAAATTTTGGCCACACATATCATATAAACGGTTCAAGATATGGTTTTGAAATTTTAGGGGAAGTTTGGCCTTCAGAACATAGTAGGAGTGGGTTAACAAAATTTTTATTTCAAGCCCCCTGTTTAGGAGCTGCAAGGGCTCTAAAATTAAAATACATGTAACTTGAATACCTATAATACTCAAATTTTTTTTAATGGTAAACGAAATTGAAAGCTCTTTAATTATATTTCAACATAAAAAAGGTAAAAGAGAGCTGCTTTTATAGTCATAAAAATACAAGACTAAAAGTTATAGGGTTGCCATACGGTTTTAAAATTTACTATAAATAATAAAATTCTAGGTAAAATACCAAATTTTGGTGAAGATCACAAATGATTTCCTAAAACCTAAAAAAATGGAAAAGTGGGGACAGGAGATGGCTGAGTAGATCCATCATAAGTTTGCTAAGCAAAAATTTGGGAACCTTTCCCATTGAAGGGCTACTAGATCTTCAAAATTAAAACCTTTATGTTTTTATAAAACAGTAACTTATTCACCAGTGTATATTTTTTTCAAAATTAAACGTTAACATTGAAGCTCCAACATTATATTTCACACTTGTTAACAGGTTTTCTTGAGTGCATTGGGATTACATTATAAGTATTGATTTCACTATTAGTCATAATTAATAAATTGATAAAGTAACTAAATTATAATATTATCATTTGTTTTTATATATATATTTTTAAAAATAAATTATAGAATACTCAGTAAGAAACCCTATATAATTTTAAAAATGTGCTTTTTAAAAACCTTTGGTTTTTTTCATCACTTGTTTAAAATATAATTTTAATATAGTTTTTAAAAAAAATATGTAGTTAAATTTAATTATGTAGTTTAAAATAAAATATTGTTCTTATATTATTTTTAAAATTAATAATAATAAATTAATGATAATTTAAAAATAAATTCTATTATTTAATTTGTTTGGGCCAAAAAAAGAAAATTATTTTGATTATTTTTAAAATTTTTAATTTAATACGCTTTTTTTTAATTTATTTTTAACTTTGAATGCATACATTTGTAACAGTGTTTTCCAACTCAAACACGTAAGAAATTCGCATTTACAATTTGTTATAAAATAACAACTATAAAAAAGTTAAGAATTTTAAACATATTGTTATAAAACTTTAAAAAAAGTTATTAGGCATCGTGCCCAAATGGGTTATTATATCGCAACCCAGGTATCGCATTTCGCTTTTGAACAACTTGAGGAGAGCAAAAAATTTAGTCTTATTGATTAAGTGAGATTTGGGAATAAAGGTTAACACCCAATATTAGACATCTTCATTGAATCTTTAAGGAAAACGGGAAACAGGCCAAAAGCAAATTAAGCCAGTGAATTTCTATAATTAAAATGAATGTTTGTGCAAAATTTTCAATAAATTTGATTAAACCGTTTAAGCAAATAAAATTAAAAACTTCTTGGCGTCGTTTTCTCTTAACAAATTTTTTATTCTGTTTTTCCCATTCTGATCGTCTTAAATTTACGAATTGAATAAGAAATTCGCATTTAAAATTTTTTATGGAATAATAACTATGCAAAAGTTAAAAGTTTTAAACATATTGTTATAAAACTTTAGAAAAAGTCATTAGGCATCGTGCCCAAACGGGTTATTATATCGCAACCCAGGTATCGCATTTCGCTTTTGAACAACTTGAGGAGAGCAAAAAAATTAGTCTTATTGATTAAGTGAGCTTTGGGAATAAAGGTTAACTTGCGTTAACACCAAATATTCGAAAATTTCATTGAATCTTTGTGGAAAGCAGGTAAACCGGCCAAAACCAAATTGACACAGTGAATTTCTGTAATTAAAATGATGCCTTTTGTAAAATTGATTAAACCGTTTAAGCAAATAAAACTAAAAACTTCCTGGGGTCGCCATGTCCAAGGGGTTAGTCCAGCTTAACACAAATTTTTTTCAACGTCTCTTTTAGAGTGCAAAACCACACTGTAAAATAGCACACAAATCTTTTTGGAAGCCCGTTGGCCCGAAATGTGCTAATATATTCCAGCCACCTGTTTCGACAAAAAAACTAACACACAAATTTTCTTGGCGACGCATTGTCAACATGTGAAATAAATATTTCACATCTCGAATTATTATATATACTTTACACACTAAATAAATATTTCAATACTAATATAGCTTTTAACTCATTTTACTCATGATTAAAGAATAAAATAAAACTATGCATATTTTGGCTTTTTTTTCTAAAACAAAATTTTAGAAATAGAAGTATATAAAACAAGGAGAATAGAAATTGTTTTCTTATTTTTTATTAACCGAAATTTTTTTAATAGTATTAACAGTAGTATTTAGTAGTAGTGTATTGGTACCTAAAACAAATAAATGAAATTAAAATAAACTGACTGAAAATTTGGTTATCTTTTTTAAATATGGAAACCTTTTACAAAGAAACCTTTCGTGGGAAGTTTTTATAAATTTGCAAAAAGTTCTTGTTTTTGCTTTATTTAGTTTGAAAATGTTAAAATATTCGAATAACTATTTTAAAAATTAAAAATAACGCATATATAAATTATTGAAATATAAAATAAATAAAAAGAAAATTTTTTTTTGAATTTACTTAGAAAAGTTTTGAAAGCACTACGCTGAAAACAATTTTATAAGTAACAGGATTTCCAAACTGGTCAAAAATTCAAATAAGTAAAGTACAATTAATATCAAGATGTATATTTAACAAGCGTATTTGACTATCGACAATAGTAATCTACAAAATAGATAAAATTTGGGTTAGAATGCATAATTATTGCATACTAAAAATGTAGCTGGTTTCACACAATTACTAAAAGGTAGTTATGCATTCGAAAATAAATTATTGAAAATCTCAATTTTTATATCCTACATGTATGAAGTAGAAAAAAGGGTATATTAACTTTTGGTATGGTGTTTGTAACAAATGGATAATATTGCATATTAACAATATAGCTGGTATTCACAATTATTAAAATCTGAATTTTTATATTTAAAAATTTCAAAAAGTAATATTTATACAAAATGTAAAATAAAATGCAAAATGTAACTCGGTAATGTAAAAATGATAGTATAAATGCTAGAAGAGTTAAAAGATTCTAGCAAAAATGCCTAAAAAAAACTGTGCAATTGTACAGGGGCCTTACTAGTTAGACGTATAATGTAATTACAAAACGTAATGTTTTTAAAGGTACTTTCTGCATGCATGTAAATTTTATTTAGGTACTAGCAGATTTACCCGGCCTTGTCCGGGAGAGCGCAAATTGTAAAAAAGCAATTTTTGGCCAATTTTTTTAAATACTGCATTGGTTTAAAAGAAAGCCTTTATAGCTTTTTTCGGTATTTTGCTATAAATTAGAAATGGTTTAACCGATCGACTTCAAATTTTGTATATGTGTTTCTCTTTCAGAATGGTGTTTACTCTATTAACCGACTTGGAATTTGTTAACCCTTGTCGCCCGACAATTTTCCAAAAAAAAATTTGGGAAGGATATTACGTCCAATTTTGCGAAATATTGCTTGGTCAAAGTCTCAAAAACAGGTTTGTTGAGTTCCTTTAATCCATTCCGGCACAGCAGCTTTTTACAGATTTTCTCGTTACTTTACTCTTGAGCAGAAACGGTTTGACAAATTGACTTTAAATTTTGTATGTGTACATTTATATACTTGTCATTCCTACGATTGGTAAAACAAACATTTTTATAAGTAAATTAAATCCAATTTTTGAAAGTAGGTAGGGACTTCTTTGAATTAGGGGAATGTTTAAAAAAATGTTTTGTCGAGTTCTTTTAACCGATTGCGAAACAAAAACTTTAAAAAAAAACATTTTTAATGATTATCTCTAATTTTTCTATTAGTGATGCTTCTTGACAAATTGGTGCTCCTTGACGATAGAGTTGAGGATGGTGGGCTTTCGGCGAATAATGTTAACTAAATTAAAATTTTTATTATTATTATTATTATTTAATAATTATGAAAAGTTTTAAGTGAAAATTGATAAATTTGTTGAAAACTTGCAAGAATAATTCTAAAAAAAGCGTTTTAAAAAAATCTCTTTATTAGATTTTAAAATTAACATGTACACAATCTGTAATTTGTGTGTTAACTCTTTTCAATAAAATCAACTAAAATTAAAACTCTATTGAGTGGTGAGGCAACGTGCGCCAATAATAGCTAGTTAACATATAAGTCTTTTCATACCCGTTTTACTATAGGTCAAAAGGGTATACTAAATTTGCCATTGTGTCATTATACTATGACAATAGTACTTTTCTTGAATTGCCAACGTTTGAATAAAATATGGTCGATGGTTTAGAAAAGTTTAAAAATTTGCTTTTCAACTTAAATTTTGTTTTGTACTTACCTGAAAGTTCTACTGCGCTCTTCCTCGTTTGTTTATGATTTTATGAGAGAAATAAGGCTTCTTTTTTGGAAAAACTGTTTTAAAATACTATGTCTTTAAGCATGATACATTTTTTTTGATTTTTAAATTTTATTAGAAGAAAAGTGATATTTTACACTGAAATCTGTTATTAAAAAACAACAACTGCAAAGTAGATAAAAAACAAAGACGAAAAAATGTAAAGAAGGAAAATGTTACGTTATTTAAATTTAAAGATATTTATATTCGGATTCTTTATTAGCTTTATTTTTATTTTTATTAATATTATCTAATTTAGCTTTTGCACTATTTGAGACCATTTAAGGAGAGCAAAAAAATTAGTCTTATTAAATAAGTGAGCTTTTAGAATAAAGGTTAACTTGCGTTTATACCAAAATTTTTAAAATTTCATTAAATCTTTGTGCAAAACGCGTAGACAGGTCAAAACTAAATCAACCCTATAGGCTTTTATAATTAAAATGCTGATACAAAATTTTCAATGAAATTCTTTATTCTTTTAGTCGTTTAAGCAAATTAAATTTATAGAAAACTTCATGGCGTCGTCGTGGAAAACGGGTTAATCGAACTTAACTAAAACCGCTTTTTAGACTGCAAAATCAACCTGGAAAATTGGACACAAATCTGAATCACAAAATTTTTTGGAAGCCTGCCAGGGCGAAATGGATTAATTCACTCCAACTAAATTTATATAACTAATTCCGGTTGCTAAGAGGAACATTTGTGCAAAATTTCAAGTCAATCGGTCAAAGCGTTTTGACTCGACATCAAAAACAATGAAAAAGCTACATTGCGCCCTCGTGCCCGAACTCAACAAAAATTTGTGTCAGCCTATCTTTTCTACTGCAAAATCACCCTGTAAAATTGGACACAAATCGGAAAACAAAATATTCTGGAAGCCCGCCAGGCCGAAATGGGTTAATTTATTCCAAACAAATTTATACAACTAATTCCGGTTGCTAAGAGGAACATTTGTGCAAAATTTCAAGTCAATCGGTCAAAGCGTTTTGACTCGACATCAAAAACAATGAAAAAGCTACATTGCGCCCTCGTGCCCGAACTCAACAAAAATTTGTGTCAGCCTATCTTTTCTACTGCAAAATCACCCTGTAAAATTGGACACAAATCCGAAAACAAAATATTCTGGAAGCCCGCCAGGCCGAAATGGGTTAATTTATTCCAAACAAATTTATACAACTAATTCCGGTTGCTAAGAGGAACATTTGTGCAAAATTTCAAGTCAATCGGTCAAACCGTTTTGACTCAAGATCAAAAAAACGAAAAAGTTTAAAACGGCTCTGGAGCCGCAACCTGTTGACTTAGAAAAATGTAACATAGCCTATGTCACCCCCGGGCTCTGAGAATTATTCCTTTGAAATTTGGTGACAAACAAACAAACAAATAAATTTTCTCCTTTATTATTAGATTTATATGAACTGTATAAAAAGTACCTAATATGAGATTGTATTTTAGAAACACAGTTATTGTATGTTTTGCATTTATAATCGAAATGATTATAAACTAGGTTAGGTACATATACTAGGATAAATATATATACAAGGAATTTAAAGTATTCTTAATTTTAAGAATTTCAACAACTACATTAGGTGACAAAAAGCTTATCAAAGCATTAATGTTTCTAGTTTACGCTAAAAATTATCATATTATAGAAACCTATATATATTATCTTAAATTATTAAATCTTTCGAATAATTTGAAAAATTAGTGCTACATATAAAAGAAGATAATGCTACATATAAAAAATTATTACCAAAATTTCAATCTAAAATTAGTCTTTTCTATTCCTGTAACCTGAATTATATCATATTTCAAGGAAAAGTGAATATGGTTATAAGGGTACCGCAGAGCCTTATATATCAGCTGCTGCATGACAGGTACTTGTATCCATTGCTGAAGACCAACCAAATTTTGAACAAACTTTAGCTATAAAACAAACTATATTTGGAACCCGTGGAGCAAACTGGCTGGATTTGAAAAGCGATGACCGCTATTGGATGAAAACGAATTTTTGAAAATTTCAAAATCCTAGCTCTTTTTGTTTTTGAGTGGTGACAGACGGACAGGCGACAGACTGACGGACGGACGGACGAACATACATAGTCAAATCGATAATAAAGCATAATAAGTGGATTGAAACAAATTTAAAAATTATTAATTACAAAATTACTCAATTAATACTAAATTATTCAACAATTATTGCTGTATAAGTAAAACAAAAAATTAATAATCCTGAAGAGAGGTAATAGCTGTTTGTGTGTAAAATTGATTGAATTTTGTAAGCGTTCTAAATTTGTAAGTTTGTAATTTCTTTTTACAAATACATTTTAAGTAAATAAATCAATTGGAATTTTTAATATTGTGAATAGATAAATGAATTAAAAAGAGTTCTTAGTGTTATGAATCTAATGTCATTAATTTTGCTTATACAAATAATAAATGTTTTTATTGTTTTAATTTAACTTATGGATTTTTAATATAATTTGAACCAATTTGGTGTAGGTTATTACTAAGTAGGTTACACCGACCTACAGTTTCTTTACGCGTTCATACCCGTGCTTACAAATAAGGCCACGGGTATATTAAAATTGCTTCTCATCAGCATCGAGAAGTAAATCGATCTAGCTATGTGTGTCTGTCCGTCCGTCCGTTCGTCTGTCGGCACGATAGTTTAAAATCTAAAAGGGAAAGAGTTTTGAAATCCACACGAAATTTTTAGACAATTTCTTGGTTCTGGTTAAAATCGAATCAAGACTTTCTGCAACTGCCATACAACTTTTTTGCACCAATATGAATTTCTTCAAAACTAATAATACTAAGAGGATGAAAATTACACACGGTTTAATTAATAGAACAAGCACTTATATAAAGTTTCTGTTGAGATTTACATTTATAAAGCACATACATGTACAGATAATAATACAGCTAGGTACATATTTTCCTCATTTGTACTCATATGTAAGTATATAATATTAATAACTATATACATGCATAAAGAGACACTAATTAAAAAATTTTCTTATTTACACAATCCTTAATTTAAATACATATACTTTGATTGTGAATTTGTCTTCATAATTATATAAATAATGTTAGTTCTTGAATAAAACTCTACAGTTTCAAAATATTACGGCTTCATTTTCGGGGAGCTGCCATAAAACTTCTTTGCATCAATAGAAATTTCTTTAAAACTAGGTGAATTAAAATTACACACGGTTAGTTATATAATATAATGGGGGAGGGATACGTAAGCGACAGGGAAAGCATTGACCGTCTGTTCATTTGGAACATTCCAATGCCGCAACGAGGACTGCTGCCATCAAGTGCTCATTATACCTACCCGCGGTATCCCCCGGGCAACTGAACTGTGTTCAGGCTAAATAATGAGTGCGATAAATCCAGAAGCGTTTGATCCAGAATGTACGGCTCCCTGATCTGCGTCTGATTCCAGAGGAACGGCAGATTTATAAGAAGGAAAACTTAAAACCTTCCAGAAGGCAACGGGAAACCACTGTAATATATATCCCAATAACAATCATATGTCAAGTGAAACAAAAAAATGGCCCTCAGTCTCCGGAAAAAAGAGGGTGCTAAGAATCCCCGGAGGTAAAACTAACAACACAATTAATATTGGCACTTGGAATGTCAATAGTTTATTTGAGTCTGGTAAACTAGCAAATACTATTCATGAGATGCAACGTTTAAAAATTGATATATTGGGTATCAGTGAATCTTGGTGGCCGAACTCGGGTGAATGTAAATCGAAAGGAGCTAAATTTTACTATTCAGGAAAAAACACAACAACTCACAGAAATGGCGTTGGTATAATTATTTCAGAACACCTAATAAAGCATGTCATCGACTTTATACCGTTTTCTGATAGAGCTATGCTTATTAAACTGGATACTAAAACTGTAGCTCTAAATATTATCCAGGTATATGCTCCAACTGCTGAAAAAACAGATGGTGAGATAGAAGAATTTTATAATCAATTATCACAACTTCTGAAGTACACAAAACCACATGAATGATGAATGAAGCAACCATTTGAATCTAGTGATGGGCGACTTTAATGCCAAAATTGGTACGGTAAAATAGATGGAATAGTTGGACCATTTGGGTTAGGAACTAAAAACGAAAGAGGTGATCGACTTATTGAATTCTGTCAAGATAAAAATTTTGAAGTCACCAACACATGGTTTTGCTTACCAAAGCGGAGGTTATATACTTGAAAATCTCCCAGAGACAGTACTGGTAATATAATACGTAACCAAATTGATTTCATTTTAGTTAACAAACGTTTTAGCTATTAGTGCTTATTAAGCATATATATACAAACAAACGTTTTAGCTATTAGTACTATTAAGCATATTAGTACTTATCCTAGTGCAGATGTTCCGTCAGCAGGCCACAACCTTCTCTTAGCTTAGATTAAACTTAAACTATCAAAAGCTAGAAAGACTAACAGGCAATTTTAAATTGACGTAGAAAAGCTGAAAGACAATAGAATTTATTTATTTTCAATTAATAAACGTTAGTAAGATAGAAGATGATATATTTTGGCATCAAACAAAACAAATTTTATTCGAAACATCCAAAAATATATTAGGCGAAAAGAAAAATAATCCAAAGCAAAAATGGATGACCGATGAAATTTTGAAAATGATGGATGAAAGAAGAACATTCAAAAATAAGAATATGGCAGAATATAAACGTATTCAAAGTAAAATTCGATCCAAAATAAGATTAGAAAAACAACAATGGCTTAAAAATGAGTGTAACGAAATAGAAAACCTTCAACAGTCTCATGATGACTTCAACCTTCACAAAAAAATTAAAGAAGTATCAGGAGCATATAGGAAAACAAATTTCTCTTCACTACTGAATGACAATGGTCAACTCATTTTGGATAACGAAGAAAGGAAAAAGATATCGGAGGAATATATAGAAAACTTATTTTCAGACCCGACCAGACCACAGAATACTAATGAATCGTCAGTACAATTGTTAGGCCCCATCATAACTAAGGACGAAATTTTAAAAGCATTGCAAAATGCAAAAACAAAAAGGCCACAATGTCCGATGACGTACCATCAGAAATAATTAAATTAAAAACATAGATGTGTTGCACAAAATCTTCAACAAAGTATGTGATACCGGTATTTTTCCTTCAGATTGGCTTTTATCAACATTTATCGCTCTACCAAAGAAAGTTAACGCTAAATTATGCAGTGACCATAGACTGATAAGTTTAATGAGTCATGCACTCAAAATCTTTTTTAAAGTGCTCCACAATCGCATGTACTCAAAAGCTGAAATACATATGGGAAAAACACAATTTTGGTTTAAGGGAGGAACGGGCACAAGAGAAGCTCTCTTTTGTGTCCAAGTACTCGTACAAAATTATTGTGATGTCAAGAAAGATGTTTTCCTATGTTTTCTTGACTATGAGAAAGCGTTTGATAAAGTCCAACATCATAAACTCATAGAAATATTAAACACGATAGATATTGATAACAAAACTATTAGATGCACTGAAAATTTGTACTGGCATCAGACAGCCAACTTAAAAACTTCAGATGGGTTAACCGAAAACATTTTAATCAAGCGTGGAGTTCGACGGGGTTGTATCTTATGACCTCTGCTTTTCAATCTTTATGCAGAGAAGATCTTACAAGAAACATTGAAAATAGGTATCAAAGTAAACGGTACCTATCTTAACAACATCAGGTATGCTGATGACACAACCCTTTTGGCAGATAATTTAAGTGATCTACAACATTTAATAGATAAAGTTAATCATCATAGCATAAACTTTGGTCTAAAAATCAATGCGATAAAAACTAAATTCATGATCATAAGTAGATGTAAAACACCATATAGCACAGCTACAGTTACAATCGACCTACTTCCAATTGAACTTGTTTCTAGCTACAAGTATCTTGGGTGTTGGCTAAATGAGCAGTGGACATGTGAACAAGAAATAAGATGTCGTATTGAAATAGCGAGAGGTGCATTTATTAAGTACAAAAAAGTTTTTTGTTGCAGAGATCTGAATTTAGATCTTCGTTTACGATTTTTGAAATGCTATGTATGGTCGGTTCTTTTATATGGAGTAGAGACTTGGACCTTGACAACCACCCATATGAATAAACTCGAAGCCTTTGAAATGTGGCTCTACGGAAGAATAATAAAAATTTCATGGGTAGATCGTGCCACAAATATTGAAGTTCTTCGAAGAATAAGTAAAAGCCGAGAACTTCTTATAGAAATCAAAAGAAGGAAAATATCATATTTTGGACATGTGATGCGAGGTCAAAAGTACGAGCTCCTACAGCTTATCGTGCATCGTGGAAAATTGAAGGTAAAAGAGGATTTGGCCTAAAACTAATGTCGCGGTTACGCAACATCAGGAATTGGACAGGTATATTAAATATTGGTGATTTGTTACACATAGCGATGGATCGAAATGAATACAGAAGCATTTTATCTAGATTTTAACTCAACTTTCAAGACATATGACCGCTAACATCCAGTAGTGGATAGGCATCGAAGAGAGAGTTATATAATAGAGCATGTACCTGTATGAAATTTCAAATTGTTACGGCTTCATTTTCGGGAAGCTGCCATACAACTTCTTTGCACCAATATAAAATTCTCCAAAACTATTTATGCTAAGAGGATGAAAAATACACACGGTTAGTTATATAATAGAACAAGCACCTATATGAAGTTTCAAAATGTAATTGCTTCATTTTCGGAGAGCTGCTAAATAACTTCTTTGCATCAATATTAATTTCTTCAAAAGTAATTATACAAGTCGGATAAAAATTACACACGGTTAGTTTTATAATAGAACTATCATCTGTATGAGGTTTCAAAATGTTAAGGCAAAACGTATTCATTTTCGGGGAGCTGTCATACAAAATTGTCAATTTCATAACTGTGAAGTAAAAGGGCAAGTTATTTGACAAAGTTGGACATTACTCGAACTAACTACTTGAAACGACTGACTGGTACAGTGGTTAGAGTGCTGACCATGCAAAACGCTTGGGCTCGAATCTCCGTGAAAATGAAAAAAACTTTTTTATTCGACTCAGCTACCATTCCCCACTGGGTTCAAATTAATGGCATAAAATAATATTAATAATAATATATCTTTAATAAAAACGTTACTACGTTAATATAAAATTATAAACAAATGCAAAATATTAACAAATAATTTAATTGAATAATATAACTAACAGATATAAAATACCATATAACTCAAATATAAAATATTACAATTTATACAAGAATAGAATTGTGTCAATTGAAAATCTAAGACCCTTCTACATGTTGTAAGGTATAGTACTATTTTTTATACCCTAAACCTATAGAATAGGTAAAGGGGTATATTAACTTTGTTATGGTGTTTGTAACCACCTAAAGGAAGAAAGCTAGATATGGATAAATACATATATTTGTGATCAGCGTGACCACCTGAGTCGATATAGCCATGTCCGTCCGTCCGTAGGCACGATAACTCAAAAAATAATGGAGCTATCTTGACGAAATTTTAACTGTAGGTTCCTAGGACTGAAAGTACGGCGGAGATTGCAAATGGGCGAAAACGGCTCATGGGTTCGGATTCTGGACCTTTTAATCGGTCCAAGGGCTAACGAACTAATAAAAAAATCACGATAACTCAACAACTAATGACGCTATCTTCATCAAGTTTGTGCTGAAGGTTACTAGTAATGAAACTACGGCGGGAATTGCGTACGGTCGAAATTGGACCATGGGTTCGGAATCTAGAACTTTTTGATCGAATTTAGGGCAAACGAGCATCAATGAAAATAGAACTTCCAAATTTGGTATCACGGTGTCCCTTCCTATTTTCTTATATTCTTGAAATTTGTGGCCCCATTGGAGTAGCGGGTCGGGGACCAACCACACATTTCCGAAGACCTTAAAGCATATCTTTAAAATTAATAAAGATAGCAACTTGAAAAAATGTAGAAGCTTCAAATTTGCACCAACGCGTTCTTTACTATTTCTTGCGTGTCCCCCTAATTTGGGGTCAATTGGAGTGGTGATTCAGTCCCCCTCTTAGACCTCCCAAGTTTTAAAAGCTTATCATCGAAATTAATAAAATAGTAACTTAAAATTAAAAGAGAACGTTCCAATTGTGTACAAGGGTTAACTGGTATTGAAAGTATGACGGGGACCGCATATGGGTGAAAACAGTAATTGAAATTAATAAAGATAGTAACTTCAAACAAATGTAAAAGCTTCAAAGTTGGCACATGGGTGTTCTTTTTAATTAACTGTGCGTCCCCCTAATTTTGGATCAAACGAAGTGGTGTTTCAGTATCCCTCTTAAAACCCCCAAGTTTTAAAAGCTTATCATCGAAATTAATAAAAGTAGTAACTTAAAATTAAGAGAGAACGTTCCAATTGTGTACAAGAGGTAACTAGTATTGAAAGTATGACGGGGCGAAATCGTGTAATGGTTTCGGGCTCTGGAACCTTTGCAAAGTTCAAGGACTAAAAAACATATATCTTAAAAACAGTATAACTCAAAAAATAAAGTCGCTATTGTGATGAAATTTTAACTCCAAATTACTAGTAAAGAAAGTACTATGGAAATTGGTTTTGGTCGAGTTCGGACGATGAGTTCGGATTCTAGAACTTTTGATCGATTTGAGGCCAAACGAGTATAATTTCGAAGCCAAAGAATATATTTCCAATTTCCTATGTGTCACCGAAATTTAGACTTAACTGTGGTGGTGGTACAGGTGCCTCCTAAGAAATCCCAAAATTAAAAAGCTTATCTTCGAAATTCATGAAGATAGAAACTTTAAATTTGATACATGAGGGGTCTGTCCTATTTCCGTTTTTATTTTATTTTTATTATATTTTTAAAAAGGCAAAGATTTTTACCATAAAACATATTATGTATAATATTTTATAAATTAAAAACAAAATATTTTTATAATAAACGATTAAATTCCTTTTTTTTTAATTTTTATTATATCATATATTTTATTGAATTATTACCATATTATATATTAGATATATTAATATATTAGAACTGATCAAATGAATTCCACATACAATTTACACATGAGATAGTACCACGCCTTATAACATGTAGAAATGTCTTAGAGTTTCAATAAATACATTTCTATTTTGTTTATATTGTAATCATTTTGTATTTGAGTTATATGGTATTCTATATTAGTGGTATTCTATTTGAGTTATATGGTATCTATATTATAACTCAAAAAATAATGGAGCTATCTTGATGAAATTTTAACTGTAGGTTAGTAGGACAGAAAGTACGGCGGGATTTCCATATAGGCGAAATCGGCCCATGGGTTCGGATTCTGGACATTTTAATCGATCGGAGGGCTAACGAACATATATAAAAAATCACGATAACTCAACAACTAATGACGCTATCTTCATAAAATTTGTGCTGTAGCTTACTCGTAATGAAACCACTTCGGGGATTGCGTAAGTTCGGGATTGGACCATGGGTTCGGGACCTAGAACTTTTTGATCGAATTTAGGCAAACGAGCATAATTCCGAAACCAATGAAGATAGAACCTCCAAATTTGGAATTAGGGTGTCCCTTCCTATTTCCTAAGTGTCTTGGAAATTTGGGCCCCATTGGAGTAGGGGATCGGGGAACAGCTACACATTTCCGAAGACCTTAAAGCATATCTTTAAAATTAATAAAGATACAAATTGAAAAAATGTAGAAGCTTCAAATTTGGCACAAGGGTGTTTTTTACTACCTCTTGCGTGTCCCCCTAATTTGGGATCAATTGGAGTGGTGGTTCAGTAGCCCTCTTAGACCTCCCAAGTTTTAAAAGCTTATAATCGAAATTACTAAAAAGAGTAACTTAAAATTAAGATTGAACGTTCAAATTGTGTACAAGTGTTAACTAGTACTATAAATACCGCGCGGACTGTATAAGGGCGAAGTCAGCCCAAGGGTTCGAATTTTGGACCTTTTAATCGATCGAAGGGCTAACGAACATATATAAAAAATCACAATAACTCAACAACTAATGACGCTATCCTCATCAAATTTGTGCTGTAGGTTATTGGTAATGAAACTACGGCGGCGATTGCGTACGGTGAGGATTGTACAATGGGTTCGGAACTTAGAACTTTTTGTTCGAATTTAGGCCAAACTAGCATAATTCCGTAACCAATGAAGATAGAACCTCCAAATTTGGTATCAGAGTGTCGCTTTTGATCTCCTTAGTCTCCTTGAAATTTGAGCCCAATTGGAGTAGTGCGTGGGGACCAGCCACTCAGTTCCGAGGACCTTAAAGCATATTTTCGAAATTAATAAAGATATTAACTTGAAACAAATGCACAAACATCAAATTTGGCACGTGGGTGTTATTTACTATTTTCTGCGTGTCCCTCTAATTTTGGGTCAATTGGAGTGGTGTTCAGTAACTCTCTTAGACCCCCCAATGTGTAAAAGCTTATCATCGAAATTAATAAAACTAGTAACTTAAAATTAAGAAACCGCGTTCCAATTGTGTACAAGAGTTAACTAGTATTGAAAGTATGACGGAGACTGCATATGAGCGAAATCGTACCATGGTTTCGGGTTCTTGAACCCTTGAAAAGTTCAAGGGCTAACAAACATATAAAAACACCATAACTCAAAAAATAATGCCGCTATTTTGATGAAATTTAAACTCTAGGTTACTAGTAATGAAAGTACCATTGGAATTGGTTCTGGTCGAGTTTGGTCAATGAGTTCGGATTCTAGAAGCTTTTGATCGATCTGAGGCCAAACGAGCATCATTACAAAGCCAAAGAATATATTTCCTATTTCCTATGTGTCCCCGAAATTTAGACTTAATTGTAGTGGTTCAGCTATGTTCAAAGGAACTTGCTGCATTTATGTAAAATTTATTTTTATATTTAAATGAATTATATGAAAAGGTGTAAATTTGTAATTGTATTTTAGAAATACATTTATTGCATATTTTGCGTATAAGCTTTTCTATTAGGTATATTAACTAGCTATTTAAAATAATTGCAATTTGAAAAATTTGGGTTATTAAATATATTATGATTAGCTTTTAATCACAACATTTAATAACTAGAATTTTTTCATTTTGTAATTGAATTGGAATAAATATATTTTCATTTATAACAAGTTTTTTTGTTTTTTAATATTTTTAAATAAATAAATTAGTAAGAATTTGTAATATTTTTTAAGAGATAGTGTAATTAGAAAATGTTTTTAGTATTATAAAGTTAATTCGGTTAGCTATGTCTTACAATCAAATTAATAACAGCTTTTATGGCGTTAAAATGATTTATGGATATGTCATTAAATTTGAACCAAATAGGTGTAGGGTATTTCTAAGTCGGTTGCACCGAGTGACTGTTTCTTTACTTGTTTTTTAATATTTTTGAATAGATAAATTAGTAAAAATTTTTAATATTTTTGAATTGATGAAATAATTAGAAAATATTTTTAGTATTATAAAGTAAATTTAGTTAGTACTATGTCTTACTATCATCAAACTGTATTATGTTTTACCATGAAACTAATAAAAGCTTTTATGGTTAAAATGACTTATGAACTTCATTAAATTTGAACCAGATAGGTGTAGCATACACATATAAGCTTTTTATTAATTTTTTTTTAATTTTCTTTCAAACAGTTCAATTGCAAACCAAAGTAAGTAATCATATCATACAAAATTGTTTATTTATTTTATGCATCATAGTTGGTGTGCACGGGTATCTAAAAGTTGACAAGGGCAATTATAATCTTCCTCAAGTTTTATAATATTTAATTATGTACTGTGCATGTAGGTAAATATTAGTTACCTATATGCCAAGATTTTTATTAGAATAAGTTAAAGTTTGTAAGTTAATTGAGCATAATAAATAAAATCATGTATTATTATTATTTGCGCACATATAATGGGATTTATCATAATTATTGAATGAATGGTCATGGTGTAAATGGTATCTTTAATATTTTTTAAGAGAAATATTAAAAGCAATATATGGAGGTTTACAATTTTAAACTCAGTTTTCTCAAATTTAACCTTTTTAAAGTGTGTTACGAGTTTACTTAATGTAGAAAACAGTGTCACTCAATTTTTCACACTTTTCTAAAGACAAAATTTTATATGTAAAAAATTATTAAAATTTTGATGCAAGAGAAGTCGTGATTCTGGAATCTTCTTTATATGTTGTATTAATGTTTAGAAAATCGTTTTTTACAAAAGTTGGTTTTTTAGCACATTTTTAAAAATTTTTGTAAAATTATACCTATATAGTTTCACCTTCCATCCGTCCGTCTTTCTGACCGTCTGTTTGTTCGTTTTAAAACTTTTACACCGTTTGAAGTAGAGAGAAGAGATTTAACTACGTTCGTTATTTAAGTTGTTATAACAAGAATTCTATTAGGTTTTTTCAATCTGAAAACGGACATTTATTTTTATCAGTTTTATAAATTTTTAAATGCAAATACATAAGGTTTCCATAGAGTATTTAAATTTACCGTTATGCAAACATTTATCATTTTACCGTTATCATCATTTTATCTCATTTCTTCTTAAGCGCCTAAGTCAGAGACTTGAAATTTTGAGAGCAGTTAGATCCCCAGAAATTAGTACGAGTCGGGTAAAATTTTTTTTTTCACGCCCCCTGTATAAGGGGTCTAATTTTGGAGCACCTTAAAATTTTGGGTGGGATGAGGTGAAGTTAGATCCTTGAGAATTACCATAAGTTTGATTAGTACTAGCGCTTCGTCGCCAACCTTCGTTACGATAACACCGGTTTCGGATTCTTTAAAATTTTTTTTTGTCAAATTTATTTAAATCTGAATAAAAAGTAAAATGTTTCAATTACTAACTTTTTAAATTAATTTTACACTTCATTTAATTCTAATTTATTTTAATTTAGTGTTTGTTTTAAAATTTGTGGTAGTTCTTTTAAATTTAAATTTTTTTTGTGAATTGGTTGGGACCACATTGCCGCATTTCCAATGGCGGCATTTCTTAGATAAGTGTTATTATTATTTAACTTTATTAAACTAACTAATTTCTTAACTAAAATTATTTTTATCTAACACTAATTATTTTTTTTTTTTTTATAACTTTTATAAATTTTATATTTCTATCTCTTTTATTAATTAATTTAATTATTTTTTTTTTAATTTCTTGTTATATAGAATTTTTTTTAAATTTATAAATTTTAATGTCAGTAATACGGAAGTAATACTTCTTTTAATCTTCTTCTAGTGGTAAACAAAACAATATATCCATTTCTCTCCTTCCCATTGATAGATATTAATGTTTCAAATAATTCTCACCGCTCTCAATATACTATTATAACAGCACCGTAGCCTAATTAATAAATTCTCATGGTATTCTCATCTCATATGTCCAATATTATTAATAAACTTTTTTTGCGTTTTTGTATTTTTTTTTTATTCCTTTTCCACTTCTTTATGGAGTATAGGGCATTCAACAAAGTTTATTTTAAACTAGGCTCCAGTTATTTTAATCATAATATTCACTAAGCCGTAAAATTAAAATTTTGCTGGTAAAGTAATAGGGCAAGTTATTTGACAAAGTTGGACATCAATCAGACGAACTTTTAGTATGGTCGAATTTTTTTTTTTTTTTTTTTTACGATTTTTATTTTGTGTTTTTTTTTTTTAAGCAAAAATTATGTGATAATGAATTAAAATTTATTTTTTTTTTTTTTTGTGTTTTTGTTTTTATGGTTTCTTGGGCGAATTTTTTTTTTTTTTTGTTTGTTTTAAGAAAAAATTATGAGATAATGAATTAAAATTTTTTTATTTTTTTATGATTTTTTTTGTTTGTTTTTTTTTATGGTTTTTATTTTTTTTAAGCATAAATTATCGGGTGACGAGTTAAATTTTTTTAACTATTTTACTTTTTTAAATTTTTTTGTAATATATATAATAGATTAAGGGACATAAATAACGTTTTATTTTATTGTATACATCATAGTGGGTATGCAAGGGTATCTAAAAGTTGACAAGGGCAACTATAATCTTCCTCGTTTTTTATTAGATATGATCAGACCGGGGTTTGAACCCGAGACCTTCCATATGAAGGCGGAGTCTTTACCACTATGCCATTGGTCTGTTTTTGTATTTAACTATTTATATTACCACAATTACAAATGTTGGTTTTTTTTTATTTAGATGTAATTGTGTATTTTATTTTACTTAGATTGAGGTTTTGGTTGTACCTACAACAACAAGAGCACATGTAGTTTCTATATAGATTCTACATCGTGCAAGTTAAAATCTGTTGGACGTAGTTACAAACCATTCTCTCGCTCGAAATAAGACTTTTAACAATTTAAAATTAAAATTTCTTTTTTCTCTTTTTGTTTTTTTCTTTATAATTTTTAACAAAATTATCAACCTTAACGTTAATTTTTGTAATATTCTCGGTTTATAAACGAACTTCCATGCCGTTTAGGGCCATATTAAGTCAATTAAACCGGCAATCCCTGCTTTATGTGAAACGCAAGTTAGTGGTCACAATGTTAACTTCGATATTAACGGATACTCACTCATTTCACACTTCGTTCCCAAAATAGGCATCGCCATCAACATAAAAAAAACCATTGCTTTCAACACTCTTGTCAAATATAAATCTTCTAGCCCAACTTTCAATTATGTTTGGGTCAAAATCCATGTTGGAAAGCATGTTATACATTTCGGTTTTCTATACAGATCACCCAAATCAAGTGAACAGGAAACTGTTATGAAAATTGAAAATCTTTCAAACCAGATCAATGAAATTCTCCATTGTTATCGTGAGACTGAAATTGTTCTGGCAGGGGATTTTAATGTTCATAACAAAGACTGGCTTAACTTTTCCAGTAGCACTTCTCCGAGTCAAAACTCGATTGGGAAACAAGTTGAATTATTTTCCGCTCTATTTCACCTTTCTCAACTTGTTAAAAATACCACTAGAATCCTTGACCGTGCTGATCAAGAAGGTCACCTCTTGGATCTGTTTCTAACCACACACACTGAAATGTATGTGGTTTCAGTATGTTGCCCCCTGGGGAGCTCTGATTTACGGTTTGGTCAATACAAGCTTTCAGGCAGGCTCGGTGTCCAACCAAAAGTCCGTTCCCAAAAACTTGGTATGGCGTTCTAACCATGCTACCTGGGAAGGTCTGAACAATTTTTACTAAACCTTTGATTAATCACTGTGCTTCCATGGTAGGAATGCTGACTTTGCTGCAAATGCGATTAGTGAAACCATTCTACTTGGAATGAGATTATTTATACATCACTCCATGAAATCTATTAAGCGGAAACCCAAAACTTGGTTTAATCGTATTTGTAAAGAAGCCATTCTTAAAAAAGAGGAGGCCTTCAAAAACTACCGGGACATTGGTTTGGAGGCTCACAGGGCCAACCATAAAGTGGTTCGGAGTAAATGCAGGAGAGTTATCAACAAACTAAAATTTTGTTCAAACTAATACACATGCCCAAGAATACCAAATCCTTTTGCAAAAAATTTAAGATAAGACAATAGCGGGTCTTCTTTTCCTCTACTTGTTGAAATAAACAACCACATCGTATCAGATTCAAAAGAAAAAGCGATTTTGTTTGGCAAACAGTTCGGTTCTAACTCGACACCTACTCAGTCAACTCAAAGACCTCCATCTGTTCCAAAAGTTGGCTGCTCCTTTGGTAGAATATACTTTAGGACACGAGCAGTGATTAAAATCATGAAGAATTTTGATACAAAAAAATCAGCCGGTCCAAACGGTATTACAACTACCGTCCTTAAAAACAGATATACCTCCATTTCAAAACCTCTGCGCAACTCTTTCCATCTTTCCTTTACTTCGGGTATTCATCCTACCCAAGGAAGGTTGTACAGGTTTTTCCAATTCCTATAAAAGGTGATAAAAGCGATCCCTCTAACTACCGACTTATTGTTATTACATCGGTCCTCTCCAAAGTAATGGAAAAAGTTATTAACTATAAGCTTTTGAAATATCTGAATCGTAAAGGTTTGCTTCATGATCGACAATACGGCTTGAGAGCCCATCGTTCAACTGGTGATCTCATGACCTACTTGTGCGAAAAGCTTAATAACCGTTTTCACCATTCCTGCGAGTCTGATCTTGTGACTTTGGATATTTCTAAAGTTTTCGATCGAGTTTGGCATGATGCTTTATTGGAAAAATGCAGGGCTTTAGGTCAAAATGTACATTTTTCTTAGAGGTTCCCTCCTAAAGTTTGGTTCATAAAGGGTGGGTTAAGCGTGTTAAAATCATACACTACTTAGCGAAATACCGCATAGTTTCAATTGGTGGCTTTCGAGCTTTCCATTCCCTTGAAAAAAAAACAAGTAATAGTTTCAGAACCTTTCCTATTAAAAGGCTGTTTGGACTTAAAAATTCCCAATATGAAACAATATATAATTTTGAAAATGTGTTTTTTAAAAATCATAGTTTTTTATACCCTACACCTATAGAATAGGTAAAGGGGTATATTAACTTTGGTATGGTGTTTGTAACCACCTAAAGGAAGCGAGCTAGATATGGAAAAGTATAATATATATTTGTGATCAGCGTGACCGCCTGAGTCGATATAGCCATGTCCGTCCGTCCGTCCGTCCGCCCGTAGGCACGATAACTCAAAAAATAATGGAGCTATCTTGATGAAATTTTAACTGCAGGTTACGAGGACTGAAAGTACGGCGGGTATTGCAAATGGGTGAAATCGGCCCATGCGTTCGGATTCTGGACCTTTTAATCGATCGAAGGGCTAATGAACATATATAAAAAATCACGATAACTCAACAACTAATGACGCTATCTTCATCAAATTTGTGCTGTAGGTTACTAGTAATGAAACTATTTTTGCGTAAGGTCGGGATTGGACCATGGGTTCGAAACCTAGAACTTTTTGATCGAATTTAGGCCAAACGAGCATAATTCCGAAACCAATGAAGATAGAACCTCCAAATTTGGTATCAGGGTGTCCCTTCCTATTTCCAAAGTGTCTTAAGAATTTGGGCCCCATTGGAGTAGTGGGTCGGGGACCAGCCAAACATTTCCGAAGACCTTAAAACATATCTTTAAAATTAATAAAGATAACAACTTGAAAAAATGTAGAAGCATCCAATTTGCCACAAGGGTGTTCTTTACTATCTCTTGCGTGTTCCCCTAATTTGGGATCAATTGGAGTTTTGGTTCAGTACCCCTCTCAGACCTCCCAAGTTTTAAAGGCTTATAATCGAAATCACTAAAAATAGTTACTTAAAATTAAGATAGACCGTTCAAATTGTGTACAAGGGTTAACTAGTACTATAAGTACAGCGCGAACTGTATAAGGGCGAAATCATCCCAAGGGTTCGGATTCTGGACCTTTTAGTCGGTGTCAGGGATAACGAACATATATAAAAAATCACGATAACTCAACAACTAATGAGGCTATCTTCATGAAATTTGTGCTGTAGGTTATTGGTAATGAAACTCCGGCGGTGATTGCGTACGGTGGATAATGTACAATGGGTTCGGAACTTAGAACTTTTTGATCGAATTTAGGCCAAACGAGCATAATTTCGAAACCAATGAAGATAGAACCTCCAAATTTGGTATCAGGGTGTTCCTATTTCGTAAGTGTCTTGGAAATTTGGGCCCCATTGGAGTAGTGGGTCGGAGACCAGCCACTCAGTTCCGAGGACCTTAAAGCATATTTTTGAAATTAATAAAGATAGTAACTTGAAACAAATGTAGAAGCTTCAAATTTGGCCCAGGGTGTTCCATACTATTTCTAGCGTGCCACCTAATTTGGGATCATGCGGAGTGCTGGTTCAGTACCTGTCTTGGACCCCCAATGTGTAAAAGCTTATCATCGAAATTAATAAAACTAGTAACTTAAAATTAAGATTGAACGTTCCAATTGTGTACAAGGGTTAACTAGTATTGAAAGTATGACGGGACTAAATATGGGCGAAATCGTACCATGGTTTCGGGTTCTGGAACCCTTGAAAAGTTCAAGGGTTAACAAACATATATCTTAAAAACACCTCCTCCTCCTCCTCCTTGGCACTACGGCCCATAGTGAGCCTTCGCCTCCCTAATTATCTGCTTCCAATTATTTCTGTCTACGGCATTCGTTCTCCAATTGTGTATTTGTAGCTCGTTTACAATTTCATGAAAATTATCTTTCCATCTAACTCTTGGTCTGCCAACTGGTCTTTTTCCAACTGGATTACCATAGAAGATTCTGGATACGGACCTGTCGTTTGGCATTCTGGAAATGTCACCTGCCCATCTTAATTTTTGTATTTTAATATACGAACTTAATTGTAAATCTTTAAATTGTTGTATGCATTCTTCATTCGTTCGAAGTCGAAGCGATCCTTCTGACGTTCTGACAGAATCTTGCGCTCAAAAATATCTAATTTTTCTTCTTAATTTTTTCTAAGGCTCCAAGTTTCACATCCATACGATACCACTGGTCTTATCAAAGTTTTATACAGTTTTATTTTTGTTTTCCTTGTGATATAGTTTGATTTAAAGAGGTTTAGCATGGAGAAATAACATTTATTTCCAGATTTCAGCCTTTCGTCTATTTCTGCATTATTTGAGCCTTCTATGTCAACTACTGATCCTAAATATTTGAAATCTTTAACACTTTCAAATTCCATATCTCCCACAGCAATTGTTTGTGTATGTGGTGGATTTCTTGCTGTTTTTTGAGTTTTAAGGTACTTTGTTTTCTCTGCATTGACTTTTAAACCAAATTGGGCAGCTTTTTCTTGTAATTTTATAAAGTTTTCTTTTACAACATTTATGTTTCTGCCTATCAGGTAGAGGTCATCAGCGTAGCCTAGAATTTGTGATGATTTACACCAAAGTGTTTGTTTTGTTTCAATCTCTGATGCACGGATAATTTTTTCAAGTGCCAGATTAAATAACATTGGCGCTAGCCGATCTCCCTGTCTCACTCCTGTTTTTGTTTCGAACGGTTCAGAGAGGTCACCTTGAATGCGGACACAATTTTTACTGTTTTCAGTGGTCATTTTTGCCAGGTTGACCAGTTTCTTTGGGATTCCCAGTTCCACCATTGCGTTCCATAGGGGACCTCTTTGTATGCTGTCGTACGCTTTCATAAAATCTACAAAGACGTGATGAGTGGGGATGGAAAATTCTCTACATTTTTCCATTATTTGTCTGAGACTAAAGATTTGATCAGTTGTAGAGCGACCAGCTACAAATCCGCTTTGATATTCGCCAATTATATCTTTATAATAGCATTCCATTTTTGTGCACAAAATGCCAGCAAGTATTTTGTATACGCTGTTTAATGGTGATATTCCCCTGTAATTATTGCATACCATTTTATCACCCATTTTGTGTATCGGTACTATGACGCCTACTGTCCAATCATCCGACATCCTTTCCTGCCTCCATATCATTAATATTAAATGAAGAATACGTCGGGCCATTCCCGCACCCCCACCTTTAATCATTTCTGATACAATACCATCTTTTTCGGGCGTTTTATTGTTTTTCAATAAATTAATTTCTTTTTCTACTTCACCTAAAGTAGGTTCGTTAATATACGGTTCAGCCGTAAGAAAAACCTGATTGGTACATATATCGGTGTTACGCTCATTTAATAAATCGTCAAAATATGCTGCCCATCTTTTCAAAATTTCATTTTTTCCCTGTAGAATATCCCCATTTTCGCTTTTGCAACATATAAGTCTTGGCTGTAGGCCTTTCTTTACTTTGTTGACTTCCTTATAAAACTTCCTGCATGCGTTGAGCTCATTTGATTGTTCGATTTGTTGCATTTTTCTATCAAAGCATTCTCTTTTTTTTTTTCTATTTATCTTTGTAGATATTTGTTTTTTTTGCTTGTATATTCTATTGTTCGTTCTTGTATTGCATTGTAGCATTTTTTCCCTAGCGGCATTTTTTTCTTGTAGAGCGGCTTCACATTCGTTGTCCCACCAGTCATCACTACTTCTTGTTGCTCTACGTGCTTGTCCGAGAATTGTTTGACCAGCACTAGACAAAGTTTCCTTGATAGTACTCCACTCTTCTTCTATGTTTTCTACCGCTCTTATTTCATTTAATTTATTACTTACGTGACTTTCGAAATTTTAGTAGTAATGTTATTCAATTTTTCAACATTCCATTTTACCGTTCTATTACCTCTTTCATTTTTGATATTGGCAATACGCGCTCTGGACTTTACCTTTACCAGAAAGTGATCTGAGGCCGATGCTGCACCCTTAAACGTTCTGACGTCCAGCATATTACCAAAGTGCCTACCATCAATTAGAATATGGTCTATTTGGGATGTATATCTTCCACCCGGAGCTAGCCAAGTAGCTTTATGTATATTTTTGTGCTCAAAGTACGTACTGCTCACTACCATATTTCTCGCTTGTGCAAAATCTATAACTCTGCATCCGTTATTGTTACTAATATCATGTAGGCTGTGTTTCCCAATTGTTGGTTTATATACTTCTTCCCTGCCAATCTGAGCGTTAAGGTCACCTAGTATAATTTTAATGTCATTTTTAGGTAATTTGTCTATTACATTATTTAATTGATTGTAGAATATATCCTTTTCTTCATCATCCTTCTCCTCTGTTGGGGCGTGTACACATACAAAGGATATATTAAAAAATTTCCCCCTGATTCTGATGCTACATAATTTCATGCTTATTAGTTCATATGAGATAACATTTACTTTTTTGTTAACTATAAATGCAGTTCCGAATAACCGCTTTCCGTCTTGATTACCGCTAGAGTATATCGTAAATGATTCTGAGTTAAATACTTCATTACCATTCCATTTTGTTTCTTGAACTGCTAAAATATCGATTTTGTATTTAGAGCACTCTTGTATCAAACTTTTTAGGGCACCTGCTTTGTATAATGTGCGCTGATTCCAAGTTCCGATGTTCAAATCATAGTCCTTATTTCTTGCTTTAGGTCGTTTACCATAGTTTCCATCTTTAATCCGAGGCATTTTGTAGGGTTTCGTAACAAACTTGTTTTTTGCGGGATGGGGATGTTAACCCCAAGCCCAACCCCCATCTTTGGAGGGCCATGATGATACATCTGGGTATTTAGTCCACTGTGTTGTTCTCTATGGTTATACCGCCAATACTCGGTCGCCATTGCCTCATTTGTTTTAAACGGGTTCCACCGCGTGAAGGTTGAGGTTGACACTTGGCTGAGCTAGGCTATATATTCGCATCTCAAGCCCTTGGAACGCCATAACTCAAAAAATAATGCCGCTATTTTGATGAAATTTAAACTCTAGGTTACTAGTAATGAAAGTACCACTGGAATTGGTTCTGGTCGAGTTTGGTCAATGAGTTCGGATTCTAGAAGTTTTTGATCGATTTGAGGCCGAACGAGTATAATTTCGAAGACAAGGAATATATTTCCTATTTCCTATGTGTCCCCGAAATTTAGACTTAATTGTAGTGGTTCAGCTATGTTCAAAGGTACTTATTTTTATATTTAAATCAATTATATGAAAAGGTGTAAATTTGTAATTGTATTTTAGAAATAAATTTATTGCATATTTTGCGTATAAGCTTTTCTATTAGGTATATTAACTAGCCATTTAAAATAATTGCAATTTTGAAAAATTTGGATTATTAAATATATTATGCTTTGATTAGCTTTTTATCACAAAATTTAATAACTAGAATTTTTTCATTTTGTAATTGAATTGGAATAAATATATTTTCATTTATAACAAGTTCTTTTGTTTTTTAATATTTTTAAATAAATAAATTAGTAAGAATTTGTAATATTTTTTAAAAGATAGTGTAATTAGAAAATGTTTTTAGTATTATAAAGTTAATTTGGTTAGCTATGTCTTACAATCAAATTAATAACAGCTTTTGTGGTGTTAAAATGACTTATGGATATGTCCTTAAATTTGAACCAAATAGGTGTAGGGTATTTCTAAATCGGTTGCACCGACTGACTGTTTCTTTACTTGTTTTTTCATAACTTATTATTCATTTTAAAATTTTTATAATTAGCGCAGAAAACTAATTTGATTTTGTTTGCATGAAATTATGAAAAGATCTATCAATTTTATATCTTTTCAGTTATCCCTAATTTGTTCTTGCTGTGTATTCAATAAAACAAACAAACTCGTAATGTAGTGAGAGGCCTCGGGGCCGATCCCCGGCTGGCTAGATAATTATAATAATAAAATATTCATATATCGCAATATATAAATATTCTATATCATAATTTCTAATATCTAAAATATAACATAATAATTAGTAACAAATTATTGTAATATAAATTACCTATTAAAAAGCCTATATCTCATGTTCCTGAAATACTATATGTATATACTAATAACAAATATTATATAATAAATATTAACTTATACCCACATGTGAATGTGTCAAAATAGAGTTATCATATGTGTCATGTAAAAAACGATATTAATATTTTTAAATATTAAAAAAAAAAAGAAATTGGTTTTATTTTTAAAAATAAAGAACTTTATTTTCCTTTTTATAATCAAACTAAACTGGTGAAACTTCCGGAAAGGGGTTGTGAGCTATCAAGATGACGTCATCACATAACGGTACTAAATATCTCAAATTTTTTGTATATATATACCATTAGTGGCGATGGCGCCATCTAGTGGTCGAAAAATGCATTACAAAATGTTCCTAAGATTTTGTAGCATTTTTATTAAAATGTTATATTTTTCCTGTTAGTCCATAAACTGGAACCAACATCTTACAATATTGTAGGGCATGATATTGTCTTTCATAAACATCTTGTTTCATCTGGATCGGTGCTACCATTTTTGAGATATTGCAATTTAAAGTGAAAATTTAAAAAAAAAAAAAAAAAAAATCAAACTTTCAAAAAACCTACTATAACTGTGAAATTTTCAAAAACACCCTGTATTATTATTATAAGCTTTTGAAATATCTGAATCGTAAAGGTTTGCTTCATGATCGACAATACGGCTTGAGAGCCCATCGTTCAACTGGTGATCTCATGACCTACTTGTGCGAAAAGCTTAATAACCGTTTTCACCATTCCTGCGAGTCTGATCTTGTGACTTTGGATATTTCTAAAGTTTTCGATCGAGTTTGGCATGATGCTTTATTGGAAAAATGCAGGGCTTTAGGTCAAAATGTACATTTTTCTTAGAGGTTCCCTCCTAAAGTTTGGTTCATAAAGGGTGGGTTAAGCGTGTTAAAATCATACACTACTTAGCGAAATACCGCATAGTTTCAATTGGTGGCTTTCGAGCTTTCCATTCCCTTGAAAAAAAAACAAGTAATAGTTTCAGAACCTTTCCTATTAAAAGGCTGTTTGGACTTAAAAATTCCCAATATGAAACAATATATAATTTTGAAAATGTGTTTTTTAAAAATCATAGTTTTTTATACCCTACACCTATAGAATAGGTAAAGGGGTATATTAACTTTGGTATGGTGTTTGTAACCACCTAAAGGAAGCGAGCTAGATATGGAAAAGTATAATATATATTTGTGATCAGCGTGACCGCCTGAGTCGATATAGCCATGTCCGTCCGTCCGTCCGTCCGTCCGTCCGTAGGCACGATAACTCAAAAAATAATGGAGCTATCTTGATGAAATTTTAACTGCAGGTTACGAGGACTGAAAGTACGGCGGGTATTGCATATGGGCGAAATCGGCCCATGCGTTCGGATTCTGGACCTTTTAATCGATCGAAGGGCTAATGAACATATATAAAAAATCACGATAACTCAACAACTAATGACGCTATCTTCATCAAATTTGTGCTGTAGGTTACTAGTAATGAAACTATTTTTGCGTAAGGTCGGGATTGGACCATGGGTTCGAAACCTAGAACTTTTTGATCGAATTTAGGCCAAACGAGCATAATTCCGAAACCAATGAAGATAGAACCTCCAAATTTGGTATCAGGGTGTCCCTTCCTATTTCCAAAGTGTCTTAAGAATTTGGGCCCCATTGGAGTAGTGGGTCGGGGACCAGCCAAACATTTCCGAAGACCTTAAAACATATCTTTAAAATTAATAAAGATAACAACTTGAAAAAATGTAGAAGCATCCAATTTGCCACAAGGGTGTTCTTTACTATCTCTTGCGTGTTCCCCTAATTTGGGATCAATTGGAGTTTTGGTTCAGTACCCCTCTCAGACCTCCCAAGTTTTAAAGGCTTATAATCGAAATCACTAAAAATAGTTACTTAAAATTAAGATAGACCGTTCAAATTGTGTACAAGGGTTAACTAGTACTATAAGTACAGCGCGAACTGTATAAGGGCGAAATCATCCCAAGGGTTCAGATTCTGGACCTTTTAGTCGGTGTCAGGGATAACGAACATATATAAAAAATCACGATAACTCAACAACTAATGAGGCTATCTTCATGAAATTTGTGCTGTAGGTTATTGGTAATGAAACTCCGGCGGTGATTGCGTACGGTGGATAATGTACAATGGGTTCGGAACTTAGAACTTTTTGATCGAATTTAGGCCAAACGAGCATAATTTCGAAACCAATGAAGATAGAACCTCCAAATTTGGTATCAGGGTGTTCCTATTTCGTAAGTGTCTTGGAAATTTGGGCCCCATTGGAGTAGTGGGTCGGAGACCAGCCACTCAGTTCCGAGGACCTTAAAGCATATTTTTGAAATTAATAAAGATAGTAACTTGAAACAAATGTAGAAGCTTCAAATTTGGCCCAGGGTGTTCCATACTATTTCTAGCGTGCCACCTAATTTGGGATCATGCGGAGTGCTGGTTCAGTACCTGTCTTGGACCCCCAATGTGTAAAAGCTTATCATCGAAATTAATAAAACTAGTAACTTAAAATTAAGATTGAACGTTCCAATTGTGTACAAGGGTTAACTAGTATTGAAAGTATGACGGGACTAAATATGGACGAAATCGTACCATGGTTTCGGGTTCTGGAACCCTTGAAAAGTTCAAGGGTTAACAAACATATATCTTAAAAACACCTCCTCCTCCTCCTCCTTGGCACTACGGCCCATAGTGAGCCTTCGCCTCCCTAATTATCTGCTTCCAATTATTTCTGTCTACGGCATTCGTTCTCCAATTGTGTATTTGTAGCTCGTTTACAATTTCATGAAAATTATCTTTCCATCTAACTCTTGGTCTGCCAACTGGTCTTTTTCCAACTGGATTACCATAGAAGATTCTGGATACGGACCTGTCGTTTGGCATTCTGGAAATGTCACCTGCCCATCTTAATTTTTGTATTTTAATATACGAACTTAATTGTAAATCTTTAAATTGTTGTATGCATTCTTCATTCGTTCGAAGTCGAAGCGATCCTTCTGACGTTCTGACAGAATCTTGCGCTCAAAAATATCTAATTTTTCTTCTTAATTTTTTCTAAGGCTCCAAGTTTCACATCCATACGATACCACTGGTCTTATCAAAGTTTTATACAGTTTTATTTTTGTTTTCCTTGTGATATAGTTTGATTTAAAGAGGTTTAGCATGGAGAAATAACATTTATTTCCAGATTTCAGCCTTTCGTCTATTTCTGCATTATTTGAGCCTTCTATGTCAACTACTGATCCTAAATATTTGAAATCTTTAACACTTTCAAATTCCATATCTCCCACAGCAATTGTTTGTGTATGTGGTGAATTTCTTGCTGTTTTTTGAGTTTTAAGGTACTTTGTTTTCTCTGCATTGACTTTCAAACCAAATTGGGCAGCTTTTTCTTGTAATTTTATAAAGTTTTCTTTTACAACATTTATGTTTCTGCCTATCAGGTCGAGGTCATCAGCGTAGCCTAGAATTTGTGATGATTTACACCAAAGTGTTTGTTTTGTTTCAATCTCTGATGCACGGATCATTTTTTCAAGTGCAAGATTAAATAACATTGGCGCTAGCCGTTCTCCCTGTCTCACTCCTGTTTTTGTTTCGAACGGTTCAGAGAGGTCACCTTGAATGCGGACACAATTTTTACTGTTTTCAGTGGTCATTTTTGCCAGGTTGACCAGTTTCTTTGGGATTCCCAGTTCCACCATTGCGTTCCATAGGGGACCTCTTTGTATGCTGTCGTACGCTTTCATAAAATCTACAAAGACGTGATGAGTGGGGATGGAAAATTCTCTACATTTTTCCATTATTTGTCTGAGACTAAAGATTTGATCAGTTGTAGAGCGACCAGCTACAAATCCGCTTTGATATTCGCCAATTATATCTTTATAATAGCATTCCATTTTTGTGCACAAAATGCCAGCAAGTATTTTGTATACGCTGTTTAATGGTGATATTCCCCTGTAATTATTGCATACCATTTTATCACCCTTTTTGTGTATCGGTACTATGACGCCTACTGTCCAATCATCCGACATCCTTTCCTGCCTCCATATCATTAATATTAAATGAAGAATACGTCGGGCCATTCCCGCACCCCCACCTTTAATCATTTCTGATACAATACCATCTTTTTCGGGCGTTTTATTGTTTTTCAATAAATTAATTTCTTTTTCTACTTCACCTAAAGTAGGTTCGTTAATATACGGTTCAGCCGTAAGAAAAACCTGATTGGTACATATATCGGTGTTACGCTCATTTAATAAATCGTCAAAATATGCTGCCCATCTTTTCAAAATTTCATTTTTTCCCTGTAGAATATCCCCATTTTCGCTTTTGCAACATATAAGTCTTGGCTGTAGGCCTTTCTTTACTTTGTTGACTTCCTTATAAAACTTCCTGCATGCGTTGAGCTCATTTGATTGTTCGATTTGTTGCATTTTTCTATCAAAGCATTCTCTTTTTATACCCTACACCTATAGAATAGGTAAAGGGGTATATTAACTTTGGTATGGTGTTTGTAACCACCTAAAGGAAGCGAGCTAGGTATGGAAAAGTATATATATTTGTGATCAGCGTGACCGCCTTAGTCGATATAGCCATGTCCGTCCGTCCGTCCGTCCGTCCGTAGGCACGATAACTCAAAAAATAATGGAGCTATCTTGATGAAATTTTAACTGTAGGTTACTAGGACTGAAAGTACGGCGGGGATTGCATATGGGCGAAATCGGCCCATGGGTTCGGATTCTGGACCTTTTTATCGATCGAAGGGCTAACGAACATATATAAGAAATCACGATAACTCAACAACTAATGACGCTTTCTTCATCAAATTGGTGCTGTAGGTAACTAGTAATGAAACTACTTCGGGGATTCCGTAAGGTCGGGATTGGACCATGCGTTCGGAATCTAGAACTTTTTGATCGAATTTAGGCCAAACGAGCATAATTCCGAAACCAATGAAGATAGAACCTCCAAATTTGGTATCAGGGTGTCCCCTCCTATCTCCTAAGTGTCTTGAGAATTTGGGTCCCATTGGACTACTGGGTCGGGGACCAGCCACACATTTCCGAAGACCTTAAAACATATCTTCAAAATTAATAAAGATAACAACTTGAAAAAATGTAGAAGCTTCCAATTTGCCACAAGGGTGTTCTTTACTATCTCTTGCGTGTTCCCTTAATTTGGGATCAATTGGAGTGGTGGTTCAGTACCCCTCTCAGACCTCCCAAGTTTTAAAAGCTTATAATCGAAATTACTAAAAATAGTTACTTAAAATTAAGATAGATCGTTTAAATTGTGTACAAGGATTAACTAGTACTATAAGTAAAGCGCGGGCTGTATAAGGGCGAAATCAGCCCATGGGTTCGGATTCTGGACCTTTTAGTCGGTGTCAGGGATAACGAACATATATTAAAAATCACGATAACTCAACAACTAATGAGGCTATCTTCATGAAATTTGTGCTGTAGGTTATTGGTAATGAAACTACGGCGGTGATTACGTACGGTGAGGATTGGACAATGGGTTCGGAACTGAGAACTTTTTTATCGAATTTAGGCCAAACTAGCGTAATTCCGAAACCAATGAAGATATAACCTCCAAATTTGGTATCAGGGTCTCCCTTCCTATTGCATAAGTGTCTTTGAAATTTGGACCCCATTGGACTAGTGGGTCGGGGACCAGGCACTCAGTTCCGAGGACCTTAAAGCATATTTTCGAAATTAATAAAAATAGTAACTTGAAACAAATGTAGAAGCTTCAAATTTGGCCCAGGGTGTTCTTTACTATTTCTTCCATGCCCCCCTAATTTGGGATCATTTGGAGTGGTGGTTTAGGACCTCTCTTAGGCCCCCAAATGTGTAAAAGCTTATCATCGAAATTAATAAAACTAGTAACTTAAAATTAAGATAGAACGTTCCAATTGTATACAAGGGTTAACTAGTATTGAAAGTATGACGGGACTGCATATGGGCGAAATCGTACCATGGTTTGGAGTTCTGGAACCCTTGACAAGTTCAAGGACTAACAAACATATATCTTAAAACACCATAACTCAAAAAATAATGCCGGTATTTTGATGAAATTTAAACTCTAGGTTACTAGTAATGAAAGTACCATGGGAATTGGTTCTGGTTGAGTTTAATTTCAAAGCCAAAGAATATATTTCCTATGTCCTATGTGTCTTCGAAATCTAGACTTAATTGTAGTGGTTCAGCTATATTCAAAGGTACTTGCTGCATTTATGTAAAATTTATTTGAATATTTAAATGAATTATATGAAAAGGTCTAAATTTGTAATTGTATTTTAGAAATACATTTATTGCATATTTTGCGTTTGTAAGCTTTTCTATTAGGTATATAAACTAACCACTTAAAATAATTGCAATTTTTAAAAATTTGGATTATTAAATATATTATGCTTTGATTATCTTTTTATCACAAAATTTAATAATTAGAATTTTTTCATTTTGTAATTGAATTGGGAAAAAAATTTTTTTATTTATTTCAAGTTTGCTTGTTTTTGAATATTTTTAAATAGACAAATTAGTAAGAATTTGTAATATTTTTTAATAGATAATATAATTAGAAAATGTTTTTAGTATTATAAAGTTAATTTGGCTAGCTATGTCTTACGATCAAATTAATAACAGCTTTTATGGTGTTAAAATGACTTATGGATATGTCCTTAAATTTGAACCAAATAGGTGTAGGGTATTTCTAAGTCGGTTGCACCGACTGACTGTTTCTTTACTTGTTTTTTTTCTATTTATCTTTGTAGATATTTGTCTTTTTTGCTTGTATATTCTATTGTTCGTTCTTGTATTGCATTGTAGCATTTTTTCCCTAACGGCATTTTTTTCTTGTAGAGCGGCTTCACATTCGTTGTCCCACCAGTCATCACTACTTCTTGTTGCTCTACGTGCTTGTCCGAGAATTGTTTGACCAGCACTAGACAAAGTTTCCTTGATAGTACTCCACTCTTCTTCTATGTTTTCTACCGCTCTTATTTCATTTAATTTATTACTTACGTGACTTTCGAAATTTTAGTAGTAATGTTATTCAATTTTTCAACATTCCATTTTACCGTTCTATTACCTCTTTCATTTTTGATATTGGCAATACGCGCTCTGGACTTTACCTTTACCAGAAAGTGATCTGAGGCCGATGCTGCACCCTTAAACGTTCTGACGTCCAGCATATTACCAAAGTGCCTACCATCAATTAGAATATGGTCTATTTGGGATGTATATCTTCCACCCGGAGCTAGCCAAGTAGCTTTATGTATATTTTTGTGCTCAAAGTACGTACTGCTCACTACCATATTTCTCGCTTGTGCAAAATCTATAACTCTGCATCCGTTATTGTTACTAATATCATGTAGGCTGTGTTTCCCAATTGTTGGTTTATATACTTCTTCCCTGCCAATCTGAGCGTTAAGGTCACCTAGTATAATTTTAATGTCATTTTTAGGTAATTTGTCTATTACATTATTTAATTGATTGTAGAATATATCCTTTTCTTCATCATCCTTCTCCTCTGTTGGGGCGTGTACACATACAAAGGATATATTAAAAAATTTCCCCCTGATTCTGATGCTACATAATTTCATGCTTATTAGTTCATATGAGATAACATTTACTTTTTTGTTAACTATAAATGCAGTTCCGAATAACCGCTTTCCGTCTTGATTACCGCTAGAGTATATCGTAAATGATTCTGAGTTAAATACTTCATTACCATTCCATTTTGTTTCTTGAACTGCTAAAATATCGATTTTGTATTTAGAGCACTCTTGTATCAAACTTTTTAGGGCACCTGCTTTGTATAATGTGCGCTGATTCCAAGTTCCGATGTTCAAATCATAGTCCTTATTTCTTGCTTTAGGTCGTTTACCATAGTTTCCATCTTTAATCCGAGGCATTTTGTAGGGTTTCGTAACAAACTTGTTTTTTGCGGGATGGGGATGTTAACCCCAAGCCCAACCCCCATCTTTGGAGGGCCATGATGATACATCTGGGTATTTAGTTCACTGTGTTGTTCTCTATGGTTATACCGCCAATACTCGGTCGCCATTGCCTCATTTGTTTTAAACGGGTTCCACCGCGTGAAGGTTGAGGTTGACACTTGGCTGAGCTAGGCTATATATTCGCATCTCAAGCCCTTGGAACGCCATAACTCAAAAAATAATGCCGCTATTTTGATGAAATTTAAACTCTAGGTTACTAGTAATGAAAGTACCACTGGAATTGGTTCTGGTCGAGTTTGGTCAATGAGTTCGGATTCTAGAAGTTTTTGATCGATTTGAGGCCGAACGAGTATAATTTCGAAGACAAGGAATATATTTCCTATTTCCTATGTGTCCCCGAAATTTAGACTTAATTGTAGTGGTTCAGCTATGTTCAAAGGTACTTATTTTTATATTTAAATCAATTATATGAAAAGGTGTAAATTTGTAATTGTATTTTAGAAATAAATTTATTGCATATTTTGCGTATAAGCTTTTCTATTAGGTATATTAACTAGCCATTTAAAATAATTGCAATTTTGAAAAATTTGGATTATTAAATATATTATGCTTTGATTAGCTTTTTATCACAAAATTTAATAACTAGAATTTTTTCATTTTGTAATTGAATTGGAATAAATATATTTTCATTTATAACAAGTTCTTTTGTTTTTTAATATTTTTAAATAAATAAATTAGTAAGAATTTGTAATATTTTTTAAAAGATAGTGTAATTAGAAAATGTTTTTAGTATTATAAAGTTAATTTGGTTAGCTATGTCTTACAATCAAATTAATAACAGCTTTTGTGGTGTTAAAATGACTTATGGATATGTCCTTAAATTTGAACCAAATAGGTGTAGGGTATTTCTAAATCGGTTGCACCGACTGACTGTTTCTTTACTTGTTTTTTCATAACTTATTATTCATTTTAAAATTTTTATAATTAGCGCAGAAAACTAATTTGATTTTGTTTGCATGAAATTATGAAAAGATCTATCAATTTTATATCTTTTCAGTTATCCCTAATTTGTTCTTGCTGTGTATTCAATAAAACAAACAAACTCGTAATGTAGTGAGAGGCCTCGGGGCCGATCCCCGGCTGGCTAGATAATTATAATAATAAAATATTCATATATCGCAATATATAAATATTCTATATCATAATTTCTAATATCTAAAATATAACATAATAATTAGTAACAAATTATTGTAATATAAATTACCTATTAAAAAGCCTATATCTCATGTTCCTGAAATACTATATGTATATACTAATAACAAATATTATATAATAAATATTAACTTATACCCACATGTGAATGTGTCAAAATAGAGTTATCATATGTGTCATGTAAAAAACGATATTAATATTTTTAAATATTAAAAAAAAAAAGAAATTGGTTTTATTTTTAAAAATAAAGAACTTTATTTTCCTTTTTATAATCAAACTAAACTGGTGAAACTTCCGGAAAGGGGTTGCGAGCTATCAAGATGACGTCATCACATAACGGTACTAAATATCTCAAATTTTTTGTATATATATACCATTAGTGGCGATGGCGCCATCTAGTGGTCGAAAAATGCATTACAAAATGTTCCTAAGATTTTGTAGCATTTTTATTAAAATGTTATATTTTTCCTGTTAGTCCATAAACTGGAACCAACATCTTACAATATTGTAGGGCATGATATTGTCTTTCATAAACATCTTGTTTCATCTGGATCGGTGCTACCATTTTTGAGATATTGCAATTTAAAGTGAAAATTTAAAAAAAAAAAAAAAAAAAATCAAACTTTCAAAAAACCTACTATAACTGTGAAATTTTCAAAAACACCCTGTATTATTATTATAAGCTTTTGAAATATCTGAATCGTAAAGGTTTGCTTCATGATCGACAATACGGCTTGAGAGCCCATCGTTCAACTGGTGATCTCATGACCTACTTGTGCGAAAAGCTTAATAACCGTTTTCACCATTCCTGCGAGTCTGATCTTGTGACTTTGGATATTTCTAAAGTTTTCGATCGAGTTTGGCATGATGCTTTATTGGAAAAATGCAGGGCTTTAGGTCAAAATGTACATTTTTCTTAGAGGTTCCCTCCTAAAGTTTGGTTCATAAAGGGTGGGTTAAGCGTGTTAAAATCATACACTACTTAGCGAAATACCGCATAGTTTCAATTGGTGGCTTTCGAGCTTTCCATTCCCTTGAAAAAAAAACAAGTAATAGTTTCAGAACCTTTCCTATTAAAAGGCTGTTTGGACTTAAAAATTCCCAATATGAAACAATATATAATTTTGAAAATGTGTTTTTTAAAAATCATAGTTTTTTATACCCTACACCTATAGAATAGGTAAAGGGGTATATTAACTTTGGTATGGTGTTTGTAACCACCTAAAGGAAGCGAGCTAGATATGGAAAAGTATAATATATATTTGTGATCAGCGTGACCGCCTGAGTCGATATAGCCATGTCCGTCCGTCCGTCCGTCCGTCCGTAGGCACGATAACTCAAAAAATAATGGAGCTATCTTGATGAAATTTTAACTGCAGGTTACGAGGACTGAAAGTACGGCGGGTATTGCATATGGGCGAAATCGGCCCATGCGTTCGGATTCTGGACCTTTTAATCGATCGAAGGGCTAATGAACATATATAAAAAATCACGATAACTCAACAACTAATGACGCTATCTTCATCAAATTTGTGCTGTAGGTTACTAGTAATGAAACTATTTTTGCGTAAGGTCGGGATTGGACCATGGGTTCGAAACCTAGAACTTTTTGATCGAATTTAGGCCAAACGAGCATAATTCCGAAACCAATGAAGATAGAACCTCCAAATTTGGTATCAGGGTGTCCCTTCCTATTTCCAAAGTGTCTTAAGAATTTGGGCCCCATTGGAGTAGTGGGTCGGGGACCAGCCAAACATTTCCGAAGACCTTAAAACATATCTTTAAAATTAATAAAGATAACAACTTGAAAAAATGTAGAAGCATCCAATTTGCCACAAGGGTGTTCTTTACTATCTCTTGCGTGTTCCCCTAATTTGGGATCAATTGGAGTTTTGGTTCAGTACCCCTCTCAGACCTCCCAAGTTTTAAAGGCTTATAATCGAAATCACTAAAAATAGTTACTTAAAATTAAGATAGACCGTTCAAATTGTGTACAAGGGTTAACTAGTACTATAAGTACAGCGCGAACTGTATAAGGGCGAAATCATCCCAAGGGTTCGGATTCTGGACCTTTTAGTCGGTGTCAGGGATAACGAACATATATAAAAAATCACGATAACTCAACAACTAATGAGGCTATCTTCATGAAATTTGTGCTGTAGGTTATTGGTAATGAAACTCCGGCGGTGATTGCGTACGGTGGATAATGTACAATGGGTTCGGAACTTAGAACTTTTTGATCGAATTTAGGCCAAACGAGCATAATTTCGAAACCAATGAAGATAGAACCTCCAAATTTGGTATCAGGGTGTTCCTATTTCGTAAGTGTCTTGGAAATTTGGGCCCCATTGGAGTAGTGGGTCGGAGACCAGCCACTCAGTTCCGAGGACCTTAAAGCATATTTTTGAAATTAATAAAGATAGTAACTTGAAACAAATGTAGAAGCTTCAAATTTGGCCCAGGGTGTTCCATACTATTTCTAGCGTGCCACCTAATTTGGGATCATGCGGAGTGCTGGTTCAGTACCTGTCTTGGACCCCCAATGTGTAAAAGCTTATCATCGAAATTAATAAAACTAGTAACTTAAAATTAAGATTGAACGTTCCAATTGTGTACAAGGGTTAACTAGTATTGAAAGTATGACGGGACTAAATATGGGCGAAATCGTACCATGGTTTCGGGTTCTGGAACCCTTGAAAAGTTCAAGGGTTAACAAACATATATCTTAAAAACACCTCCTCCTCCTCCTCCTTGGCACTACGGCCCATAGTGAGCCTTCGCCTCCCTAATTATCTGCTTCCAATTATTTCTGTCTACGGCATTCGTTCTCCAATTGTGTATTTGTAGCTCGTTTACAATTTCATGAAAATTATCTTTCCATCTAACTCTTGGTCTGCCAACTGGTCTTTTTCCAACTGGATTACCATAGAAGATTCTGGATACGGACCTGTCGTTTGGCATTCTGGAAATGTCACCTGCCCATCTTAATTTTTGTATTTTAATATACGAACTTAATTGTAAATCTTTAAATTGTTGTATGCATTCTTCATTCGTTCGAAGTCGAAGCGATCCTTCTGACGTTCTGACAGAATCTTGCGCTCAAAAATATCTAATTTTTCTTCTTAATTTTTTCTAAGGCTCCAAGTTTCACATCCATACGATACCACTGGTCTTATCAAAGTTTTATACAGTTTTATTTTTGTTTTCCTTGTGATATAGTTTGATTTAAAGAGGTTTAGCATGGAGAAATAACATTTATTTCCAGATTTCAGCCTTTCGTCTATTTCTGCATTATTTGAGCCTTCTATGTCAACTACTGATCCTAAATATTTGAAATCTTTAACACTTTCAAATTCCATATCTCCCACAGCAATTGTTTGTGTATGTGGTGGATTTCTTGCTGTTTTTTGAGTTTTAAGGTACTTTGTTTTCTCTGCATTGACTTTCAAACCAAATTGGGCAGCTTTTTCTTGTAATTTTATAAAGTTTTCTTTTACAACATTTATGTTTCTGCCTATCAGGTCGAGGTCATCAGCGTAGCCCAGAATTTGTGATGATTTACACCAAAGTGTTTGTTTTGTTTCAATCTCTGATGCACGGATAATTTTTTCAAGTGCCAGATTAAATAACATTGGCGCTAGCCGATCTCCCTGTCTCACTCCTGTTTTTGTTTCGAACGGTTCAGAGAGGTCACCTTGAATGCGGACACAATTTTTACTGTTTTCAGTGGTCATTTTTGCCAGGTTGACCAGTTTCTTTGGGATTCCCAGTTCCACCATTGCGTTCCATAGGGGACCTCTTTGTATGCTGTCGTACGCTTTCATAAAATCTACAAAGACGTGATGAGTGGGGATGGAAAATTCTCTACATTTTTCCATTATTTGTCTGAGACTAAAGATTTGATCAGTTGTAGAGCGACCAGCTACAAATCCGCTTTGATATTCGCCAATTATATCTTTATAATAGCATTCCATTTTTGTGCACAAAATGCCAGCAAGTATTTTGTATACGCTGTTTAATGGTGATATTCCCCTGTAATTATTGCATACCATTTTATCACCCTTTTTGTGTATCGGTACTATGACGCCTACTGTCCAATCATCCGACATCCTTTCCTGCCTCCATATCATTAATATTAAATGAAGAATACGTCGGGCCATTCCCGCACCCCCACCTTTAATCATTTCTGATACAATACCATCTTTTTCGGGCGTTTTATTGTTTTTCAATAAATTAATTTCTTTTTCTACTTCACCAGTAGGTTCGTTAATATACGGTTCAGCCGTAAGAAAAACCTGATTGGTACATATATCGGTGTTACGCTCATTTAATAAATCGTCAAAATATGCTGCCCATCTTTTCAAAATTTCATTTTTTCCCTGTAGAATATCCCCATTTTCGCTTTTGCAACATATAAGTCTTGGCTGTAGGCCTTTCTTTACTTTGTTGACTTCCTTATAAAACTTCCTGCATGCGTTGAGCTCATTTGATTGTTCGATTTGTGGCATTTTTCTATCAAAGCATTCTCTTTTTTTTTTCTATTTATCTTTGTAGATATTTGTCTTTTTTGCTTGTATATTCTATTGTTCGTTCTTGTATTGCATTGTAGCATTTTTTCCCTAACGGCATTTTTTTCTTGTAGAGCGGCTTCACATTCGTTGTCCCACCAGTCATCACTACTTCTTGTTGCTCTACGTGCTTGTCCGAGAATTGTTTGACCAGCACTAGACAAAGTTTCCTTGATAGTACTCCACTCTTCTTCTATGTTTTCTACCGCTCTTATTTCATTTAATTTATTACTTACGTGACTTTCGAAATTTTAGTAGTAATGTTATTCAATTTTTCAACATTCCATTTTACCGTTCTATTACCTCTTTCATTTTTGATATTGGCAATACGCGCTCTGGACTTTACCTTTACCAGAAAGTGATCTGAGGCCGATGCTGCACCCTTAAACGTTCTGACGTCCAGCATATTACCAAAGTGCCTACCATCAATTAGAATATGGTCTATTTGGGATGTATATCTTCCACCCGGAGCTAGCCAAGTAGCTTTATGTATATTTTTGTGCTCAAAGTACGTACTGCTCACTACCATATTTCTCGCTTGTGCAAAATCTATAACTCTGCATCCGTTATTGTTACTAATATCATGTAGGCTGTGTTTCCCAATTGTTGGTTTATATACTTCTTCCCTGCCAATCTGAGCGTTAAGGTCACCTAGTATAATTTTAATGTCATTTTTAGGTAATTTGTCTATTACATTATTTAATTGATTGTAGAATATATCCTTTTCTTCATCATCCTTCTCCTCTGTTGGGGCGTGTACACATACAAAGGATATATTAAAAAATTTCCCCCTGATTCTGATGCTACATAATTTCATGCTTATTAGTTCATATGAGATAACATTTACTTTTTTGTTAACTATAAATGCAGTTCCGAATAACCGCTTTCCGTCTTGATTACCGCTAGAGTATATCGTAAATGATTCTGAGTTAAATACTTCATTACCATTCCATTTTGTTTCTTGAACTGCTAAAATATCGATTTTGTATTTAGAGCACTCTTGTATCAAACTTTTTAGGGCACCTGCTTTGTATAATGTGCGCTGATTCCAAGTTCCGATGTTCAAATCATAGTCCTTATTTCTTGCTTTAGGTCGTTTACCATAGTTTCCATCTTTAATCCGAGGCATTTTGTAGGGTTTCGTAACAAACTTGTTTTTTGCGGGATGGGGATGTTAACCCCAAGCCCAACCCCCATCTTTGGAGGGCCATGATGATACATCTGGGTATTTAGTCCACTGTGTTGTTCTCTATGGTTATACCGCCAATACTCGGTCGCCATTGCCTCATTTGTTTTAAACGGGTTCCACCGCGTGAAGGTTGAGGTTGACACTTGGCTGAGCTAGGCTATATATTCGCATCTCAAGCCCTTGGAACGCCATAACTCAAAAAATAATGCCGCTATTTTGATGAAATTTAAACTCTAGGTTACTAGTAATGAAAGTACCACTGGAATTGGTTCTGGTCGAGTTTGGTCAATGAGTTCGGATTCTAGAAGTTTTTGATCGATTTGAGGCCGAACGAGTATAATTTCGAAGACAAGGAATATATTTCCTATTTCCTATGTGTCCCCGAAATTTAGACTTAATTGTAGTGGTTCAGCTATGTTCAAAGGTACTTATTTTTATATTTAAATCAATTATATGAAAAGGTGTAAATTTGTAATTGTATTTTAGAAATAAATTTATTGCATATTTTGCGTATAAGCTTTTCTATTAGGTATATTAACTAGCCATTTAAAATAATTGCAATTTTGAAAAATTTGGATTATTAAATATATTATGCTTTGATTAGCTTTTTATCACAAAATTTAATAACTAGAATTTTTTCATTTTGTAATTGAATTGGAATAAATATATTTTCATTTATAACAAGTTCTTTTGTTTTTTAATATTTTTAAATAAATAAATTAGTAAGAATTTGTAATATTTTTTAAAAGATAGTGTAATTAGAAAATGTTTTTAGTATTATAAAGTTAATTTGGTTAGCTATGTCTTACAATCAAATTAATAACAGCTTTTGTGGTGTTAAAATGACTTATGGATATGTCCTTAAATTTGAACCAAATAGGTGTAGGGTATTTCTAAATCGGTTGCACCGACTGACTGTTTCTTTACTTGTTTTTTCATAACTTATTATTCATTTTAAAATTTTTATAATTAGCGCAGAAAACTAATTTGATTTTGTTTGCATGAAATTATGAAAAGATCTATCAATTTTATATCTTTTCAGTTATCCCTAATTTGTTCTTGCTGTGTATTCAATAAAACAAACAAACTCGTAATGTAGTGAGAGGCCTCGGGGCCGATCCCCGGCTGGCTAGATAATTATAATAATAAAATATTCATATATCGCAATATATAAATATTCTATATCATAATTTCTAATATCTAAAATATAACATAATAATTAGTAACAAATTATTGTAATATAAATTACCTATTAAAAAGCCTATATCTCATGTTCCTGAAATACTATATGTATATACTAATAACAAATATTATATAATAAATATTAACTTATACCCACATGTGAATGTGTCAAAATAGAGTTATCATATGTGTCATGTAAAAAACGATATTAATATTTTTAAATATTAAAAAAAAAAAGAAATTGGTTTTATTTTTAAAAATAAAGAACTTTATTTTCCTTTTTATAATCAAACTAAACTGGTGAAACTTCCGGAAAGGGGTTGTGAGCTATCAAGATGACGTCATCACATAACGGTACTAAATATCTCAAATTTTTTGTATATATATACCATTAGTGGCGATGGCGCCATCTAGTGGTCGAAAAATGCATTACAAAATGTTCCTAAGATTTTGTAGCATTTTTATTAAAATGTTATATTTTTCCTGTTAGTCCATAAACTGGAACCAACATCTTACAATATTGTAGGGCATGATATTGTCTTTCATAAACATCTTGTTTCATCTGGATCGGTGCTACCATTTTTGAGATATTGCAATTTAAAGTGAAAATTTAAAAAAAAAAAAAAAAAAAATCAAACTTTCAAAAAACCTACTATAACTGTGAAATTTTCAAAAACACCCTGTATTATTATTATAAGCTTTTGAAATATCTGAATCGTAAAGGTTTGCTTCATGATCGACAATACGGCTTGAGAGCCCATCGTTCAACTGGTGATCTCATGACCTACTTGTGCGAAAAGCTTAATAACCGTTTTCACCATTCCTGCGAGTCTGATCTTGTGACTTTGGATATTTCTAAAGTTTTCGATCGAGTTTGGCATGATGCTTTATTGGAAAAATGCAGGGCTTTAGGTCAAAATGTACATTTTTCTTAGAGGTTCCCTCCTAAAGTTTGGTTCATAAAGGGTGGGTTAAGCGTGTTAAAATCATACACTACTTAGCGAAATACCGCATAGTTTCAATTGGTGGCTTTCGAGCTTTCCATTCCCTTGAAAAAAAAACAAGTAATAGTTTCAGAACCTTTCCTATTAAAAGGCTGTTTGGACTTAAAAATTCCCAATATGAAACAATATATAATTTTGAAAATGTGTTTTTTAAAAATCATAGTTTTTTATACCCTACACCTATAGAATAGGTAAAGGGGTATATTAACTTTGGTATGGTGTTTGTAACCACCTAAAGGAAGCGAGCTAGATATGGAAAAGTATAATATATATTTGTGATCAGCGTGACCGCCTGAGTCGATATAGCCATGTCCGTCCGTCCGTCCGTCCGTCCGTAGGCACGATAACTCAAAAAATAATGGAGCTATCTTGATGAAATTTTAACTGCAGGTTACGAGGACTGAAAGTACGGCGGGTATTGCATATGGGCGAAATCGGCCCATGCGTTCGGATTCTGGACCTTTTAATCGATCGAAGGGCTAATGAACATATATAAAAAATCACGATAACTCAACAACTAATGACGCTATCTTCATCAAATTTGTGCTGTAGGTTACTAGTAATGAAACTATTTTTGCGTAAGGTCGGGATTGGACCATGGGTTCGAAACCTAGAACTTTTTGATCGAATTTAGGCCAAACGAGCATAATTCCGAAACCAATGAAGATAGAACCTCCAAATTTGGTATCAGGGTGTCCCTTCCTATTTCCAAAGTGTCTTAAGAATTTGGGCCCCATTGGAGTAGTGGGTCGGGGACCAGCCAAACATTTCCGAAGACCTTAAAACATATCTTTAAAATTAATAAAGATAACAACTTGAAAAAATGTAGAAGCATCCAATTTGCCACAAGGGTGTTCTTTACTATCTCTTGCGTGTTCCCCTAATTTGGGATCAATTGGAGTTTTGGTTCAGTACCCCTCTCAGACCTCCCAAGTTTTAAAGGCTTATAATCGAAATCACTAAAAATAGTTACTTAAAATTAAGATAGACCGTTCAAATTGTGTACAAGGGTTAACTAGTACTATAAGTACAGCGCGAACTGTATAAGGGCGAAATCATCCCAAGGGTTCGGATTCTGGACCTTTTAGTCGGTGTCAGGGATAACGAACATATATAAAAAATCACGATAACTCAACAACTAATGAGGCTATCTTCATATGAAATTTGTGCTGTAGGTTATTGGTAATGAAACTCCGGCGGTGATTGCGTACGGTGGATAATGTACAATGGGTTCGGAACTTAGAACTTTTTGATCGAATTTAGGCCAAACGAGCATAATTTCGAAACCAATGAAGATAGAACCTCCAAATTTGGTATCAGGGTGTTCCTATTTCGTAAGTGTCTTGGAAATTTGGGCCCCATTGGAGTAGTGGGTCGGAGACCAGCCACTCAGTTCCGAGGACCTTAAAGCATATTTTTGAAATTAATAAAGATAGTAACTTGAAACAAATGTAGAAGCTTCAAATTTGGCCCAGGGTGTTCCATACTATTTCTAGCGTGCCACCTAATTTGGGATCATGCGGAGTGCTGGTTCAGTACCTGTCTTGGACCCCCAATGTGTAAAAGCTTATCATCGAAATTAATAAAACTAGTAACTTAAAATTAAGATTGAACGTTCCAATTGTGTACAAGGGTTAACTAGTATTGAAAGTATGACGGGACTAAATATGGGCGAAATCGTACCATGGTTTCGGGTTCTGGAACCCTTGAAAAGTTCAAGGGTTAACAAACATATATCTTAAAAACACCTCCTCCTCCTCCTCCTTGGCACTACGGCCCATAGTGAGCCTTCGCCTCCCTAATTATCTGTTCTCCAATTGTGTATTTGTAGCTCGTTTACAATTTCATGAAAATTATCTTTCCATCTAACTCTTGGTCTGCCAACTGGTCTTTTTCCAACTGGATTACCATAGAAGATTCTGGATACGGACCTGTCGTTTGGCATTCTGGAAATGTCACCTGCCCATCTTAATTTTTGTATTTTAATATACGAACTTAATTGTAAATCTTTAAATTGTTGTATGCATTCTTCATTCGTTCGAAGTCGAAGCGATCCTTCTGACGTTCTGACAGAATCTTGCGCTCAAAAATATCTAATTTTTCTTCTTAATTTTTTCTAAGGCTCCAAGTTTCACATCCATACGATACCACTGGTCTTATCAAAGTTTTATACAGTTTTATTTTTGTTTTCCTTGTGATATAGTTTGATTTAAAGAGGTTTAGCATGGAGAAATAACATTTATTTCCAGATTTCAGCCTTTCGTCTATTTCTGCATTATTTGAGCCTTCTATGTCAACTACTGATCCTAAATATTTGAAATCTTTAACACTTTCAAATTCCATATCTCCCACAGCAATTGTTTGTGTATGTGGTGGATTTCTTGCTGTTTTTTGAGTTTTAAGGTACTTTGTTTTCTCTGCATTGACTTTCAAACCAAATTGGGCAGCTTTTTCTTGTAATTTTATAAAGTTTTCTTTTACAACATTTATGTTTCTGCCTATCAGGTCGAGGTCATCAGCGTAGCCTAGAATTTGTGATGATTTACACCAAAGTGTTTGTTTTGTTTCAATCTCTGATGCACGGATAATTTTTTCAAGTGCCAGATTAAATAACATTGGCGCTAGCCGATCTCCCTGTCTCACTCCTGTTTTTGTTTCGAACGGTTCAGAGAGGTCACCTTGAATGCGGACACAATTTTTACTGTTTTCAGTGGTCATTTTTGCCAGGTTGACCAGTTTCTTTGGGATTCCCAGTTCCACCATTGCGTTCCATAGGGGACCTCTTTGTATGCTGTCGTACGCTTTCATAAAATCTACAAAGACGTGATGAGTGGGGATGGAAAATTCTCTACATTTTTCCATTATTTGTCTGAGACTAAAGATTTGATCAGTTGTAGAGCGACCAGCTACAAATCCGCTTTGATATTCGCCAATTATATCTTTATAATAGCATTCCATTTTTGTGCACAAAATGCCAGCAAGTATTTTGTATACGCTGTTTAATGGTGATATTCCCCTGTAATTATTGCATACCATTTTATCACCCTTTTTGTGTATCGGTACTATGACGCCTACTGTCCAATCATCCGACATCCTTTCCTGCCTCCATATCATTAATATTAAATGAAGAATACGTCGGGCCATTCCCGCACCCCCACCTTTAATCATTTCTGATACAATACCATCTTTTTCGGGCGTTTTATTGTTTTTCAATAAATTAATTTCTTTTTCTACTTCACCTAAAGTAGGTTCGTTAATATACGGTTCAGCCGTAAGAAAAACCTGATTGGTACATATATCGGTGTTACGCTCATTTAATAAATCGTCAAAATATGCTGCCCATCTTTTCAAAATTTCATTTTTTCCCTGTAGAATATCCCCATTTTCGCTTTTGCAACATATAAGTCTTGGCTGTAGGCCTTTCTTTACTTTGTTGACTTCCTTATAAAACTTCCTGCATGCGTTGAGCTCATTTGATTGTTCGATTTGTTGCATTTTTCTATCAAAGCATTCTCTTTTTTTTTTCTATTTATCTTTGTAGATATTTGTCTTTTTTGCTTGTATATTCTATTGTTCGTTCTTGTATTGCATTGTAGCATTTTTTCCCTAGCGGCATTTTTTTCTTGTAGAGCGGCTTCACATTCGTTGTCCCACCAGTCATCACTACTTCTTGTTGCTCTACGTGCTTGTCCGAGAATTGTTTGACCAGCACTAGACAAAGTTTCCTTGATAGTACTCCACTCTTCTTCTATGTTTTCTACCGCTCTTATTTCATTTAATTTATTACTTACGTGACTTTCGAAATTTTAGTAGTAATGTTATTCAATTTTTCAACATTCCATTTTACCGTTCTATTACCTCTTTCATTTTTGATATTGGCAATACGCGCTCTGGACTTTACCTTTACCAGAAAGTGATCTGAGGCCGATGCTGCACCCTTAAACGTTCTGACGTCCAGCATATTACCAAAGTGCCTACCATCAATTAGAATATGGTCTATTTGGGATGTATATCTTCCACCCGGAGCTAGCCAAGTAGCTTTATGTATATTTTTGTGCTCAAAGTACGTACTGCTCACTACCATATTTCTCGCTTGTGCAAAATCTATAACTCTGCATCCGTTATTGTTACTAATATCATGTAGGCTGTGTTTCCCAATTGTTGGTTTATATACTTCTTCCCTGCCAATCTGAGCGTTAAGGTCACCTAGTATAATTTTAATGTCATTTTTAGGTAATTTGTCTATTACATTATTTAATTGATTGTAGAATATATCCTTTTCTTCATCATCCTTCTCCTCTGTTGGGGCGTGTACACATACAAAGGATATATTAAAAAATTTCCCCCTGATTCTGATGCTACATAATTTCATGCTTATTAGTTCATATGAGATAACATTTACTTTTTTGTTAACTATAAATGCAGTTCCGAATAACCGCTTTCCGTCTTGATTACCGCTAGAGTATATCGTAAATGATTCTGAGTTAAATACTTCATTACCATTCCATTTTGTTTCTTGAACTGCTAAAATATCGATTTTGTATTTAGAGCACTCTTGTATCAAACTTTTTAGGGCACCTGCTTTGTATAATGTGCGCTGATTCCAAGTTCCGATGTTCAAATCATAGTCCTTATTTCTTGCTTTAGGTCGTTTACCATAGTTTCCATCTTTAATCCGAGGCATTTTGTAGGGTTTCGTAACAAACTTGTTTTTTGCGGGATGGGGATGTTAACCCCAAGCCCAACCCCCATCTTTGGAGGGCCATGATGATACATCTGGGTATTTAGTCCACTGTGTTGTTCTCTATGGTTATACCGCCAATACTCGGTCGCCATTGCCTCATTTGTTTTAAACGGGTTCCACCGCGTGAAGGTTGAGGTTGACACTTGGCTGAGCTAGGCTATATATTCGCATCTCAAGCCCTTGGAACGCCATAACTCAAAAAATAATGCCGCTATTTTGATGAAATTTAAACTCTAGGTTACTAGTAATGAAAGTACCACTGGAATTGGTTCTGGTCGAGTTTGGTCAATGAGTTCGGATTCTAGAAGTTTTTGATCGATTTGAGGCCGAACGAGTATAATTTCGAAGACAAGGAATATATTTCCTATTTCCTATGTGTCCCCGAAATTTAGACTTAATTGTAGTGGTTCAGCTATGTTCAAAGGTACTTATTTTTATATTTAAATCAATTATATGAAAAGGTGTAAATTTGTAATTGTATTTTAGAAATAAATTTATTGCATATTTTGCGTATAAGCTTTTCTATTAGGTATATTAACTAGCCATTTAAAATAATTGCAATTTTGAAAAATTTGGATTATTAAATATATTATGCTTTGATTAGCTTTTTATCACAAAATTTAATAACTAGAATTTTTTCATTTTGTAATTGAATTGGAATAAATATATTTTCATTTATAACAAGTTCTTTTGTTTTTTAATATTTTTAAATAAATAAATTAGTAAGAATTTGTAATATTTTTTAAAAGATAGTGTAATTAGAAAATGTTTTTAGTATTATAAAGTTAATTTGGTTAGCTATGTCTTACAATCAAATTAATAACAGCTTTTGTGGTGTTAAAATGACTTATGGATATGTCCTTAAATTTGAACCAAATAGGTGTAGGGTATTTCTAAATCGGTTGCACCGACTGACTGTTTCTTTACTTGTTTTTTCATAACTTATTATTCATTTTAAAATTTTTATAATTAGCGCAGAAAACTAATTTGATTTTGTTTGCATGAAATTATGAAAAGATCTATCAATTTTATATCTTTTCAGTTATCCCTAATTTGTTCTTGCTGTGTATTCAATAAAACAAACAAACTCGTAATGTAGTGAGAGGCCTCGGGGCCGATCCCCGGCTGGCTAGATAATTATAATAATAAAATATTCATATATCGCAATATATAAATATTCTATATCATAATTTCTAATATCTAAAATATAACATAATAATTAGTAACAAATTATTGTAATATAAATTACCTATTAAAAAGCCTATATCTCATGTTCCTGAAATACTATATGTATATACTAATAACAAATATTATATAATAAATATTAACTTATACCCACATGTGAATGTGTCAAAATAGAGTTATCATATGTGTCATGTAAAAAACGATATTAATATTTTTAAATATTAAAAAAAAAAAGAAATTGGTTTTATTTTTAAAAATAAAGAACTTTATTTTCCTTTTTATAATCAAACTAAACTGGTGAAACTTCCGGAAAGGGGTTGTGAGCTATCAAGATGACGTCATCACATAACGGTACTAAATATCTCAAATTTTTTGTATATATATACCATTAGTGGCGATGGCGCCATCTAGTGGTCGAAAAATGCATTACAAAATGTTCCTAAGATTTTGTAGCATTTTTATTAAAATGTTATATTTTTCCTGTTAGTCCATAAACTGGAACCACCATCTTACAATATTGTAGGGCATGATATTGTCTTTCATAAACATCTTGTTTCATCTGGATCGGTGCTACCATTTTTGAGATATTGCAATTTAAAGTGAAAATTTAAAAAAAAAAAAAAAAAATCAAACTTTCAAAAAACCTACTATAACTGTGAAATTTTCAAAAACACCCTGTATTATTATTATACCATTAGAAAGGTCTCTTAAAACTCTTTCCAACGGTATATAATAAGTATGGCATATGTTGACAAATAGCCCCACCAGAGAACATAAATGCAAAAATGAGCAACAATTTTATTAAAAAATACATTTTCATACTTTATTTGTCATAAATTTATTTTGCCTTTTTGTTTTCCATTTGAAATATTTATTTTAAAATTTAAGAATGTACTTTATAGTTTGATACAATATTGAGTTGGGTTTTGTTTAGAAGATTTTTGAGGTATTTATATGTATGTAAAGTATAATTAGAAAGGACCTTAGAGTTGGTTATAAAGTCAGAATTATACGTTTTTTCCAGAATATTTATATACTAAGATTTTGAAGATTGACAGGGTTTTGAGTTGGATATAAAATTACGCTTATACTGTTCCAACAACCTGTATAACGTTTTATTTAGCCCTTTCGTTGGGCCCTTTCGTTGGTTGGGCGAACAGGTTTTTCGCATTTGAATGCGAAATAAAGCCATATCATTTTCTAAAATTTTATGAAATAAAGCCATATAGTAAAATTGATACAAATTCTAACACTAAAATGAAAAGAATGGTATAAGAATTCGGATACCTAATTCATTCAAAAAATTAATAAGTTCCTAATTTTTTTTAATACACTGTAATAAAACATGTTAAATAATATTATATTTTCATTACGGGGGCTGCCGCCCCCAAACCCCCGCTAACTCAATTATTGAAGCTAGATTTTGAATCCAACACTAAAATGAAAAGAATGGTATAAGAATTCGGATACCTAATTCATTAAAAAAATTAGTAAGTTTCTAATTTTTTTAATACACTGTAATAAAACATGTTAAATAATATTATATTTTCATTACGGGGGCTGCCGCCCCCGAACCCCCGCTAACTCAATTATTGAAGCTAGATTTTGAATCCAACACTAAAATGAAAAGAATGGTATAAGAATTCGGATACCTAATTCATTAAAAAAATTAATAAGTTTCTAATTTTTTTAATACACTGTAATAAAACATGTTAAATAATATTATATATTTTCATTACGGGGGCTGCCGCCCCCGAACCCCCGCTAACTCAATTATTGAAACTAGATTTTGAATCCAACACTATAATGAAAAGAATGGTATGAGAATTCGGCATAGCTATTTCATACAAAAAATAATCAACCCTAATTAATAAATATAAATATTCTGGAAAAGGGGGCAATCCTGGTTTTGAATCCAACTCTAAAATCCCTCCTAATTGAGAATTTTACATATACACATATATAAATATTCTGGAAAAAGCGTAAAACCCTGCTTTTGAAACCAACTCTAAAACTCCTTCCTAACTATTTAAATAAAAAAGTTTGGAAAATTAAATTGCTTCTATTTTCACAAATAAAATTACTTCTGATTTTGTAGCCTAAGGGCCTTTCTAATTATATTTTTACATACATATTTAAACAAAAAAAATTTTAAAACTTTGAGGTTGTCACCTCCAAAATCCCTCAAAACAAATTGTCAGAACCAAACTCAATATTGTATCCAAACCTAAAATGCATTCTTACATTTTTAAATTTGCCAAAAAGGCAAAATAAATTTATGACAAATAAAGTATGAAAATGTATTTTTTAATAAAATTGTTGCGTCATTTTTGCATTTATGTTCTCTGGTGGGGCTATTTGTCAACATATGCCATACTTATTATATACCGTTGGAAAGAGTTTTAAGAGACCTTTCTAATGGTATAATAATAATACAGGGTGTTTTTGAAAATTTCACAGTTATAGTAGGTTTTTTGAAAGTTTGATTTTTTTTTTTTTTTTTTTTAAATTTTCACTTTAAATTGCAATATCTCAAAAATGGTAGCACCGATCCAGATGAAACAAGATGTTTATGAAAGACAATATGATGCCTTACAATATTGTAAGATGTTGGTTCCAGTTTATGGACTAACAGGAAAAATATAACATTTTAATAAAAATGCTACAAAATCTTAGGAACATTTTGTAATGCATTTTTCGACCACTAGATGGCGCCATCGCCACAAATGGTATATATATTCGGAAACTTTGAGATATTTAGTACCGTTATGTGATGACGTCATCTTGATAGCTCACAACCCCTTTGCGGAAGTTTTGCCACTAAACTTATTAGTTCGGTTAACTTTTCTTAACTGAACTTTACGTATTAATTTATTAACTAATTGGATTTATAAATTTGCTGATAAAAGTAATATTATTTATATTGTTTATTTATACTGTAATTTTTTATATAATATATAATATTTATATAATATATTTATATAATATATAATATTTATATAATATATTTATATAATATATAATATTTATATAATATATTTATATAATATATTATATAATATATTATATTTTATATAAAATATAATTTTTGTTAAAAAAGTAATATTTTATGCGGATCGTTTAACCTTCGATCGATCATCGACTTTGTTTCATAATTCTGTAAATTAATTTGTTCTAAAGGTGTCGAATTGCAATTTATTTTATCGACTAAATTTTTATATTTCGACATAACAGGAAAAGGTAACGTAACTCTTCGTTCGTTAAGGTCAAGATTCTCCTGAATCGTTTTAACGCTTTTTACTTGTTTTGCTATATATGAAAATGCTTATAATTATTAATATTAAGGTTATTATTACAAACCGTACGAGTATAATACCTGAATAAACAAATTTTTTATGAAATTTTAATTCTTCAATTTCTTTAAAATTTCCATTTTTTTTATTTATTTATTTATTTATTTGACTCATTAACTCAAACACGTTACAAATTTTTACTTAAAACTAACAAAGTGTAATAAAAGATATTAAATATTACAAAACTAATTAATGCAAAACTAAATTTATATAAAAAAAATCATGCAAAAAAAAAAAAAGGGAAAATAGAATATTCAATTAAAATAAGAAACAAAATTCATTAACAATATTCAATATAATAATAATTAAAGGTTTAACAAAAAACGAAATTATTAAACAAATTTAAGAATAAAATTGAATATGAAAAATAATAAAAAAAAAAAATAAACAAAAATCAATAATAAACTAAAGATAATCCCAAAATTTTACCGATGCAAATATAAATCTTTCTTTAATGTTAATTTGGTTAGTTGAAGGTTAATACAGTGTTTATATTTATTGCATAAAGCCATCATTCTGTTAAGAGGCTCGTATTTACCATAATTGGTACGGTGAAACTGAAGATAAAACATGTTATGTGTTCTTAATCTAGAAACTGGACAGAAAACTACCCTATCAAGTAATTCCTTAGAAATAGTGTTGCCTTTGAGTAATTCTGTTAAAAATATTATATCAGCAACCTCACGACGTTTTTCAAGAGTGTTATAATTTAATAAATTTAGCCGATGCTCATACGATTGAACGGATCTTCCCAGGGCAGATGACGAAGAGCAAATCTAAGAAATTTCTTTTGGACAGATTCAATCCTATTAACATTGACTCTATAAAATGGATTCCATACCTGGCTGGCATACTCCAAATTGGGTCTTACCAAGCAAGTATAAAGAGAATTAAGAACATAGGGGTCTTCAAATTCTCTTGCCCAACGCTTGATAAAACCCAGCATAGAATTTGCTTTATTTAATATATAGATATAATGAGGTTGAAATGAGAGTTTACTATCAAAAAATACTCCCAAATCTTTAATTGAAGCAACAGATAGAATAGTTTGATTATTAAAAGAATAAGTACATGATAATTGATTTAAACGACGCGTAAAAGAAATAAAAGCACATTTAGTAATGTTAAGAAGAAGGTTATTATTAACACACCAGTTATGAAAACGGTTTAAATCATCTTGTAAAGCTAACGAATCATCTAATGATTTAATTTTTTTAAAAATTTTCATATCATCGGCATATATTTTAATGTGACTATTGTAAATTAATGAAGTAACATCATTTATCGAAATAATGAACAATAAAGGGCCAAGATGACTACCCTGAGGAACCCCAGTGAGAGCCAAAAATGGGGTCGAAATTATAGATCTAAATAGAATTGAATAACTTCGATCTGAAAGATATGAGGAAATCAAATTTATAAAGTATGAGGGAAAACCTAATTTTCTTAACTTAAAAATTATAATATTATGGGGAAGAAGATCGAATGCTTTACTGAAGTCGGTGTAAATTACATCAGTTTGAAAGCCATCCTCCATATTTTTAAGAAAAATTGATGTAGCCTCAACAAGGTTAGTAACGGTAAACTTCTTTTTCACAAAGCCATGTTGATATGGTGATAAGAAGGTGACGCAGTGATAATATTCATTCAATAAATAGAATCAAAAACAATTAATTCAAAAAGTTTTGGAATCGAGGATAGTTTTGCTATCGGTCGATAATTAGTAATGTCATTTTTATGATCTTTCTTATGAATAGAAAATAAGTTAGGGATACCATCACTTCCAGGACTTGGATTATCATCAATTTTATTTATGTAATTCAATACCATGTTAGAATCTATATTAATATTTGTAAGTGTAGTTTTCGGAAAATTTTCAAGGTGAGAGAAATTTGCTTCATTTACAGAAAAGGTTGAAGTAGAGTAACTAGAAGAAAAGAATTCACGAAAAAACTCGCAAATGATTTTGGAGTCATTACTAACAGAATTTTTATAATTGAAAAAGGTTGGATATTGATCACTTTTTCTTTTAGAGTTTACAAATTTCCAAAATTGTTTTGGATTGGCTTTGATATTCGATGACATATTGCGAACATAATTTGAATAAAGATTATCAGCCAAAAATTTAAATTCATTAAACAGAGTAAGAAAATAGTTATAGTCAGAATTCAAGTTACTTTTGACAAATTTACGCCAGGCTTTATTTTTTTTATTTTTTAATGTTTTGAGATTTTTATTAAACCAGGGTGGACTGGATGCATTCGTAGTATCAACTACAAGAGGAACAAATTGAGAAATAGAAGACCGAATAATTCCATAGAAGTTATTAACAGAATCATTTAAATTAGAAGAAGGAATAAATGAAAAATTATAAGAGGTCAAAAAATTATTAATATCATCGAAATTGGCTTTTACAAAATTAAAACGATGTGATAAAGTAGATTCAACTTTCGCAGGGGGAAAAGAGGAAAAGGAAAGACAAATAGGGGGGTGGTAAGGATCGATTCTGACTAATTCAATTGGGCAATCAAGAATAACCAAATCGTTCCAGTTCGTAGTTAAAATAAGATCCAAATGATTACCTCTATAATGGAATATCGAAGATACTTGTTGAAAGTTAAAGGAGTTTAAAGAATCAATTATTAAGCACTCAATATTACTAATCAGTTCTTTTGGTACGAAGTAAGGTTCTTCATCATGAGCAATCCAACTGATATTAGGTAAATTAAAATCACCACATAGGATGATATCATCATTTGCGTTGATTTTGCTAATATATGACTCAATTACTGATAAATAATTAGAATAAAGTTCAAAGTTAGAAGCTGGTGGAATATAACAGTTAATGATGAATAAGTTATTGGATAGCAGTTCAACTTTAATAGCCATAATTTCAGTATTTTCAATTGATTCAGTTTGAGAGCAAGTCAATTCTGAGGAACAAAATGAATTTTTTATTGCGATTAATACTCCTCCACCTTTCGAAGTATTATCCAGAGTACCATATCTATCCTTTCTAAAAACATTAAAAGATGAAGAAAAAAGTTCTAAATTGTTAATTGAAGAAGTAAGCCAAGTTTCAGTTAAAATAAAAATATCAAAGTTTAAAAGGGTAGAATTAGAGAGAACCGTTTTCGTTTTGGTATGTAGACCTCTTACGTTTTGGTAATAGATAGATAATTTAGGTAAAGTGTTGCAAGGATTAACTAAGGTAAGAGGAGATAAATTAATATTAACTAGATTTTCTCTCACTTGGGAGCGGACGAAAGTACTTATCATGATTTTCCCTTACCCTTTGAAGATAATTAATTCTGTTAGACGAAATATGAGAAGCATATGACTTAAGATCATTCAAGGCATTTACCGCAGAAATTCCAAATGTGTCATGATATCTAATAAAAATATCACGCAACTCAATAACATCAGTTGGCAATCCTTCTTGTTGAATAGCAATTTTCAGTGATGTATTAGTTTTTCCACCTATACAAACATCATTAGACTTATTATGAAGATAAGCTAGATAAAGTCTAACATTTTTAAAAATTCTGCTATCCCTAAATCTGGCTAAAACATACCTGCTATTATTATTATCTTCTAAAGATTTAAGTGTGACCTTAACAACATGTGGCAAAAGAGGGTCTAGCACTGGTGGTAGTGTAGATATAGAATTAGAAACATTTGAAGAATTTGAAGCTTTCAATACTTGAGATTTTTTTGGTAGTGAAGATTTTACATGAGGATTTAAGTTTTCACCTTGAACAAAGTTATGGTACTTAGTCAAAGTGGAAGAAAGAGATTTTTTTAATTTAGAAATTTTAGTTTTTAGAAAAGAATCACTAACATGTTTATTTAAGGAGGATTTCGGATCATTTGAAAGTGAAGATTTAGATTTAAATTTAATTTGTTTTTTATTGTTAAGAGGTATATGATTAATATTATTTAAAGAGTTATTAGTATTATTGCTAGAGTTTAATCGATTAATTTTATCATAACAAGTAGAAGCTGTCATTGGAAGTTCAAGAAGGCTCTTAATGTTATTTACTTTTGAGTTTGTGTTAGCAGTGAAGTTAAGTGTATAAGTATCACTAGAAGGAACTTTAGGTACATCGAAAAGATTAATTAAATCATTACCTGAATTGTTTGCTTTAACTGTATTAGAATTATTAATATCTGTAGAAGTATCAGTTATTAGTGGGTTAATTGAATTTTCAAAATTATTATTAGTATTATTAGCGTTAGTAGAATGTATGTTAGGTTTAATTGTATCTATTTTAGGTTTAGAAAAATTTGAATTTGCATCCTTTAGTCCTTAGCTGCTGTGGCGTAAGAGGTCGCTTAGGTTTATCAGGTTGCTCTGGTTTAACAGGTCTATTTGACGTAAAAATAACAGCACCCGAAGTCCAGTTGGTAGTATGTGCTCCAATTTTGTCCCAAATATAACCATTATTGGGATCCAGTAACAACTGCATTGTACCATATGGGCCAGTTAATTTAAAACAGCGAAATTTAATGTTTTTTCTTTTAATATGCAATAGTCATCTTCGCTATTTACATCCAGCCACCCTATACCTAACGAAGCTGGGTGTCTGAAATTTTTCCAAAAATAGTTTAGTGTAATGGCCAAATTTACTGCAAAATTTGGTTGTTCTACTGCAGAGGGTTCGAATAGCTGCCATACAACTCCTTCTTTTATATGAACATTACTCTACACCTAATAAAGCTCTATGTTTGAAATTTTGCCAAAAGTGATTAACCGGATGATATAATGTTTATATTACGGTCATACGGGTATCCCAGAGTTGACACAGTCTATTCTACTACACTCTTCCTCATTTGCTAATTAAATTAATAAACTGATATCATTTACATTTTAAATTTCTGTGGAACAACTTTTTATATTTTTACAATTTTGCTTAGTAATACATACATAAACTTAATAAATTTATTTTAGGTCATTTAACTGATGATGTGCTTTATTTTAATCGTATTCAGAATCATTTCACCGCGATATTCAAAAGTTTGTGTAATTGGATATTCTATTAAGTAACAAGTACTTACGTTTGCTAAAAGTACGATTAATTTTTTATTTACTGAAGTAATTTTTTACGGAATTTGATTAGAAATACTAATTTATTTGTTGTTGTTTTTGAAAATCCTACTTTTAACCTTGTTATTTTTCCTCAATTAATTTGATACTCAACAATATCTTCAAGAGTTAAAAGCGATGGATGAATAATATTAATATTGGAAAGTATGATATTGTCTTGTAGTTTGTTAATAATTCTGTCTATTTCTTGAATATTTAATTTAATGTCGAATAGCGTAATTTTGAGTTGAGTTAGGTTAGTTTCTTCTTTTAAAAATTCTTGAGTAAGCTGTTTGTCTTCTTTAATAACGTTAATTAATTTAATCAAGGTTGTATTAAAATTGTCATTTATTTTTTATTTGTTGTTATTGTCAACGGTTTAAAAATATTGGTTAATTGCTTCTCCGTTGTCATCGTCCATAGTTCCAGTTATCCATTTGTTACTTGTTTCTATGAAATTAAAAGTCCTCGTTTATGTATTGACTGATGCCAGTTTTCTAAAATTATTAATTTGTCTTGTAATTTTTCAATGTCTTAAAATAATGAGCTCATGTTTGTATGTAGTAAAACTGTACTTTTTATTATTTCATTTATAACGTTATCTATTTGTTTTAAGTCAATAATATGAAAACAGTTTTTGGTATGAGTTTTCTTGTATTGTAGTATATTCACCTGCAGATTCAATTTTCTCTGCTTGTAATTCAGTCAAAGTATTTGTGCCATTGTCAGAATACAAAACATTATCGTCATTGTCTTAGAGATTTTTTAATTTTTCTATAATTTCTACATAATTTCTTTTTCTAACGGATAACCTGTTGCAAATTTTGTAAATTTATCAAAAAAACTATAAATGTTTGCTGTGATATTTATTTCAGTTTTCTTAAACTTTGATTCCTTCGAATACATATTACAACTTTAATATTGCGAAACTCTTTAATTAAAGTTTGTTGAAAAATGTTAAAATCGTGATCAGATATTTGTGTATTGCTACTTTATTTCCTGATGTACAAGTTTTTAAAATATTAGTTAAGTTTTCTGTAGTTGAATTTGGGTTGATATAAATTCTACGATGTCTTAGTACTTCTTCGAATTCTTCTGTAAAGTTAAATGTTATTATGATTTGGTTTTGAAACGGTTTACTATTGTTTAAAATAATGAGCTCATGTTTGTATGTAGTAAAACTGTACTTTTTATTATTTCATTTATAACGTTATCTATTTGTTTTAAGTCAATAATATGAAAACAGTTTTTGGTATGAGTTTTCTTGTATTGTAGTATATTCACATATGGTAATTTTTTTCTTCTTCCTAAGAGAGGATTGTCGGTTGAAGAGAATTATTGTCAATGTTTTCAGAAAAGTTTTAATTTTGTTTCGAATTTGCGATTTCCCTTCCTTCGTTAGAACTGAACGTCTCGGCCAATATATTTATTTCATGTTCGTTCATATTAATCTTGTTGAGAAAATCAGTGATTCTATTTTCTTTCTCTTCTAAATATTCGATTTTTATATTATATTCCCCTACAGGCAAAATCCAACTTTGTAACCTTGGATTTAAATCCTTACCTAAATATTTGCTATGTAACAATTTTATTTACTATCTTGTTGGTCAGTTGTTAGTTCAAATTCTTTACTGTAAATATACGGTCGAAAATTTTTAATGGCCCATATAATGGCTAAAAGTTCTTTTTCAGTCGTACTGTACCTAATTTCGTGGTTGTTCAACGTTCTACTGACGTACGAAATTGGATTATTGCATAATTACTTGCGTCTGTATGAAGTTTAAAGGGATTGTTAAAGTCTGGATATTTAAGGATAGCATGTGAAGCCATGAGAGTTTTTAATTATTCAAAAGCGTTAATGTAGGAAGAGTCTAATTTATTTATTTGTGCGTCCTTTTTTAAGTAATTCGTTATTAATTAGGCTATTTTGGCACAGTCCTTTATGAACATTCTGTAATAGCCAGTTATTCTCAAGAAGGATTTGATTTGTTTTTGGATGGTTGGCAGTTAAAATTTTACTTTATTTTTAATTTTTTTTTTTGATTTGGCTTTATTCCGTCCTTTGTTAATAAGTGTCCCAAATATTCTGTCTCTTTACAAATATAATTACACTCGTCGATCTGTATTTCTAAATTAGCTTGTCTTAATTTGTTGAAAATTTTGTTTGAAATAATTATATGCTCTTGAATAGACGAACTGAAAATTAGTTTATCGTCTAGATATACTACGCAAATTTTATTGATGTATTCCCTTAGTACAGAATTAATCATTCTTTGGAAAGTTTATGGCGCATTTTTCAGGCCAAAAGGTATACGAATATATTTGTAGTGCCCAAAAGGTGTTGAAAAGCCTGTTTTCTTTTGATCATATCCATTCACCATAATTTGGTGAAAGCCTTTCGCTAAGCTGGGTGGCACAGTGGTTGAGTGCCGACCTTTCATGCGAAAGGGCCCGGGTTCGAATTCTAGTGAAAGTGAAAAACTTTTCTGGTTTTCGACTCGACTCAGCTACCATTCGCCATTGGGTTCAAATTAATGGCATAATCAATAATTAATAATTATAAATCTTTAATAAAAAATACTTTAATATAAAAATATAAACAAATGCAAAATATAAACAAATAATTTAATTAAATCATATAACTCGCAGATATAGAATACCATATTAGTAAAATATAAAATATTACAATATAAACAAAAAATAGAATTGTAAATATTGAAAATCTAAGACGTTTCTACATGTTATAAGGCCTAGTACTATCTCATGTTTAAATTGTATGTGGAATTCAATAAGACCAATTCTAATAACACGAATATATTATGACCCCCTGTTCCAACATGTACCTATGGTATAGACAGGCTTATTAGCCTAACAGTTGAACAGTTAGCGCTTAAAAAAAAAAAAAAAAAAAAAAAAAAAGCATTGTGAACGTCCAAGTTTGTCGTTCGTGTGTAAACGAAATAAAACATGAGTAAAATATACCGTTACGCACAAGTCCATGAGAAAGAAATAAGGAAACAGATTCAAGACATGCTAAGTCAAGGAAATTTTATATTTAGAAAAATTTTCATACAGTTATTTTGAACGTCGATTTTATCTTGTAAAGGAATTAAGAAATTAATACCTATTATTGCATCATATTTTCTACTCTTGAGAGGAAAAACTTTCCATTCTAAAGTTCCTGTTTTAATTAATTCTTTAGGGACGGGTGTAATAACTTTATGTGTTACACTTTTTGGTCCGAGTTATATATAATAGGTTTATTTAAATTGAAAATTTTATAAGGTATCTACCCTGTATCTATTAAACAGTTGATTGATATTTTTTCAAAAATTAATTTAACAATAGGTACTCGATTCTCCGAGGCGAGTGTGTAAAATTTACCTCTTGATTCGCGTCATTTTCTTCGTTAATATTGTCTAGTTCAATTGGTTGTTGTTCAATTCTATTTTGATAATTAAAATTTCGAAATTATCTTGATCCAGTATTTTGTAAAAAATTTTGTCTCCTAAATGGTCCTGAAGTTCTATTATTTTGATAGATATTTTGATTAAAATTAGGTCTTGCACTGTTTGAGTTATTAGGTAAGTTAGGTGAATGATAGGTATTATGGTAATTGTTATGAGAAAAGTTTTGTCTTTTAAAACTAGGATTTTTATCAACAACAACTGGATTTTTTTTTCCTGATTTAATATTTTTATTTAATTTATATTCGTTTTTACTAACTTCATCACTTAAATATATTTCTGATTGGCAACAAATGTTACCTAATTCGAATAGAGTTTTACTTTAATCTATTTGTATTTGTATTATTGAAGTTAATTTTAATTTCAAAATTTGAACTAATTCTTTATCTATAGATTCATAAGTAAAACTTACTTCGTAATCAAAATTACATATTATACTAGAATATTTTATTAATATTACTTAACTTATTAAATAAATCTTTAAGATTAATACCTTGAATTCCTTTGCTTGGAACAGGAGCTGGTGGATTGTCCGTTTAGGTCGTTGGCCGTTGAATCTCAGTGTAAGAGTATTAACTACTATATCCCAGTTTCTTCGATCTTCCGGTATTTCAAGGATGACTTTTCTAGCTTTTCCAATAATTTTACTGTTGATCACTTTCAATACTGCCTTAATTAAGCGTTATTTTCACAACAATTAGTTTCAACATCTTTTTTCGAACACTAGTAATTTTAATTTCTATTACGGTTCGTTTTCACTTGATGTCTTTCTTTAGAAGTACATCCTACCGACTGCGCCAAAAATGATATTAATATTTATAAAAATTAAAAAAAAAAAACAAATTGGTTTTATTTTTTAAAAAAAAGAACTTTATTTTCCTTTTTATAATCAAACTAAACTTATTAGTTCCGTTAACTTTTCTCAACTGAACTTTACATATTAATTTATTAATTAATTGGATTTATAAATTTTCTGACAAAAGTAAAAACTGTTATTTTTTATAAAATATAATTTTTGTTAACAAAGTAATATTTAATTTAAAACGGGAAACAAATCCAGAACACCATGAATAGTTGGAACTAGTGAGGATTATCCTAGCCCGATTCCAAGGAAAAATACGCCATATTACCATTATACTATGTTATGCGCCAACTAAATAAGCCGAACCAGAAAATAAGGAAGCATTAACATCCAAGCTGTAGAGAATTCATAAGAAGGACATAATCATTCTAATGGGCGATCTAATGCGAAAGTTGAATATGATAATATCATTTTAAAAAATATTATTGGAAAACATGGACTTGGAGTTAAGAACAATAATGAAAACATATTGATCGAGTTGTGTCAAACCTTCGGGCTTGTCATTTGTGGTACCGTATTCCCTCATAAAGGCATCTATTAATATACCTAGACTTGTCCTAATGTTCGCACTAGAAACCAAATTGATTACATTTGCGTCATCGGAACATGGAGAAACTCTATCAGCTAAACCAATCAGAGATAAAAATGGCGATATATTAATAAATACGGAAGTCCAAAGTACAAGATGGAAGCAACACTTCGAAGCACTCAACAATAATCACCCAGCGACTGATATAGGTATAAACAATAAGAGCCATAGCAGATTTAGAAACCTAAGAATTAATACAAGCCGAAACTCAAACAATGGCTTAACTACTTCAGCCGCAGATTACATTATTCTGGCAGGAAGAACAAACTTCAATGGCATGGAAAAAGGGCCTAATTGTGAAACTTCCAAAGAAAGACGACCTAACATACTGCTATTGGAGAGGGATCACACTGCTGAACTTAATATACAAGATTCTAGCAAGAATAATACAAGGCAGAATACAGGCTAAACTAGAAAAGACAATTTGTGATGAGCAAGGTCAGCATTTGTTCGTGTACAACCGTTATGGAGGAATTCCTAGATATCCAGGAATACTAAATTAAGAATATTACGGGCATATGTTAAAACAGTCCTGACATATGGAAGCGAAACCTGGCTTGTAACTTATCCTACAACCTGCAGGTTTTCGTAAATAAGTGTCTTAGGATAATATGCCACATATTCTGGCCGAACACAATATCTAACGGAGGCCTCTGGATACTAACAGGCGAAGAACCCATAGCCAAACAAATCAGACGTAGGAAATGAAGGTGGATTAGAAACTTGGAATGAGTATTTACTTTTGAGTAAAAAAGTATTTGATAGAATGGATTTCAAATAATAAAGCTTTAGTCAATTTACCGCGGCATAATAAAGAGCACTACGCGCGTTTCTATGATAAAGTAGCTCCTAAAATTTATAATCTACTACCTCGTGAAATTAGAGATATTAATTTTACTTTTATTTGTTAAAATGAACTGTAAAATAAAGTATTGAATTAAATAATAAAAATAAATAAAAAAATTATTTTCTGAGTATGAGTAATTACAAAAGTATCTCAATTACTTTTCTTATTAGACGTATTTGCAAAAGTAATAATTTTTTCTGAGTAAAGGTATTTGACTATATATTCTCAAATACAAACAAAGTATTTGAAAATTTATTTGATTTACCTTTTTTAAATATTTGAATAATTTCCTCAAATATTTTTAGTAGTCTAGTAATATAATGTTTGAACCTTTTAAAATATACTATTTTACATTTTTGAAAAATCTAATGTTTGAGAATTTAAAATGATCTTTAATCTATCGTTTACATTAAAATAGATGAAAGTAATTACCGAAGAAACATTGTTTTAAATAGCCTAAAACAAAATTTTAAACAAAGGTAATAATAATTTTTGAAAATTTTTCAAATTAAGGTTAATTTAAAAGTTTAAATTAGTTACGGGGTAATTGTTAAATTTTTTTTTGCCCGCACCTCTACGTGCTAACTGTTCACTGTGATAGGCTAAACAGCCTGACTATATATGTGCATGTCGGAACAGGGGCGATATATTCATATATTAGAACTGATCAAATGAATTCCACATACAATTTAAACATGAGATAGTACTACGCCTTATAACATGTAGAAATGTCTTAGATTTTCAATAAATGCAGTTCTATTTTTGTTTATATTGTAATATTTTGTATTAGATTTATATGGTATTCTATATCAGTGAGTTATATTATTCAATTGAATTATTTGTTTACATTTTGTATTTGTTTATATTGTTATATTTATGTATTTTTTATTAAAGATATATAATTATTGATTATTAATTAAGCCATTAATTTGAACCCAAAGGCGAATGGTAGCTGAGTCGAGTTGAAAACCAGATAAAAGTTTTTTTTCACTTTCACTGGGATTCGAACCCGGGGCCTTTCGCATGAAAGGTTGGCACTCTAACCACTGTGCCACCCAGCCGATTATGAAAAAAAATAATAATAAACAAAATAATATAACTTAAAACGAATTATATATAAATAGGTATATATATAATAAATAATATCAAATTAAAAATTTTTGTATGTTTGAATACTCAAACATTTACTTAATTTAATCGGCTTATTTTTCCCAATACAAATGTAAACATCCTTTTTCTGGGTAAACTATAAGACCAATTTTAATGAAACAACAACCAAAAGAAAGGTTTTTTTTGTTTTCATAGGACAATGATATTTTTTTTTAAGAATATTGCGTTTCTTCAGGTGAAAACCCGTCTTTAATTTAAAGTAAATTTGAATTTAACGGTCACGCGGATAAAAGTTGAGGCTTATGACTCTAATACTAGGCGCCGACTTTCAATATAAATGTAATTCATTTTCGGTTTTAACTCGCAACTCAATCAAACTATTATATGCGCCGACTTATGTCTTTCTTTTTTTTGTTTAGTTCAAATGTTCAATGAACAAGGAGATTGAAACTTTTTTAAAATGTTTTTTTGTTTTTTTTTTTTCTTTATCTGTCTAAAATTCCAGTGAAAAAAAAATTAGTTCTATTCGAAATGAAAGCAATACATTTGGTTTATACAGTAATTTTCATTTATAACGAACTCTATTCAATTTTAATTATAATAAACGTTACACTTTTTGCTAAAGAATTAAATTTTACCTAAAAATGTATTTAAACTTATTATATCTAATAATGTTGCTTGATGATTAATTTAGCAATTTTATATTTATTTTTGATAAAAAAAAATCCTAATAACGCATTAAAAAACAATAAAAATTTTCAATAGAAGAAAAAGCACTATACATAGGCTTGAGTCTGACACATCAAATAAAATTCTAGCAAATGAGTTCGAAGTGTCCATTCTAGAATCACCACATTCTACAATGTTCAAGTTTTATACTAATTTTTCAAAATTCACCGCATTCGTTTATTACGACAAATATTTTCCGTCCCATCATGGTCGTTATAACCGAAAAGTACTGTATTTTGTTTTCGTTTGCTTAAAATTTTTTTTTTTTTAAATCGTATATTGTTGTTGCTTTTTGTTAAGTTTTTTGTAAAATAAAAAACCTACTTCTGAAATATATTTTATAGTTGTCATTACGTTTGAGAGTAATGATATTAAAATATATAAATATTTGCAAAGCAGTTAAAAAAAAAAAACAAATAATCTTTCTTAAAAAAAATAATTTGTAATTTAAATGTTTGTTACTTAGGACCTAACCTAAATCAACGTGTACGGTGCATAATTTCTGGAAATTTCTAGAAAATTTTGAAATACATAGTTAGGTACAAGAATTTACATGTCGACGCCGGAATTCTCTTTTGCTCCATATGCCTCAAGGTATATTCCGAGTAAATCGAAAAAGAAAGTTTGGGAGTTAAAAGGCAAATATTGATCCGATAAACTATAGTCGAAATTTTAACGTAGAGTTTTTTGATTTTTTAACTAATCATATGCTAAATTTTAGGCACTGTCCTCAAATACTTTTCGAGATATTTGATATTTTGTCAAAAAAAGTCATTGTGGACAGTTTGCTCCATACAATACAAATCGATTACAAAATAGTTTTCTCTGTGCGTATGGAGCAAACATGCATTGATCTTCTTTTATAATGGTGCAAATAAGAATTAAGAAGGGTGTTAAACAAAAATTTATGTAAAGTCAGCAAATTAGATTAAAAATCGATTACGACTAATACAAGAAATATAAATTAAAAACCTAAATTTTTTTTTAAATTGTAGTAGAAACTGTAAAAAATTAAAATAATCATATTTAACTTAGTTTTTTATGTTAATTTTTATTTAATATTAACAGTGAGTCAGATAATTTTTGGACCAATTCTATTAGACTATTAGTTACTAAAAAATATTTTAAGGCAGTTGACATTATTTTATTTCGCTTTTGTTTTGTGGTATACAGCTATCACTCCAAAAAGTAATTTTTCTCAAATTTGAGTTATCGAAACAAATTTTATATAAAAGTTTTATTATAGCGTTAGTGTATGTGAATATTATGTGTAACTGTACACAAATAGGGGAACAAGCTTTAAAAATTTGTTTTCCATGTTTGCTTCATAGGTATTGAAAATATATTAGTAATAATGACAATTTTAAATACCTATGGAGCAAATAAGTACTCATTATAATGGTAATTATATAAGCCTCATACCGCATGGTAATGTGTATAGAGCAAATGAGAATTAACAATGTTAATACCTTTTTTTTCATACAAAAGTTGCTCCATAAACCAAAAATTTGCTTAAATAGCAAATACGCACTACAAAATCAAAATAATGTGTCTTGTGGAGCAATATGCACACTGTATATCTCGGAAACTAAAGCAGATAGGAAAATTCTGATAACAGCATTAGAAAGAGATTGTTTAGCATTAGAAAACCATAGAACCACTCCTAAGTCAAAAAGTCAAAAAGTGGCGTATGGAGCAAAAGAGATTTAGGTGGCGATGTGATCAACCGAAATTCGCGACGTACTGGTACCTCAGATTTAAAAATTGACAAAGCGAAAAATAAAAATAGAAAATTTAAAAAAATATTTTTGTAAAAAATTTGTTTATTAAAAAATACCTATAATATGTTTGCAGAAACTTAAAAAAAAAAAAATAATATTTCTTAAGAAAATTGATTTGTTTCTTATGGATCAGCCAAAAGCAGCATGTACGGCATTCAGTTTCTGTCAAAAAAATTTTGAAATAATTAGTTATATAAAAAAATTTACATGAAAGCATACGCGACGTACTGTACCTCGGAGTTTTAAAATTTAAAAATTTACAAAGCGGATAAAAATATTTTAATTGTTTTTTCTTATGTTGCTACGATTAAATTTTAAAAATAAAATATTTTAAAATAATATTTTTTTAAAATAATTTTTTTTAAAACTTATATTCAAAATAATTGAAAATACCAACAATATATTTGCAAAACTAAAAAAAATTATCTCTCTTAAAAAAAGTATTTGTTCCTTACGTACACCAACCTAAATAAAAGCGTACGGCATATAATTGCTGTCAAAAAATTTAGAAATAAGTAAATACATAAATTTACATGAGAGCAGCCAAAATACGCGTAACGCGATGTACTGAATCTCGGATTTTTAAAATTTACAAATATTGACAAAATGTATAAAAATATTATTATTGGTTTTTCTTATACTTCTAATATTAGGTTTTAAAAAATCATATTTTTTTAAAATAATTTTTATTAAAAAATATCTTATATTCAAAATACCTATATTATGAAATTAAAAATATTTTTTGTAGGTACTAAATTAAAACATTCAAATAAATATTGATAAATTAAATACTGTACGCGCGTATCGATTTACCGATAATGGATATGTAGAAAGATGTAATAATGTACTGCCGTATAAAAATTGTACGTCGTATGTTTTGATTTCATTCTAATAATTGAAAAGTTTATTTCACACTTTCAACATCGAATAATGTTTTTTTATAATAAAAAAACTATTTTTAGTTTTACTTTGACAAAACGAACGAATTTTATATATCAAAAAGTGTACATGAAGATTAGATAGGCGTAGTTTGTAAATGGAACGCTAATTTTTGTTTCAGGAGTACATAATTGTCAGATTAATCGTCATATATATATTTGAAATATTGAAACTACCTGTCATTTGAGAAGTTAATTATATTTAATAGTATTTAAATATTAATAAAGTGAAAAAATTAAGGTTTATTGCTGATATAAATACATAAAGAATATTTTTTAAAATGGAAGGGCGTAAGTGCTTATTGGTTATCAAATAAAAAATATGATTTAACATAACCTAAAGGACAGCATTAACTCGAACTTTGGGTTCTTGACTTCAATGAATATATGTATATGTTTAGAAATATGTATTTATTTAAATAATATTTATATGTATTTAGAATTTTAATTTAATTTAACTGTACCAATTTATTCTCTCTTTAAAGCGGCTTAAGCTATAGAAATAAAACTCAAAAATCGGTACTTAATAATTAAGAAAAAAAACGTTTTAATAATTAAGAAAAATTATAATTTTTTTTAAAGCTAATTTCAAGCGCAAGAATTGTAGACAACACTGTTGGCATAATTTTTATTATGTATAGTCTAATATAATTTACACAAAACGAATTTTATATGTTAACTTAAAAACAAAAATAGCTCGAATTTCAGGGCGAGCACAGGGCGATACTAGTTTACTTAATAGTGGTTTCTTACTGAGTATTTTATAATTTATTTTTAAAAAAAATATATATAAAAGTAAATGATAATATTATAATTTAGTTATTTCATCAATTTATTAATTATGACTAATAGTGAAATCAATACGTAGAATATATTCCCAACGCACTCAAGAAAACCTGTTAACAAGTGTGAAATATAATGTTAAAGCTTCAATGTTAAATTTTAATTTTGAAAAAAATATACAGTGGCGAATAGGTTACTGTTTTATAAAAACATAAAAGTTTTAATTTTGAAGATCTGGTAACCCTTCAATGGGGAAGGATCCCAAATTTTTGCTTAGCAAACTTATAATGGATCTGCCCACCCACCTCCTGTCCCCACATTTCCATTTTTTTAGGTTCTAGGAAAACAATTGTGATCTCCACAAAATTTGGAGTTTTACCTAGAATTTTATTATCTAAGCAAAAATGGTTAAAACTAAGACACAATTTCATCAATTTAAAGTAACCCTTTCAAATTTAAGGAAAAACTTTAACATATGTTGAAATACAATGCTAAAGCTTTAAATTTTGTATATTTGTAAAAAAAAACTTTGAACAGGTATTCAAGTTACCGGTATTTAAAAATTAAAACAGGGGACGTGTACCTTTTGGCAACTCTAAACATTTAGCATTTAAAAATTTATAAAGTTTCCGAAAATTTTGAAATGCAGAAGCATCATCCGAATTATTCCAAATCTGATATTACAAAAAACACTATAATATTCGTCTATAAGAAAAAATCGCTATATTCAAACTAATAATTGCTAAATATTTTAAATTTTTAAATTCATATAAAAAACTGTATACATATGTAGGAGTATGGTAATGGTAAATGCTCAAACGTTCGAATGTTTGGTAGGTACTCAACCGTTTTGCACCACACCAACTAAATTATCATAAATTTTTTATTTAAACCTTATCATCTTCCTGAAAATTCAAACATATAATCCAATTAAGCTCTTAAATATTAAGATCTTAAATTTTGAAATTGAACAGCTTCTTAAACTCCTTGCACTATACCAACTTTATTTTGAGCATAAGTGGGCCATCGATTCTAACAACTTTTGGCAAACTTTCATTTAATTAGCTTCATTATATATTTTGGAAAAACTAAGGCAAAAAAATTTAACTACTTTTGAAAAAATTTCAGACATTGAGCTTTATCAAATTAATGCATATATAAAAAAGAATAATAAATCTTCTAATAGAGGTTACAATAATAACTTACTTCTCCAACTTTGTTTTTTTAGAAATAAAATAAAACGACCCTAAAATTGTATTCAAAACGATGAAGATTATATTACCCAATGTGTAGTTTTAATTTCATCTTACTAGTGCAATTAGCTCTGAAGATAGGTAAACAGGGTTCTAACAATAAGGAAATTGTCAAAAATAGCTTTGTATAAATTCCAAAACTCTAGCTTTTTAAGTTTTTGAACTATCTTGCTAACGCATGGACGCCATAGCTAGATGGATTACTTATTAATGCTGATGTGATCCATACCTTTGAGTCTTTATCTATCATGTCTAGTTCGATGCGTTAAAAATGGAGCAGCTATTTCAAATTACCCGTTTTAAATATTAAAATATACCCTAGGTACCTACAGTATAACATGCTATGTATGTGGGAATTAATAAATTTTATACCAACTATTTTTCATTTGAGTAGTATGCACTTTTATTATTTTCTATTGCATTTTTTTCATTATTGAGATTATATAAAAGATCCTTTTTTTTTATGTTTGTATAAAATGAATTTCATATTTGCTTTGGTACAGTCAATTGTATAAAAGTACAGCTGAAAACCACATTAAAATATAAAACGTGGACGTGGTAAAAGTATAGATAATTTTTTTAACCTTTTTATACCTTACACCTATGAAATGGGAAAAGGGTATATTAACTTTGGTATGGTATTTGAAACCACCTAAAGGAAGCGAGCTAGATATGAAAAAGTATATATATTTGTGATCAGCGTGACCTCCTGAGTAGATATAGCCATGTTCGTCCGTCCGTAGGCACGATAACTCAAAAAATAATGGAGCTATCTTGATGAAATTTTAACTGTAGGTTACTAGGACTGAAAGTACGGGAGGAATTGCATATGAGCGAAATCGGCCAATGGGTTCGGATTCTGGACTTTTTAATTTTTCTTAGAGCCAAGGAACATATAAAACAAGTAAAGAAACAGTCAGTCGGTGCAACCGACTTAGAAATATCCTACGCCTATTTGGTTCAAATTTAATGGGAAGTCAATAAGTTATTTTAAAATCATAAAAGCTGTTATTAGTTTGATCGTAAGATATGGCTGACCAAATTGACTTTATAATACTAAAAAAATTTTCTAATTATTTTATCAATTCAAAAATATTAGCAATTCTTTATAATTTGACTATTTAAAAATATTAAACAACAAATTAAATTGAGATAAATGGATTCGTAAAATGCAATTACAAAATTAAATATTGGAACCAATTGGATAAAATTTTACACACATGCAGCAATTACTCCTTTTCAGGATTTTTAGCTGTAGTGCATTTACTGTTGAATGATTACCCTTGGTTAATTATTTCATTTTTCAAAAATTTTTTAATTTATTCTCTTAATTTACTTATTTATTAATGTTCTATATAATTAAACTCAAAGTTATTCGAAAGAAATATTAATTTGTAATTATATAAATATAAAAGTTTATATAATTTTATTGCTTTTAATGTTAGTAAAAACCATTAATGCTCAAAATTTAATATTCGAAATATGCAATAAATGTATGTATTTCTAAAATACAATGATAAATTTAGAACTGTTCATATAATTAATTTTAACTCTGTAACCCCTTTCATGGGTAAAATTTACCCGAACAAAATTTATTTTCGTCGCTATAGTGAATTCCGAGAAAAAATCCAAAAAAAAATTCCATGTAAATTATTGTGACATTGTTTAGTTTTACTGCGTATTTTGTTAAGATAGGTCGTTCAGCGAGAAAAGAGTTATGGTAGGTTTAGAAAATTTTTGGGTATTTTTTACCCATGATAGGGGTTTAAGTAAAAGTTTTTATCAAAATTTTTTTACTTTACTTTTTTTTAAAAGGCGCAAAAAAATCTTGATATAGAAGAAATTGAGCTGCTTTTGCGGGAAGATATAAATAAAGATTCTGACGAAGATTTATTTGACGAAGACAGTGATGAGGAAGAATATGAGCCCTTGATTGATGAAATTTTGAGAGATGACGAAGATGAAAATCAAGATTTATCAATAGAATTTAGGGATGTTGAAATATTGGAAGAGAATGAATGTTCTCTACTAGAAGAAGAAACATGTCCAACTCAAAGAAAAAAACCTATAAAGTATTTTTTGGGTAAAAATAAATATCGGTATAAATTGAACTATATCAATGTTTGGTTGTTTTTAAATGCTTTTTATTAAATTTTAAACAACAGATGGAAAATGAATGCTCCTGAAAGACTAAGTTCAAGAGGAAGACCAATTCGCTCAAATATTGTACTGAAACTTCCAGGGTGTAAAGGTGAAGCAAAATATGTGAAAAAACCAATAGATGTGTTCAATATTTTTTTTACATCTGACATGTGTGACATAATTGTTAAACACACCAATGAACAAATTTCCCGAAAACTACTAAACAGAATTTCAAGTCCTTATGAAAAAAATGTGGATTGTGAAGAAATTCGAGCTTTTATTGGCTTGTTATTAATAATTGGGGTTTTAAAGCAAAACAAAGTTGACATAAAAGAATTATGGAACCCTACATTTGGAACAGGCGTTTATAGAGCTGCTATGTCACGAAATCGGTTTGAATTTATATGTCGTATGGTACGTTTTGATGACAAAGAAACTAGAGAACTACGTCGTAAAATCGATAAATTTGCAGCAATACGTGAGCTTTGGGATTTATATATAGAAAAGTGCCGTAAATTTTATATTCCTTATGAACATTGCACTATAGACGAACAACAATTAAGCTTTAAAGGTAGATGCCAATTTATTTGCTATAATCCAAAAAAACCTGATAAATATGGAATTAAAATAATTTCTATGAACGACGCTCGTACTGGGTACATGATTAACGCAATTCCATATGTCGGTAAAGTTTACATACCTCCAAACGAACCTGTACCTAGTTATTACGTAAAAAAGTTGTCCGAACCTGTACACCATACTAACAGAAATATAACAATGGATAATTGGTTCAGCTCCATACCATTAGCAAATTCTTTGTTATCAGATTTCAATTTAACAATGCTTGGAACTTTGAGAAAAAATAAAGGTGAAGTACCGCCAAACTTTGTTAATGTAAAGGAAGTGCCCAAAGCAATATTTGGTTTCAACGAAGAAAAAACACTTGTTTCCTGGACCGAAAAGAAAAACAAAACGGTTTTAATTCTTTCTACTATGCATCATAATGAAAATATGGATGAAGAAACAGGGAAACCTATACCAGTTGTTACTTACAACCAAACTAAAATTGGCACAGATTTATTTGATCAAAAATGTAAAAATTATAGCGTTTCTCGGAAAACATGTAGATGGCCAGTACGAGTTTTTTTCAGTATTGTAGACGGAATTGGTGTCAATGGTTACATTTTATTCAAATTGACAAACACAGATAATAAATTAGACAGACGCGAATTTTTAAAGCAAATTGGAATTTCCTTAATTGAACCTTATGCCCAAAAAAGATATCAAACCCCACAGTTACAAACAGGACTTAAAAACATTATGAAACTAGTTTTTTGTAATTTACACTTGGAAGAAGAATCGTGTGCTTCTGCAAATTTGGTTCTCAATAAACCAACAAGATGTGCCATATGTCTTACTAGGAAGGACAGAAAAACGAAAAATTTGTGTTTTAAGTGCAAAAAACCATTTTGCCAAGAACACAGAGCAATGATTTGCACTATGTGCAAAGAAAATTAATAATTTTAACTTTTTTGTTTTTATTTTTATTGAAAAAAATTTATTTTTATTGTACTGAATTTAAAGTTGTGATGTAAGGTTTGCCTTAAACATATTAATTATTTATGTTATTTTTATTAAACTTTAGTATGTAAGAAACAAAAAAAATGTTGAATTATGAACTTGCTTTATTTATTTATTTATTTTTTTATTTTTTGAAAAAAAATATTTTTATTAGGATGTAAAAATGAAGTGATATTGCATTTAATTAAATAAAATTATTAAAAAAAAATATTTGTATATTTTTCTTTCACAAATTAATTAGTAATAAATCATTAAAAAAGAAAAAAAAAATCGAAAAATTTATTGCAAAATTTAGATAAAAAATAAGCAGTTAAAGCATCCAATATTATATGGGTAAAATTAACCCATGCTAGGGGTTAAAGTAAGAGAAAATATGCTGGGTGCTTAAGAGTTAATACAAAAATAAATTTTACAACTTAAGTATCGTTACGTACACAATTTCTTAATTATAAATTTACCTATGGTAATAATTCAATAAAATATACATATGATATAATAAAAATTAAAAAAGTATTTAGTTTTTAATTTATAAAATATACATAATATGTTTAATATTAAAACCCTTACCCTTTTAGAAGTATAAAAGTGTTAATTAGGAACAGAAATTGGAAATAGTATAACAAATTTGATTTTTTTATCTTTATTAATTTCGAATATATTATGCTTTAAGGTCTTGGGAGTAGTGGGGGTATATAAATTTCATCAAAGTAGCGTAATTAGTTTTTGAGTTTTGGTGTTTTTAAGATATACGTTTGTTAGCTTTTGAACTTTTCAAAGGTTCCAGAACCCGAAACCATGGTACGATTTCGCTTATATGCAGTCCCAGTCATACTTTCAATACTAGTTAACCCTTGTACACAATTGGAACATTCTATATTAATTTTACGTTATTATTTTTATTAATTTCAATGACAAGCCTTTCAACCTCCAATTGATCATACATTAAGGGAACACGTAGGAAATAGTAAAGAACAGCCTTGTGCCACATTTGAAGCTTCTACATTTTTTTGAAGTTACTATCTCTATTATTTTCGAAAATGTGCTTTAAGGTCTTCGAAACCCACCGACCCAATATTTCAATTGGTTCAAATTTTCGAGGACACTATGGGAATAGAAAAGAACACCGTGATACCGAATTTGGAGGTTCTAACATCTTTGAATTCGGAATCATACTCGTTTGGCCTAAATTCGATGAAAAAATTCCAGCATCCGAACCTATGGTCGGATTTGGCCTATATGCAGTCCGCGCCGTTCTTTCAATACTATTGATCCCTTGTACAAAATTGAAACGCATTTTTTTTAAGCATTTTCTTTTAATAATTTCAATGATATGCTTTAAGGTCTTAAGAACTGTGTGGATTATGCATTATGCTTGTTTGGCCTAAATTCGAACAAAAACTTCTAGGATCCGAACCCATGGTCTGAACTCGTTCGTACGCAGTCCCCGCCATAGTCTCAGTACTGGTAACCTGCAACACAAAATTCATGATTGTAACGCCATTAGTTTTTGAGTTATGGATCTTTACTCGTTTTAAATTATTAAAAGTGCGACTTGTAATTTAAATTTTATTAATTGTGAATTAATATTCCAAATTAAATTTTATAAAATAAAGAAACATTTAATTTTAATAAACTTGTGCTATTTAATTTTCAATCTCACATGTACATCAAATGGTGAATTAAAGTACTATTACTTTACTCTTTGTATTCTAAAAAAAACAAGAAATAAGGCTAAATAGTTAGTGCAAATTTGATGAATATATATCTAATTTGTTTGTTTGTCCAGGCCTCACTTGGAAACCGCTGGTCCGATTGTCACAAAATTTTGGAGGAAAAATTGTTAGAGCTCGAGGAGTGGCAAAGGCTATGCCACATTTTTATAAGTCAACAGGCTGCGGCTCCAGAACCGTTTCAAGCCTTTTCGTTTTTTTGATGTCGAGTCAAAACGGTTAGACCGATTGACTTGAAATTTTGCACAAATGTTCCTCTTAGCACCCGGAATTAGTTGTATAAACTTGGATCAAATAAATTAACTCATTTCAGCCTGGCGGGCTTCCAAAAATTTTGTGTTTCCGATTTGTGTCCAATTTTACAGGTTCATTTTGCCGTCTAAAAGGGAGGTTGCAAAAAGTTTTAGTTAAGTTCGATTAACCCGTTTTCCACGACGACGCCATGAAGTTTTCTAGAAATTTTATTGCTTAAACGATCAAAAGAATTTTGTTAAAAATTTTGTACCAGCATTTTAATTATAAAAGCCCACCGGGTTAATTTCGTTTTGACCTGTTTACACGTTTTTTAGAAAGATTCAATGAAATTTTCTAATTTTTGATATTAACGCAAGTTAACCTTTATTCCAAAAGCTCACTTAATTTATATGACTAAAATTTAATAAAAATGGCAAATTTAGTATACCCTTTTGACCTTTAGTCAAACGTGTATAATAATTCTTATATGTAAACTAGCTATTACCCTGTGCACGTTACTCCACCTCTCAATAAAGTTTTAATTTAAGTTGATGTTATTGAAAAAAGTTAGCACAAAAATTGCACATGGTGTACATAATTTTAAAATGTAGTTAAGCAATATTTTTAATACGATTTTTTTTAGTATTATTCCAGTAATTTTTCAACAAATTTATCAAATTTCTCTTGAAACTTTTCATAATTATTAAACAATAATAGAAATAAAAATTTTAATTTAGTTCACATTATTCGCCGGAAACCCACCATCCTCAACTCTATCGTCAAGCAGCACCAAATTTTCAAAAAGCAAGAAGTAACGTATAGAAATATTAGAGATAATCGTTAAAACTGTTTTGCAAACTGTTTTTTAAAGTTTCTGTTTCGCAATCGGTTAAAACAAATCGACAAAATATTTTTTTAAACATTCCCCTACTTCAAAGAAGTTTTACCTACTTTCAAAAATTGGATGTTATTTAGTTACAAAATTTTGTTTTTGAATAATCGTAGGAATGATAAGTATATTCATGTACGCATACAAAATTTAAAATCAATTGGTCAAGGAGTTTCTGCTTAAGAGTAATGTAACGAAAAAATCTGTAAAAAGCTGCTGTGCCGCAATGGGTTAACGGAACTCAACAAACCTTTTTGTGCAAGCGATATTTCGCAAAATTGGACAATCGGTTGTCAATCGGTTAAACCATTTCTAATTTATAGCAAACTAACGATAATTCCTATAAAAAGCTGTTGGGCCGCAATGGGTTAACGGAACTCCACAAATATTTTTTTGAGGCTTTCTTTTCAACGAAAGCAGTACTTCCAAAAATTAGCCGAAACTTGATTTTTTAAAATTTGCACGCTCCCGAGCAACGCCGGGTATCTGCTAGTGTTTATATATTCGCATTGTTTCAAATTTCAGATCAATATTATAATGAATTTTTATATATGGCAATTAATTTTATTAAATTCTTGGTATGTCTGTACAAAATTGTTTACTTATAGTACTTATTGTTTCCTTAAGAAAATTTAAATATTGTTAAATATCCATGTAACCGTAGTTTAATCTAGATGTACCTTAAACTTAAATAGCACGGAAGCTTGAAACTTAAATATAAGGGTGTTCTTTCCTATTTTCTTTGTGTTCCTGAATTTTTCTATTGGGGTGCTGGTTCGTGTACCTCCCACGCATCACTCAAGACTTATGAACATATTTTTTAAGGAAGTTAAAATTTATAAAGAAGCTTCAAATTTGGACAAAGGTGTTCCGTCCGATTTTCTTTGGGTCCCTATCATTCTGGATCAATTACGTTGGTGGTATAGTTACTTCCTACGAACCTACCAAAACTTAAAACCATATCTTCCGAAGACATAAAACATATCCTCGAATTACATAACGCTTGAAACCTGAAATTAAGTAGAAAGTAGTTATGTCCGATCTGGGTACCAATATCACTCTTCCCGAGACTTAACAAGCATACCGTCGAAATTAATTAATTTAGAAAATTGAAATTTGGCGATTTCGTTGATTTTGATAATTATTTTTATATTTAAAACTAAATAAAAAATACTAAATTAAACACCAAGCCACATTATTTGTACAATAAGTTTAAATAAAAGAAATATGAATGTAATAAGCAACTTACGTTTGTGGTAAAATTTAATTCTTTGGCAACAACTGTAACGTTTATTATAAATAAAATTGATAGATAAATCAAATGAAGGCTATTTTCATTTTATGTTGATCTACATAACACAAGAAATGTTAAAAACTAAAACCATTAGAATTGATTGCTTTAGTGTATGTACCTATATAAAAATATAAATAGGCATACATAATATTATATTTTGTATTTGGTCGGTATATCTGAATAATTTTAATGGATTTCGTTTAAAAACATGTCGGTATAACAGAATTTTTGTTATTTCCTAAGTTGTAATACACTGAAGCAAATATAAAGAAATTATATATACAATTTTTTTTATTTAGCACATTTTCAAAAATTTTTGTAAAAATGTTCCTATATAACTTCACTCTGTAACAAAATTTTTTTGTCAAGCCCCCTGTTTAGGAGCTACAAGGGCTCGAAAATTGAAATTTTGCTTTTTTAAACACCTGTAACTGAATACCTGTTCAAATGTTTTTTTACAAATTTAAAGGTGCAGCATTATATTTTAACATATGTTAAAGGGGTTTCTTTAAATTGAAGAAATTGTCTCTTAGTTTTAACTATTTTTGCTTAGATAATAAAATTAGGGGTGAAATTCCAAGTTTGGTGGAGTTCACAATTGATTTCCTAGAACATAAAAAAAATTGAAGGGTGGGGAAAGAAGAGGTTTGGGCAGATCCATCATAAGTTTTGCTAAGCAAAAATTTGGGAAACTTACCTATTGAAGGGCTACTAGGTCTTAAGAATTAAAGCTTTTATGCTTTTATAAAACAGTAACTTATTCACCAGTGTATGTTTTTTCAAAATTAAACGTTAACATTGAAGAGTCAACATTATATTCGCACATGTTAACAGGCATTGTATTCTAAGTATTGAATTCACTATTATTCATTATTAATAAAATAATGAAATAACTAAATTATAATTATATCATTTATTTTTATATATATTTCTATAAAAATATATGATAAAAAATACTCAGTAAGAAACCCCATATAATTTTGAAAATGTGCTTCTTGAAAACTCTTGCTTGTTTTCTTCGCTTATTTCTATATACGTTCGGTAGCCCTTGAACTTTTCAAAGGTCCCAGAACTCGAAACCATGCTTCAATTCCGTCCATATGTAGTCCCCACCATACCTTCAATACTAGTAAATCTTTGTACACAATTTAGGTTTTATGTTAATTTTAAGTAACTGTTGTTTTTAATTTCAATGATAAGCTTTTAACCTTAGGGGGTCTAAGAGAAGTACTGAACCACCACTCCAATTTGATCCCAAATTAGGGGGACACGTAAAAAATAGTAAAGAACACCCTTGTGACAAATGTGAAGCTTTTTCTTTTGTTTCAAGTTGGTATCTTTATTAATTTTAAAGATATACTTTAAGGTTTTCCAAAATGTGGAGCTGGTCCTTGACCCACTACTCTAAAGGGTCCTAAATTTCAAGGATACTAAAGAAATAGAAAGAGACACCGTAATACAAAATTTGTAGATTCTATCTTTATTGGTTTCGGAATTAAGCTTGGTTGGCCTAAATTCGATTAAAAAGTTCTAGGTTCCAAAACGATGGTGCAATCCTGAGCTTACACAATCCACGCCATAGTTTCGTTACTAGTAACCTACAGCATAAATTTGACAAAGATAGCGTCATTATGTGTTGAGTAATCGTGATTTTTTAGCCCTTAGACCGATTAAAAGTCCAGAATCCGAATCCATTGGCCGGTTTCGCCCATATGCAATTTCCGCCGTGTTTTCAGTCCTAGTAACAGTTAAAATTTCATCAAGATAGCTCCATTATTTTTAGAGTTATCGTGCCTACGGACGAACAGATATGGTTATATCGACTCAGGGGGTCACGTTGATCACAAATATATATACTTTTCTATATCTAGCTCGCTTCCTTTAGGTGGTTACAAACACCATACACAAACTTAATATACCCCTTTGCCCAGTCCATAGGTATAGGGTATAAAGAGAAAATCAAAAAAAATACTTAAAAAGATTTGAATCTCCTTGTTCATTGAACATTTGAACTAAACAATAAAAAAAGAAAGATATAAGTCGGCGCATATAATTGTTTGATTTAGCTACGAGTTACAACCGAAAATGAATTACATTTACGCCGAAAGTCGGCGCATGTCATTTAAGGCATAAGCAAAAACTTTAATCTGCGTGATCGTTAAATTTAAATTTACGTTAAATATATGACGGGTTTTCACCTGAAAAAACGCAAAATTCTAAAACATTTTTTTATTGTAATATGAAATCAAATAAAACCTTTCTTTTGGTTGTTGTTTCATTAAAATTGGTCCAATAGTTTGCCTTAACAAGTAAAGAAACAGTCAGTCGGTGCAACCGACTTAGAAATACCCTACACCTATTTGGTTCAAATTTAATGAGATATCCATTAGTCATTTTAAAACTATAAAAGCTGTTATTAGTTTTATCGTAAGACATAGCTAACCAAATTAACTTTATAATACTAAAAACACTTTCTATGTACCTTATCTATTCAAAAATATTACCAATTCTTATTAATTTATCTATTTAAAAAAAATTTTAAAATTCTTAGCCTTTTAAAAATATAAGAGTGTTAAAAAAAAAAGCAAATAGGAAAGAACCCTCGTGTAGACCATTTAAAGTTTCTATCTTCATGAATTTCAAATATAAGCTTTATAATTTTGGGTTTTCTTAGGAGACACCTGAACCACGACTACACATAAGTCTAAATTTCAGGGACACATAGGAAATAGGACATATATTCTTTGGTTTCTTTGGTTTCGAGATGATACTCGTGTGGCCTCAAATCGATCAAAAGCTTCTAGAATCCGAACTCATTGTCCAAACTCGGCCAGAAACAATTCCAATGGTACTTTCATTACTGGTAACCAAGAGTTTAAATTTCATCAAAATAGCGGCATTATTTTTTGAGTAACGCTGTTTTTAAGATATATGTTAGTTGGCCGCCATTGAACTTTTCACAGGTTCCAGAACCCGAAACCATGGTACTATTTTGCCGTTATGCAGTCCCCGTCATACATTAAATACAAGTTAACCCTTGTACACAATTGGAACGTTCTATCTTAATTTCAAGTTATTATTATATGCTTTAAGGTCTTCAGAACAGTGTGGTTGGTCCCCGACCCACTTCTCCAATTGGTCTCAAATTTCAAGGGCACTAAGAAAATAGAAAGAGATACCCTGATACCAAATTTAGAGGTTATATCTTCATTGGTTTCGGAATTATGCTCGTTTAGCCTAAATTCGATCAAAAAGTTCTAAGTTCCGAACCCATTGTCCAATCCTCACCGTCCGTAATCGCCACCGTAGTTTCATTACCAGTACCCTGCAGCACAAATTTCAAATTTATATAAATCACATTTTTTGGAAAAGAGTCGTACACAAAAAGAAGGTGACATTATATTTGCTAATTGAAAAAACTGGAAAAAAAAACAAAAACCTTTACATCCCTGCACAATGGTATTCCTTTATAAGGAACTGTAAGGTCAATGAACCATACTTTAAAGCCCAAGAAATTACCATTAAAGATTTTTATAATTTTGCAAAATTTATAAAAACTTTAAATTTAAATAAAGATTATATGAATATCAAGATTAAATGGAACAATATTAGCATAATAAAAATAGACAACTTAACAGTCGAATACACTTTTTTATAAATACTCTTTTGGAGCTCTAACATTTTAATCAATCATTTTATATTCTAACAAAGAAATTAATAGTCGTAGATTATGTGGAAAGGGATTATCGAATGAAGATTCGAAAATAGTGTACGTCAAATCTTTAAAAATTTATAGACAAGAATATGAAGACTTGTTGGAACTTTTGTTGAATACAAGTTTATCAACACATTTTTGGATAATAATTTCTTCATGTCTATTAAATAACAGATATATTAAAATATTGTTTTTGTTTAATGCACTTTATAATAATCTTTTCTTTTATTATTCTTTCTTCTTCAATAAACTAACAAGGAGATAAGAGGTGATCATTTGAGTTTAAAAATTACTAACTAAAGTTTGATTGTTATTCCAAATCTAATAAATTATGATTTGAAAAATAATTTTCTGACTTTGTCTTGTTTTCCTGTACAATTGGACTTAACACTTAGAAGAATTAATTTTAGTAAGCAAATTTTATTAAGAAAATTTGAAAGTTCATCGAATCGTCGGAGTTTATTGTCAAAATGCTGAATATAGAGTACAGCATGATTTCATAATATTTAATCGGCTTATTTTTTCCCATAATATAAACGACCTTTTTCATGGAAAGCTATTTGACCAATTTTAACAAAACAACAACCTAAAGAAAGATTTTTTTTGTTTTCATATTACAATGATATTTTTTTTATAATATTGTGTTTTTTCAGGTGAAAACCCGTCTTAAATTTAACGTAAATTTAAATTTAACGGTCACGCTGTTCAAAGTTGTGGCTTTTGACTCTAATATTACGCGCCGACTTTCTGTGTAAATGTAATTCATTTTCGGTTGTAACTCGCAGCTCAAGCAAACTATTATAGGCGCCGACTTATGTATATCTTTCTTTTTTTTTGTTTAGTTCAAATGTTCAAAGATTGAATTTTTTTTTTTCTTTATTTTATCAAGTGAACTAGAATTAAAATTCTGTTGAAAAAAACAAATATTTAAAAAAAGTTCTGTTTGAAATGAAAGCAATACATTTTGCTGTTACAGTAGTCTTCATTTATACAGCATTCTTTCTGTATTTTCTTTTATTTGCTAAAAAAATATTTTGTTAATCGTATATTGTTGTTGCTTTTTGTTAAGTTTTTTGTAAAATAAAAAAACAGACTTTTGAAATATATTCTGTAGTTGCCATTACGTTTGAGAGTAAAGATACTAAAAAACGAGGAAGATCATAGTTGCCCTTGTCAACTTTTAGATACCCGTGCGTACACTATTATGTATTAAATAAATAAGAATTTTATATACTGGAATTGAACTGTTTAACAGAAAATTCAAAATATTTGTTTTTTTATATTCAATTTCAAAAATAATTAATAAAAAAAAAGCTGAATTAAAAAAAAATATGTTTTGAACGAGATTCGAACCCACACTTTTCAATTAAAAGGTCGACGTCCTAACCACTAAGCCATCGATTTTTTGTTTAGCTTAATTTTTTTTTGAAAATTATTATAGTTGTTCTGGTATCAATTGTTTGTTTTAAATTAAAGTTTTAAATTTTTTTATAAAAATATTAAAAAAAATGAATAATTTTTAATATAAATGAGAGTTTTCTGTCAAATTTCTACAAAATAAAATTTCTCATACATAAAATAAATATAGATTTAATTTTAATTAAAAAGAGAATAGACAAAAATAGATGAATATAAAAAAAAACAAAGTTCTGCCCCAGTCTGGATTCGGACCGAAACCTATTGACTACTAGTCGAATGTCCTAATCACTACACCATAGAACAATTTACAATTTGTCTACACAACGAGTTTTTATTTATCTTAACTTTTTATTTTTTTAAAATAATTGTAGTTGCTATGGTATCAATTGTTTGTTTTAAATAACAGTTTTGAATTTTTTTATAAAAATATTAAAAAAAATTAATAATTTTTAATATAAATGAGAGTTTTCTGTCAAATTTTCTAAAAAATAAAATTTTTCATACATAAAATAAATACATATATTTTATTAAAAAGAAAATAGAAGAAAATAGATAACAAAAAATGAACTTAAAAAAAAAAAATTTTTTTCCGTAGTCTGGACTCTAACCGAGACATTTTGGCTACATGTAGCATGTCCTAACCACAACACCATGAATCGATTAAAAATTTAACTACATTTTGTTTGTTTTTATATTTGGTTTCTATTTAGTTATTATTTTGAAAATATTCATATAATTTCGAAAAATTTGTATGGCAGCTACCCGAAGCCTTTGTCCGATTTTAACCAAAAACAATAGGGAACCTACAAATTGTCTAAAAATTACTTTGTGAAAGTTTCGGAAATCTAGCTCTTATAGTTTTTGAGTTATCGTGCTGACGGACGGACGGACACACATAGCTAGATCGATTCACTTTTCGATGCTGATTCGATACGTTCCCTTGGCACTATATCTAGCTCGTCTATTTGAATGCGTTACAAACGGAGGAGTAATTTTAATATACCCGATGTTCATATATGTATGCACGGGTATAAATATATTTGCAAAATATTAAAAAAAAAAAATAATCTTTCTATATAAAATTATTTGTTACTTAAGACCTAACTAGAATAAACGCGCACGGTGTATAGTTTCTAGAAAAATTTTTAAATAGTGAAAGCATACGCGACAAAAATAACCTTTCCTAAAAAAAATTATTTGTTCATTAGGTTCACACCTAAATAAAAGCGTAAATCGTATAAAATCTGACTTGAATTTACATGAGAGCAACCACCAACTCGGATTTTTAAAATTTACAAATTGACAAAATGTATAAAAATATTGCTTTTGGTTTTTCTTATATTTCTAAGATTGTTTTTTAAAAAATAATAATTTTTATTAAAAAATATCTTGTATTGAAAAAAATTCAAAATACTATTATATGAAATTAAAAAAATTGTATGTATTTTACTGTTTTTATAATTACTTAAACTAAACTTAAAAAAACTAAAACTAAGCATTTCTTATTAATTAAGATGCTAATGTAAAATTATTCATTTAAACAACATTGAACTTAAAGAGTTCAAGGTTTTTGTCATTTAAAAAAAAAAAAAAAACAAAAATAATGTAAATTCAGCATTTTTACATATTATATTTACGAATTTTCTATATGAATATAAATATTAAATTTTAAGTTAAATTTTGCAATAAGAAAAAATAAAAATCAAAATATACCTTATTTTGTGGCTGTTGATTTAGCTTCTATGACAACTTAAGGTGTAAAACTTGAAGTTGACTCAGTTAACGTTATATTAGGAGGTTCATACACAACTCGCGTATCGATTTACGGATATGTACATAAACGTATTGACGTACTGCCTTATAAAAATTGCGCGTCGTATGTTTTAATTTAGGCCCTAATAATTGAAAAGTTTATTTTACATAAAGAATTAATTTTATATAATGCATGCGTTCCTTTTACCAAAAAGTGTTGATGAAGAAGTGGTTTTTAAATGGAAGTTGGAAGCTAATTTTTGTTTCAGAAGTATATAATTGTCATACATATATTTGACATTTTAAAACTATCTGTCATTTGAGAAGTTAATAATATTTAATATATTTAGATAGTGAAAAAAAGTGAAACAAGTGATGAAAAAACCAAGGGTTTTTAAAAAGCACATTTTCAAAATTATGTAGGATTTCTTACTGAGTATTTTATCATTTATTTTTACAAAAATATATATAAAAATAAATGATATTATAATTTAGTTATTTCATCAATTTATTAATTATGAATAATAGTGAAATTAATACTTAGAATATAATTCCAATGCACTCAAGAAAACCTGTTATCAAGTACAAAATATAATGTTGGAGCTTCAATGTTAACGTTTAATTTTGGAAAAACATACACTGGAGAATAAGTTACTGTTTTATAAAAACATAAAAGTTTTAATTTTTAAGACCAAGTAGCCATTTAATAGGGAAGGTTCCCGAATTTTCGCAGGGGGACCTGCCCACCCCCTCCTGTCCCCACCCTTTCATTTTTTTAGGTTCTAGGAAATCAATTGTGAACTTTACCAAAATTTGTAATTTCACCCCTAATTTTATTATCTAAGCAAAAATGGTTAAAACTAAGAGACAATTTCTTCAATTTAAAGAACCCTTTTCAAATTTAATAAAAGCCTTTAACATATGTTAAAATAGAATGCTGCAGCTTTAAATTTTGTATATTTGTAAAAAAAAAATTTGATTCAAGTTACAGGTGTTTAAATAGCAAAATTTCGTTAACCGACTACTATTAATTTCTGAAGGTCTAGCTTCTCTCAAAATTTTAAAACCCTAGCTTGAACCGTTTAAATGATACATGTGGCCAAAAATTTTGCAAAAATTGGGTTTTGCATAATGGTAAATTTTAGTAGCGTATGGCAACCCTATACATTTTCCTTTTAAAAATTTATAAATTTTCAGCTATCTTTTGCCTTTTACAGATTGCAAATACTCCTAACAGAACTCTTGTTAAAACAATTTAGAAAGAGGGCTTTTCCCAACTTTGGGGGGCTGTAGCTCCGTAACGGGTGGGGCTACAGGAAAAAGTTCTTCTACGACATTATTTTTTTTGCAATACCAATCCGTAAAATTGTTTAACGCAATTTCAAAAGGTGTAAAAGTTTTGTAAACATACGGAAGGACGGACGGATAAAGTAGAGCTATATAGGCACATTTTAACAAAATGTTTTGAAAATGTTCTAAAAATTAAAGTTTATTGCTGAAAAATATAAAGACTATTTTTTAAAATGGAAGAGTTAAGTGCTTATTATAACCTATTCAAGTGAAAATCCATCTATTACGAAAAATTTATTTAAAGATATCTGTCGATTATTATTTATATATCTACTCCTCTTATCTACTTTTTTCAAGAGCTGGTGTGGTGTAGCTGGCAGTAGTTGAGAGTAGAAAAGAGTAGTTTACTCCTCATAAAGGAACGCAAATAATAACATTTGTTTGTTTTAAGAAACTTATGAGTCATAACTCATGACCATACATAGAAATATATTTTTGTAAATAAAAAACTTAAGAAAATTTAATAGATAAACTAGACAAACAGGTATAAAATTCAACACCATATTTTGCATAAGTACATACATTTGTAATAAAAATTTCAGATTTTTTTATTGAAATGTAGTTCTTACTTAGCTATGAAGCTATTAAATTTAAAAATGGAATAAGGGGAGGAAAAATTTATCAATTAATAATTAATTGGTAATTTTTTTAATATCTTTGTACGTATGTTGTAAATCTTAAAATTGTGATTTAAAAAACAAAATCTCGACTTCTGTCAACTTGACTATTATTTTGTACTTCTGGCAGCTAAACAAAATATAATACTAAGTACTAAACGGTGCCGTGATATAACGCCATATGCGATAAAGCCATAATGGCATTATGACTCAATCGATTGAGTCATAAAGCCATAATCGCGAAATTCTTTAACATGGCTTTAAAACACACTCGAGTGAGTCATAAAGCCATATTGTGTTTTAAAAATTTTGAGTCATAACACCATATAATTAAAATTTAATGATTGAGTTAAAATTGTTGTATGTATATTACAAGCTATCATTCTTATATTATTTGTTGAAAAGAAGTAATGTTCGTGACATTTTTGATGAAACATATAAGCAATTTAGAGGTATTTGTCCATAAGTAAATTTTGAGGAAATGCGAGATATCTTTATAAAATTAAATATCTTTATAAAATTACATTTTCCCAAAAAAACCAACAAATTTTACAGAAGTAAAGGAAATTTTCGAAAAAGAGGAAATTATAAAAACATTTAGTATAAGCAGATATGACGAAAAAGAAAAATTTTACAAGCACACTATTATAGAAGAATATTATGCGTACACCATTTTTATGTCACCTACAATATCTAGTGTTATAGACAATAGATCAACCACGGAACTATCTAATAGATGGTACATTTGCAGTTACATCCTGCTCTAATACTTTTAAGCAATTACTCATAATACATATACCTCACGGTGAATATGTACAAGGTGAATATTAGGGTATAAAGTAGGCAGGTATTGGTCGCCGCGCGCGCTTATTCGCGGCCGCGCAGTACACAGACTAGCCGCGTTCGCGGATGGATTCAAAATTAGGGTATTCGCTTTTTCCAGAATATTTATATATGTATATATATAATGAGAGATTCTGAATTAGGAAAGATTTTATAATCGGTTACAAAATCAATGACACTGGCTACCAATAGAAGGTATATTTGTCACCAAATTATAAATTTCGAAATAATAATATTTCTATTGTTTTTTCCTAAAAAAAATTCTTTGAAGTGAGTCATAACGCCATTATGGCTTTATGACTTATTCGAGTGTGATTTAAAGCCATATTAAAAAATTTCGCGATTATGGTTTTATGAGACACTCAAAAGAGTCATAAAGCCATTAAGGCTTTATAACATATGGCGTTATATCACGGCACCGTACTAAACTTATGAATTATGATAGGTATGTTAAATTTGGTTGTTCATATCATGCTCTATGAATAAGCTTTTTAATTAGTATACAGAATACATACAACATAGTTCAAATCGTACTAAAAAGTTTAGAAAAAAGTACAGTTTTCTATATGTAGGACAGCATTAACTCCAATTTTGGCTACTTGACTTCAGTAAATATGTATATGTATTTGTTTAAAACATTATTTATATTTAAAATGTAAATCGATTTTTTTGTGTAATAACTGTACAAAATTATACTACCTTTATAGTGCCTTAAGCTACAGAAATTAAATTCAAAAATTCTTAAAAACGTTTTTATAATTGAAAAAATTATTAATTTTTTTGTGAAGCAAATTTCAAGCGCAAGAATTGTTGACAATATTGTTGCCAAAAATTTTATTACGTATAGGAAAAAAAATAAGGATTTTTTATGTAAATTTAAAAGCACAAATAGCTCGAATTTCGAGCACAGGGCGATACTAGTAAATAATTAATGAGGTAATATTTGCACATATTTGCTATTTTTGTATATTGATATTTCATTAACTTTCTCTTCCGATATTTTAACTAAATGTCAAATAAAATCAGCATTTTCAAACTTAATAAAACCTTTTGCAAAGATAATAAAACCACCTTTGTACAGGAAGCTTTATTTTATTTGAAAATTATAAGGATGACGATTATTATAAAAATCGATTTACATTTTAAATATAAATAATGTTTTAAACAAATACATATACATATTTACTGAAGTCAAGTAGCCAAAATTGGAGTTAATGCTGTCCTACATATAGAAAACTGTACTTTTTTCTAAACTTTTTAGTACGATTTGAACTATGTTGTATGTATTCTGTATACTAATTAAAAAGCTTATTCATAGAGCATGATATGAACAACCAAATTTAACATACCTATCATAATTCATAAGTTTAGTTCTTAGTATTTTATTTTGTTTAGCTGCCAGAAGTACAAAATAATAGTCAAGTTGACAGAAGTCGAGATTTTGTTTTTTAAATCACAATTTTAAGATTTACAACATACGTACAAAGATATTAAAAAAATTACCAATTGAATATGCCAGCAAACACTAGGATCGGTTTGCAGTAGGCCAATCTCCTGCTCAAACTTAAATCTAAGAGGATTCAAGAAACTTCAACAAGCCTCGGATATAATAGAAACGGAAATTTAGGCACAACCTTTGGCACGAAAATAAGGACACGAATCGCACAATGGAATGTAAGAACTCTTAGGGAAGCATCAAGACTTGCACAGCTAGAGCAACAAGTGGCTGCGTATAAAATAAGTATTCTAGGCATTAGCGAGCTAAGATGGAACAAGCAAGGCGAACTAAAATCTGACAATGGCAACATAATCCTATTCAGTGGCAAAGATTCAAGAAGTGAGGGCGGAGTAGGAATACTAATCGCGAAAAATATAAGCCAGTCACTAGTCTCTTGGAAAGCAATCTCTGATAGAATTATCATTGCTCGATTTAAGGGTAGAATTAGACACACAACAATCATTCAATGCTATGCACCAACGGAAAACGCAGAAACAGAAGAGAAAGATGATTTCTACAACCAAATAAGCAGCACACTCAGCAGCATTAGCAAAGGGGACCTAGTAATACTTATGGGCGACTTCAATGCTCAGGTCGGCAATAACAACTTAAATCTAGAAGATGTCATAGGTAAACATGGCTTAGGATCAAGGAATAACAATGGGGACAGATTAATAGAAATATGTCAAACAAACAATCTGGTAATAGGTGGTACTATATTCCCGCACAAAAACATTCACAAATATACATGGACTTCACCAGGCGGTAGAGTAAGAAATCTGATAAACCATATATGTGTGAGTAAGAAATGGAGGAACTCCCTCATGGACGTAAGGAATAAAAGAGGTGCAGACCATGAATTAATAACTGCAGACCTCCAGATCAAGTTAAGGAGAAACACAAGTAATAGCACACAGCGACCCCCAGCCAAAATAAACCTAGCGCCACTTAGGGACCCAATTGTAAGAGCAAGCACCACTGCAGCCATACAAGACACCATGCGACAAAATATCCAGCAAGCGTGGGAAGAAACATCCAGGAATCTGAGACAAACAGCTACAAATATTCTGGGCACCAACCTAAATAATAACAGAAAGCCATGGATCTCAGACCAAACATGGGACCTAATCAAGCAAAGGCAACATCTCAAAAACCAGCTAAACACTGACAGCTCGGCCCTTATAAGAGAACAATACCTTAACACCTCGAAACTGGTTAAGAAAGCGGCGAGAACAGACAAAAGGAAGCATCTTGGAAGAATTGCTAGAGAAGCTGAAACTGCAGCAAACAAATACGACATGAGGGCAGTATATAACACCATTCATAGGCTCACAAATCAAACATGCAGAGTCAATCAGCCAGTTAAAAGTCGTAACGGTGAACTAATAACAAGTGTAAATGAACAGACGCAAAGGTGGAAAGAACACTTCCAAGAAATCAGCAATATACAACAACCAATAACAAATGAGCAACCGCAAAGTGATACTATCCAACACAGCAACATAATCAACAACATAAGCGACGCTACCCCATCCATACTGGAAATCAAAGACACCATCCTGAGGCTGAAAAGCAACAGGGCAGCCGGAAGTGACGGTCTACCAAGCGAAATCTTAAGACTTGATCCGCAAACAGCAGCCGAACTTATACAGCCCCACATAACAAATACATGGGAAACAGAAACAATTCCTGCGGTATGGAAGGAAGGAGTAATAATTAAGATCCCGAAGAAAGGAGATCTATCTGATTGCAACAATTGGAGAGGTATCACACTACTCAACACCATATATAAAATCCTAGCCGGGATAATACAAACTAGACTCCAAGGCGCAATGCAGAACATGCTCAGAGATGAACAAGCTGGATTTCGACCAAACAGAAGCTGCCTAGACCAAGCAAACACCCTCAGAATGATCGTAGAACAATCACATGAATGGAGGTCACCGCTATGTCTAATATTCGTTGACTTTCAGAAAGCTTTCGACTCCATCCACAGAAACGCAATATGGAGAGCACTTGAGAATAGAAATATACCCGATAAAATAATCAACATTATCAAGAACATGTATGTCAATTCGAAACTAGCAGTATCACATAATGGAAACATCAGCAATTCATTTACAACTAATGTTGGTGTTAAGCAAGGATGCCCCCTCTCGCCACTACTGTTCACCATCGTACTAGACGACATTATGAGAGAAATCAGTTGCACAGAAAGAGGCATAAATTGGTCAGATGATAAAATCTTAGAAGACCTTGACTTCGCTGATGACATCTGTCTACTATCACATAGCCAAGAAGATGCACAGTCCAAATTGAATCACTTGCAACAAGTAGCGCGTAACGTTGGATTAGAAATAAACATCAATAAAACCAAAGCAATGCACATACACCTTCCAAATGATAATCCAATCAAGCTAGATGGCCGCGACATAGAGTGCACAACTAACTTCTGTTATCTGGGCAGTATCATCACGCCAACAGGCGGCACCAGTGAAGACGTTCAAAACAGAATTGATAAAGCCCGAACAGCCTTCGGAAGACTTCGCCCCATATGGAACAGTTCGCAAATATCTAGACGAACTAAGTTAATGATATTCAAGTCATGTGTAATATCTACATTAACATATGGCAGCGAATCATGGTTGCTAACTAACTCCATCAAGAATAAACTACAAGTCTTCATCAACAAACATCTTAGAATAATATGCCGAATATTCTGGCCCGAAAGAATTAGGAACACAGACTTGTGGGAGTTAACAAATGAAGAGCCAATAGTGAAGCAAATTACCAGAAGGAAATGGAAATGGATTGGACACACACTAAGGAAAAGTGAAGATTGCATAACAAGGATGGCGCTATGTTGGAACCCTCAAGGTGGGTCCAGAACAAGAGGAAGACCCAGAACAACATGGAGGAGACCAGTACTAGATGAAATAAGCAGATGCGAGAGCTCCTGGAACGAAATAGAAGCAGCAGCAAGAAATAAAGAAGAATGGGGACTTCAAGTTGAAGCCCTATGCTCCCTAGTGGAGTAACAGGAAAAAAAAAAAAAAAAAAAAGAAAAAAAAAGGATGACTTTAAACGTTTAAAATTTTAATTATTTTCGAAAATGTTAATAAAAGTAAAGGAAATATAATATTATAAGTAGTAGTAGATATTCAAAGAAGTGAGAATGGTTAGTTTTATCTAAATTAAAATAATTATTTATAAACAAAAATTAAATTAATAAAAGAAAATATTTAGGTTAATAATAACTAAAGTATTCTATCTTTAACTTGAATTAAAAATAAATCTAAAATTTTTTTGAAAATACATACATACTAAATTTAAATTTAAATTGAATTAAAATAATATAATATGAAGAACATTTTTTTTTATGCTATATTTAATATATAACAGCAAATTGGATTCTCTCATGTTTAACTGAGAGTGATTTCACTAATATATAATATAATGGAGTATGCGAGTTTTATATATTTATATACATATATTGTGAAAAAAAAAAAAAATGAAAATAAAATATGATTTAAATAAAAACACAATTTTTATATTAAACAATTTATTGAATTTTATTTTCAAGACCGTTTTAAAGAATGGTTAAACTTAGACTAAATTATAAAAGAAAGTTTTCAATATAATTTTTTAAATGAATTTCTTTTTAAAATTACAAAACAAAATTATTATTATATTATATTTTTTTATTTTTCATTACTTATCCTAATAAAAATACAAATTGCTTAATACAAAAAAATATATTAATAATCAATAATATACTTAACATCGGTTTCCGATATTGCAACACACAAGAAGAAAAATAATTTATTTTTGTTGTAATTTGACACTTAAATAAATGTCAAATGTTTGGTTCTAAAACGAAATTACAACATATTTAGAATGAAAAAAAAACTAAGTCATATAACAACGTTCGTTAACATTCCATTTTTTTTTTTAATGAAATATGATCTAGTATAAAATCGTTCAACTTAGTTTAATATTTGAGTACTTGTATAATAAAAAAAAAATTATATTTGTTGCGTTAGGTCAGGAGACCTTTAATTGTTATTTATTACGTAATGAAGATAATTAAAATATATTTGTTTGGAAATTTATATTAAGGAAAATTTCGTATTAACTAATTTAAAAATAGAAATTATGTTTTGATAACAAAATTTATGAATTCTGGTTCTGAGAATTTGGTTGAATGATCTTGTTCAAGACTTCGTTAGATGGATATATGACTCCCCCAGCCTTAGGATTTTTGTACTCCTGAACAAAATATTTAGTTTTATTTATATTTAGATCACTTATTTGATTTCTTTTTCTTGTTTTTATTTGATTGTATATTATAATGATTACAACTAAAATAATCATTATTACAAAAATAGAATTAATTTAGATTACAATTTTATAAATTTTTCTTTCTTTTTATTTCTTTCTTTCTAATTTATTTCTTTTATTTCGTTATTGTTTTCAATTTGTTTGATATGTAACCTTTCTAATTTAATAGTATGATTTATATTTTCAACTGTAATGTAATTCGGTATTACAATGTTATGTTTGAATTCTTTATTTTTATTTGAATATTTATAGTTATTAATTTCAATAAAACAATTATAGAAAAATATTATATAGTTTTTATTCAATGAATACAAGATGTTATTACAATTATTTGTTAAGTTGAGTTCTTATGCATTTTTAACTAATACAATTCCTTGATCAATTTCTACAGTTTTAACATTACTTTCAATAGCTTTAGTACGGTTTTTAAATGATTTTATAAAAAGATTTGAAATCCAAGTTGAAGTTAATTGTAGTTTATTAAAGTATCTTTTTTTTTTTTTCTTTTTTTTACGTGGGAATGGAAAGCTCGAGACTGTGCGGTGTTTCGCTGGGTAGTGTATGATTTTAACACACCAAAACCACACATTTGGTGGAAGATGGTTCCATAAACGAGATGAGCGCATGACAAACGAATTTCCATAAGCCGTGTTACGCCATCTGGCTAGTTCAATTGTGTAGGGATGAGCATCTGTTGACCTCCTTGTTCCCGTTGGAAAATCTTGAATGGAGGCATAAGTTGTTTGATTTCTTTAGAACAGGCGTTAGTCCCTACAAGATATCTATAAAACAAGGTCAGTGACCCAACAGTGCGACGATGGCTGAGTGGAGTGAGCGTTGAGGTAACACTGGGATCATTTGTAAGACGAATAGCTCTATTTTGCACTTTATAAACATATCACAGCGCCGTAATGGGAGCACCAGCCCAAATATGTGCATTATACTCCACTTTCGGCCTAATATAAGTTTTATAGATGTTAAGGAGATCAGAGGATGAGAAGAAAGTTTTGCAGCGATACAAGAAACCCAAACATTTAGCAGCGTCCTTAGCTACTCCAAAAATATGATTTGACCAAGTCAATTTTTGGTTTAGCTCAATCCCCAAAATGTTCAAGTCTTCCGAATGGTGCAAAGCTTTTCCTTGAAAAGAAAGGTTCGGAATAGTTGTAGCTATTTTTCGTGAGACTAGACAGCATTGGGTTTTTTTGGTGTTAAACTCAACTCTGTTGATTTCAGCCCATTTTTGGATTTTAATTAAATCTTTGTTTAATTCACTTATAGTGAAATTTTTTCCTGTTGACTTAATCTGGTGATTAATGTTACAGCGGCTATGAAATTCATAGGAAGCAACAAGGGTACTGTCGTCTGCGAAGCTATGGATTGAATTTGAGGTTATTGATAGTAGGTCATTTATAAATATTAGAAAAAGGCTGGGGGATAAAACAGATCCCTGAGGGAAACCAGCATTTATTTTAAAATCTTTGGATGAATATCCATCGATAAGAACACGAATCGTGCGATTCGAAAGGAAATCTCCAATCCATTTAACGAAACCCTACCTAGACCTAAAGCCCTGTATTTTGCCAATAAAGCATCATGTCAAAATCGATCGAAAGCTTTAGAAATATCCAAAGCCACAACATCAGACTCACCAGAATGGTGAAGACTCGCACAGGTAGGTCATGAGATCACAAGTTGAACGACGGGCTCTGAACCCGTATTGTCGATCATGAAGCAAACCTTTACGATCTAGATATTTCAAAAGCTTATAGTTAATAATTTTTTCCATTACTTTGGATAGGACCGATGTAATAGCAATAGGTCGGTAGTTAGAGGGATCGCTTTTACCGCCTTTTTTAGGAATTGGAAAAGCATGTGCAATCTTCCATTGGGTAGGATGAATACCCAAGGTAAAGGAAAGATGGAAAAGGTTGCGCAGAGGTTTTAAAATGGAGGTATATGTGTTTTTGAGGACGGTAGTTGTAATACCGTCCGGACCGGCTGATTTTTTTGTATCAAGATTCTTCAAGATTTTCATCACTGCTCGCGTCCTAAAGTATATTCTACCAATGGAGCAGCCAACTTCTGGAATAGATGGGGGTCTTTGAGTTGACTGAGGCAGTGACGAGTTAGAAGCGAACTGTTTGCCAAACAAATTCGTTTTCTCTTTTGAATCTGACACGATGTGGTTGTTTGTATCAACAAGTGGAGGAAAAGAAGACCCGCTATTGTCTTCTTTTAAATTTTTTGCAAAAGTCCAAAAGGATTTGCTATTCTTGGGCATGTGTATTAGTTTACGTTTCAATCTTTGGTTGAACAAGAATTTTTGCTTGTTGATAATTCTCTTGCATCTGTTCCGAACCACTATATAGTTGGCCCTGTAAGCCTCTAAAGCACTGTCCCGTACTTTTTGAACGCCTCCTCTTTTTTTAGAATGGCTTCTTTGCCAATACGAATAAACCAAGTTTTGGGTTTCCGCTTAATAGATTTCATGAAGTGAGGTATAAATAATCTCATTCCAAGTAGAACAGTTTCACTAATCGTATTTGCAGAAAAGTCAACATTCCTACCACGGAAGCACAGTGACCAATCAAAGGTTTTGTAAAAATTGTTCGACCTTCCCAGTTAGCATGGTTATAACGCCATACCAATTTTTTGAGAAGAGACCTTTGGTTGGACACCGGGCCTGCCTGGAAGCTTGTATTGACCAAACCGTGATCAGAGCCCCCCAGGGGGCAACCTACTGAAACCACATACTTTTCAGGGTGTGTGGTTAGAAACAGATCCAAGAGGTGACCTTCTTGATCAGCACGGTCAAGGATTCTAGTGGTATTTTTAACAAGTTGAGAAAGGTGAAATAGAGTGGAAAATAATTCAACTTGTTTCCCAATCGAGTTTTGACTCGGAGAATAGCTACTGGAAAAGTGAAGCCATTCTTTGTTAGGAACATTAAAATCCCCCGCCAGAACAATTTCAGTCTCAGGGTAACAATCGAGAATTTCATTGATCTGGTTTGAAAAGTTTTCAATTTCCATAACAGTTTCCTGTTCACTTGAATTGGGTGATCTGTATAGAAAACAGAAATGTATAACATGCTTTCCAACACGGATTTTGACCCAAACGTAATTGAAAGTTGGGCTAAAAGATTTATATTTAACAAGAGTGTTGAAAGCAATGTCTTTTTTTATATAGATGGTAACACCTGGTGTTACCTTATATAGATGGTAACACAAGACGGTAACACCTTAAAACAAAAAAAAACAAAAAAAAAAATAAATTTTTTTTCAATTTTAATTTTTTCGATTTTAATTTTAAAAGTCTTATTTCAAGCGGGAGAATGGTTTATAACTACGTCCAACAGTTTTTAACTTGCACGATATAGAATCTATATAGAAACTATATGTGCCCTTATTGTAGTAGGTACAACCAAAAACTCAAACAAAATAAAACAAATACACAATTACATCAATTAAAAAAAACAAAATTTGTAATTGTGACAATATAAATAGCAAAATACAAAAATAGAATGAAAGTTTATTGATAATATTGGACATATACCATCAGAATTTATTAATTAAGTTACGGTGCTTTATGATGGTATATTGAAAGCGGTGAGAATTGTTTGGAACATTAACATCTATCAATGGGAAGGAGAGAGATGGATATATTGTTTTGTTTACCACTAGGAGAAGATCAAAAGAAGTATTACTTCCAAAAAAAAAATTGTTATTTTAATTTAGTTAAATGTAAACAAAACAAACCGGCGCGTGATATTAAAATTTATAATAATTTTATTTTTTAAAAAAAAAAATTCTATATAAACAAAAAAATTAATCAAATAATTAATAAAAAAAAATAGAAAAGTAAAATCTATAGTTATAAAAAATAAAAAAATATTTAGTGATGGTAAAAATAATTTTAGTTGAGAAATTTGTTATTTTAATAGAATGAAAAATAATACTTATCTAAAAAAAATGCCGCCATTGGAAATGCGGCAATGTGGTCCAAACCGATTCACAAAAAAAAATTTAAATTTAAAAAAAAAAAAACCAACACAAATTTCAAAACAAAACACTAAATTAAAATAAAATAGAATTATGTGAAGTGAAAAAGTTAAATTAATTTGAAAAGTTGGTATTTAAAAATTTTATTCTTTATTCGGATTTAAAGAAACTATAAAAAAAAAATTTTTAAAGAATCCGAAACTGGTGTTATCGCAACGAAGGTTGACGACCAACTTGAATAAGATAATATGTTTGATTTGTTTGATTAAGATAATATGTTTTATTTCTAAATAATATGATATCGGTTTTTTCTATATCAATTTCTTCCGAATTAGAATTTGGTACAGCGAATATTTTATATTTAATTGCGTTTTCTTCGCTTATTACTGGAATCTCTAGTATAAACACTAATTTACTACTCATTATTACCAAAGAACTTTTAATTTCTTGTATTTTAAGAATATCTATATCATAAAAATCTATTTCTTCAGGTGTTAAGATAGATCTACTCATAATACTATGTTTAGCAAATACTACGTTCTCTTGAATTTTTTCGATTACTTGATTTAGAAGGTTAATATTTGTCAGTTTTTGTAAGTATTGTAGTTGTTTAGTAATGTTTTTGTTATTTAGTGAAATGTTATTTAAAAGTTTATCTATTGTAAATTGATTTTTATTTATACTTTTTTGTAATATTTTAATACTGTTTTGAATATCATTATTAATTTTTATTTGGTTATTATTACTTGATATTACATTATGATTATTTTGTTCTACAGTTTTTAAATGTTCTTCTATGTCAGCCTTGTCTTCCTCGTCTATTGTACCAAATATCCATTTAAGAAATGAGCCTCCAACACTAGCTAATGCTCTTTTATGTCTGTAAGGTATCAATGTTTTAAAATTATGTTAATTTTTGACATTTGAGCATTCAAGGACTTTAAAATAATTTCATCTTCCGTCAATTAATATGAAGTGTTTATATATTTATCTATCAAGTTGATTGTATATTCAATTTCTTCTAAATCGACTATATGAAGAAGTTTGATATAGCTTTCTACTATTGAGATATTTCTTGTTAAATTATAATACAACCGGATTCCGTCTCTAACTTTTCTAAGGTTGCTTCAGTTTTGATCAAAAAAAGGCTCAGTAGTAAGAGTTGTAAAATTATTTTGATCATCATGGTTATTGATTCTTGGATTACCTGTAATAAATTTATAATTTCTTTCAATTCTAGTTGGACGTATATTTCCATTATTATTAACTAACATTTTGTTTCCCTCTAGTTTGCTTTTAATTTTAGCATATTTGGGTTGTGTTTTATAACGTTGAGAATCGGGGTTATTTACTACGATTTCATCTTTATCTTGTGCCTTAAATTCTAATCTTGTAGTATTTATTTTATTTATTTTTGTAACTTTTTCCTATGAATTAAATTTTTAATTTCTTCTATATTTGTAATTTTACCATTAAGTATATCTATTGGCCTAGTTATAATGATCGAGTGGATTGCACAGTTATATTTTTAAACCGGTAAGAATACTTTATGTACTAAATTTAATTTGAGTTTTTTAACTTCGAAAATTCGGAGATGTTCATTTAAAGTACCGTGAGCTCTTTCAATATCAAAATTTCCTGTATGAGATCTTGGTGAAGTAAAATGTACTTCTATACCTTCTCTCTACAGAAATCTTTAATATTAAGATTATTGAATTCATTATCGAACACGAGTTTATTTGGTCTTCCTAGTATTGCGAATCGAGTTCTGAGAAGGTCTATAATGGTTAATGCATTCCTATCGGGTAGTTGTTGAACCATAAGATATTTTGAAAATTTATCAAACGTGGTTAGAAATGTTAACTTGTAACAATAGAAAACGTCACCACAGATAATGTCATTTGGATAGTTTGGGGTTTCGCTTATCTCGAACTTGTACTTTACGGGTTTACGATAATATTTAGCGAGATTGCATAAGTCGCAATTATTTATATACTTATGTAATATTCCTTTAATTTTTGGATAAAAGTATGATTTCCTAATTTCGTTAAAATTTTCAATAATCCCTCTGTGATTTGATTCAGAATGGATTTTTTCTATTATTTCTAATACTTTATTTTCATTCAGTAAATCCATAGCTTTAATTGTACATTTAAAAAATTTTATTTTTTTATTATTACTAAATAATTCAATTAGTTTTTGTTGTAATAAATAGTATTTACTTTCTTCTAATTCCGAGGAGATTCCAATACATCCTTTTTTTATTTTACTACGTAAGAAATCGTTAAGATAATTATTGTTATTTAAGTCATTTTCTTCAATAAAAATGTTAGTATATTTATTATATAGGCGTTTTATTTCACTAATTTTATTTTTGACAAGGTAGATTTGGGTGTAATATTTATTAACGCTATGAACTACAATAGGAATATGGTCGTCCAAATTTTCGATACCACTATGTATTGTAGCAAATTAGAATTATTTTCAATAACAGTATTTTCTTCAATTTCATTTTCATTTATTTCTTGTTTGTCAGTATTTATCCTACTAAGAAAATCTGCCACTCGATTTTCTTTTCCTTTCACATACTCTATATCGAATTCAAATTCACTTAGTCTTATTTTCCAACGCTGTAACTTAGAGTTAGGTTCTCTCAGGGAATGTAACCAAGTTAAAGGTTGGTGATCGGTTTTAATGGTAAACTTCGTGCCATTTAAGTACGAGCGAAAATATTTTGTCGCCCGTATTACAGCCAGAATTTCTTTCTATATGGTTGAATACCGGGTCTCATGTTCATTTAGAGTTCTACTTGAGAAACAGATAGGATGACCATCTTGAGATAAGACGCCACCAATTGCAAAATTTGAGGCATCAGTTATTAATGTGAACTTTTTTTTAAAATCAGGATACCTCAGTGTAGGATAATTGGTTATAAGCTCCTTTAATTTTTCAAAAGATAACATATAATTTTGATCTTTTATATTTATTTTTTTTATCTTTTTTTAAATAAATTGTCATGGGTAATTATCATGGTAAACTTACGGTAATATCCAGTTATACCCAAGAAGCTTTTTATTTGTTTCCTTGTATTAGGGAGTTTAAGATCTTTAATAATTTTGACTTTGTTTTCATTGTATATTTGAATTTTTATATTATAATTTCGTAATTTTTCAAAAATAATTTGAATTGCTTCTAAATGTTCTTGAAGTAAGGTAGAAAAGATTAATATGTCGTCAAGATAGACCACACATATTTTATTTATTAAATCTCTCAATATATAATTCATTACGCGTTGAAAGGTTGCAGGTGCATTTTTAACCCAAATGGCATTCGTAGAAATTCGTAAAGTCCTTGGGGGTTGAAAAAGCAGTTTTGCATCTATCTTTCTTATCAACTAAAATTTGATGGAACCCTTTTGCCAAATCTAAAGTGGTAAAGTATTGAGCTCTACCCAATTTTTCAAAAAGGAAGCCCATATTTGGTATAGGGAATTTATCACTAATTGTGATTTCGTTCAATTTTCTAAAATCTACCACGATTCTCCATTTGGGTTTCCCAGAAAATTGGAGAATTGTAAGGTGAATTATTGGTTGAATTATCCCTTGTTCTAACATTTCCCTAAATTTTTTTTTCTACTTCAATCTCATGAACTTTGGAAAAACGGTAAATTTTTGAATAAATTGGATGTGAATTTTCTGTTATAATCTGATGTTTCACATCTGTTATATGTGTGAGGGTGATCTTTATAGAAAAGATCGCTATTTTTAAATACTATCAATTTTAAATATTTTAATTCTTCCGGATTCATATATTCTGTTTTTAAATTATTAATTATATCCGAATGGTTCATTTGAACGGTTTCCAATTGCAAAATCTCTTTATGAGGACAACCGTTCTTAAATTTAATTTTAACTTCATTCATTTGGAGAGTTTTTTCTAACAGATCGATTTTTGCACCCATTGGAGTAAGGACATTTTTCCCAAGAATGGCATCGAAATTTTCATTGAATTCTGATGGTGTTTTAGTTATTATTTCGTATTTTATTTCCCTGTTTCCTGATAAAGTAATTAATTTGAGAGGTGTTTTTAGTTTAGAAAATTTATTTGCTTGAAAATGCTATCAATCATAGATGATGTAGCAGCCCCAATATCAATTAAACAATCGATTTTTATATTTTTAACAGTAAGTTGCACTATGGGTAATAAAATATTTAAGACATTACTTGAAAATTTTCCACTTCTGTATTTTCACTTTCATTTTGTCTATTACTATTTTTCTCCTATATTTATTTCTATTTTGGTTATGGTAATTTTCAATATTATTTAGGTCAATATCCATAACCATTAATACGTTGTGATCTATGGTTCATAACCATTAATACGTTGTGATCTATTAGTATTTCTAGTCTGTTGACTAGCATTAAGATTATTTCTAGGATTCTTATTATTATTATTGTTATACCAATAGCGTTGGTATGAGATAGATCTATATTCATTGTTTCCGTTATCATTAAAAAAACTACAAATGTTTACACTGTTATTATTATTAAAATTATTGTATTACTTCTATTATAAAAACCACGATTATTTGAATTATTGTTTCTACCATAATTATAATTATTAATGTTGTTAGTATTCCTACTATTTATAACCCTAATATTATTTGAACTAATATTACTCGAGATTCCAGTTTGTACGAGCTCATAATATGCTTCTTCTAAAGTAGAAACATTTTTAATTCTTAAACACATATTATCAGCTCGTGGTAATTTATTTAAAAATTTTTCTAATATACTTTGCTCATTGTTTGCCGTACTAAACTCTAATAAAGGATTAGGATCTAACTTATATTTAAGGTTTAGCTTATCTAATATTTTTAATAATTCATTATAGTATTGACTTACATTAAAATATTTGATTGCATTTGCTTGCTCTTTCAATTTCAAATAGGATTCTTGGACTCCAAATTATTTTATCAGTTGTTCTTTTATCTGGTCCCAAGTTGCTGTTTCTAACCTCCTAATAGATATTGCCGCTCTGCCTTGTATTTTTGTTGTCAAGATGTTTAATAGATACGCTTTTGCTGCAAGGTCTGGTGTTAACCCTATTATGGTATCTACTTCGTTTAAAAAGTGTGACAACTCGAAAGTGTTGTCACCTGTAAACACTGGTACAGCTCGAGCTTCTTTAATTTAATTATGAGCTGTTAAATTTAAACCACATTGTGCCATTTTTGGTGTTATGATATTTATATTATTATTTTTCGTTATTAGTTGCATATTAGAATAGTTCGAATAACAACTATTTTCGTTTTCACTCACTTCACTGATAGTTCTTAATGGTCTGAGTCTAAATAGTGAAACCGGAATTCTATACAGCTTCATTCACAATAAACATATAAAAAATTTTTTTATTATTTTATTTTATTTTTATTATAGTTCGCCAATTATTTTCTTAAAAGAAAAACTAGTATTAACCGTCACTATCCTTATTTTTTTTATTATAGTTTTTAATTTAAAAAAAAAAAAAATTTTTTTATTATAACTCAATATTTTATTAGATGGTTATATTTAACACGATTAATTACACTAGCTGGCGATCCTACCGACTGCGCCAGTTTTATATATTTATATATATATATATTGTGAAAAAAAAAAATGAAAATAAAATATGATTTAAATAAAAACACAATTTTTATATTAAACAATTTATTGATTTTTATTTTCAAGACCGTTTTAAAAAATGGTTAAACTTAGACTAAATTATAAAAGAAAGTTTTCAATATAAATTATAAAATTAATTTCTTTTTAAAATTACAAAACCAAATTATTATTATATTATCTTTTTTTATTTTTCATTACTTATCCTAAAAAAAAATACAAATTGCTTAATACAAAAAAATATATTAATAATCAATAATATACTTAACATCGGTTTCCAATATTGCAACACACAAGAAGAAAAATAATTTATTTTTGTTGTAATTTGACACTTAAATAAATGTCAAATGTTTGGTTCCAAAACGAAATTACAACATATTTAGAATGAAAAAAAAAAAACTAAGTCATATATCAACGTTCGTTAACATTTCAGTTTTTTTTTTTTAATGAAATATGATCTAGTATAAAATCGTTCAACTTAGTTTAATATTTGAGTACTTGAATAATAAAAAAAATATTATATTTCTTGCGTTAGGTCAGGAAACCTTTAATTGTTATTTATTACGTAATGAAGATAATTAAAATATATTTGTTTGGAAATTTATATTAAGGAAAATTTCGTATTAAGTATTTTAAAAATAGAAATTATGTCTTGATAACAAAATTTATGAATTCTGGTTCTGAGAATTTGCTTGAATGATCTTGTTCAAGATTTCGTTAGATGGATATATGACTTGCGCAGTGTAGAAGCAGAATTAGAGGTGAATTGTTATAAATGATAACGTTACTAACCCTCAAAAACCTAAAACGAAGAATATAATATAACTCTTTCTTACGTTTAAACTAAATTCTAATAATGTTTCTTCTTTTTTATTTTATTTTATTTTAAATTTTATTACGGTTTCATATTACAAACAAAACAAAAACGTTTAAATAAAAAGTACGTTGTACTTGAAAATATTTTTTGCTTATTCTTATTTCACGCGACACGATAATTTTTTATGCAATTTTCTGACTTATATTATATATGAAGAAAAGAGAAAAGTAATAAACATTTGGTCAGCACATTGCACTTTCTTTAAAAAAGTAAAAAAACGAAATTTAACTTAAAGAATTAAAATAATAAATTTTTATATTGATTTCGAAATCATTTCCGATTTCAAAATCAATGTTTTGTTAATATTAAAATATATCTTTTTATATATATATATATACTTTAAAGCGTGGCGTCATTCAAGAAGGTATATATAGAACAAAAATAGAAGAAACGCACGCAGAATTTTTAGAACGTACAAAGGATGTAGTCCTTTCTAGTAAATAAATTTTATAATTATAAATTAACTACTTCTTTTTACTAACATATAATATTTAAGCGCAAATAAATAAAAATTAATAAAGTATATTAAATAAATAAAAAAAAAAATAAAAAAATTGCTTTTGTTTCCTTTTGAACTAAAACTGGCGCAGTCAGTGAAATAAAAATAATAAGTGGACATTTTTTTTTTTTTGGTGTAAATTATTTAAGAAAATTAATAAAAAAAAAAAATATATATATATATAATCTACCTTTTTTCACTTGTGTTTTAACACTTAATGACGCGTACTAATAAAACAATTATCAGTAGAAGTGATAATAAACTATTTATATAAAAAGAAATTTAAAACAAAAGCATATAAGTTTTTCTGCTAATTCAGTGACTCTAAGTAAAAATAATAAAACAACAAAAATTTAAATAAAAAACGAAACATAATACAAATACATATATATTATAATAAAATAAAAAAATTTTTATATAATAACCAAATACAAAAAATTTACGTAACAAGTGGAGTGCAGTGACTGAAAGCTACAAGAAATCTACAAGCAAAAACAACGAATTGTGACAACCATTCCAGGCAGGAGAAAATTAAAAATAAAGAAGAATATATATAAAGCAACCAAATTCCATCTAAAACACATCAAGAGATTCACTAATTTCAAAGTGAGCTATTTTAAAAAAAAATTTTTTTTCTCTTATTTTTACTTATTTAAGAAACTTATTTTTTATTAAATTGAAATAGAAATATATAATTTTAAATTTTATCTTGTGAAAAATATATTAAAATTAGTTAACAAGATTAAATTAAAATAACACAAATCAATTTGGTACTTTAAAATAGATTAAAAGATTTTTAAAAGTTTAAAATTAAGTATAGTAAAAACTTATAAAAAAAAAAAAATTTAAATAATTATATCTTGTAAATCGTTTTTCAAGTTGATTTTTTGGAAATATTCGAAATTTTTTTTAATAATAAATATATTTATCCTTCTTTTAATGTTATATTATATTTCTGAATACTTTTGAAAATACAAAATTCTGTTTATTAATTAAAATTATAATAAATCTAATATCTAAAAGTTTTTATAACATATTTATGTCATTTAACATAATTTTCTTTATGGTTTATTTTAACTTAACACTACTAAATTAGTTCAAATCTGGTCGTAGATAAACTTGACTTTGTCCTGTTATTTTGATACGGTAAATATAAGAAACTCATAATAAAACAAAATTTTATCTTCTTATGTCCAAAGATATTAATGAAGGGACTGTAGACGAATTATCTAGACTATTGAACAATATTTCATTACAAAATAGACATCTTGTTAGTAACAATCAAGTTAGTAATAATCAAATTTCAAGAATGGCAAATGATGGTCCAGTTCAAGTTCCCCCCTTTTCTCTCTCTATCGACCCTCTAAAGTACATAGGGAAATTACCTGACTTTAATGAAGATTTTGGAGATTTACAAAATTTTACAAATCTTATAGATAAAATACATCCTTTATTGCTAAGGTACGACCCCTTAAGCCAAAGTATTTTTTCTGATTCAATAAAATATAAACTAAAAGGAAGAGCAAGAGAAATGATTGAGATAAATAATCACGTTAAAGGTTGGTTAGAAATTAAAGAAATACTAATTAACAACGTTGGAGATCGTACTAGTTTGGAGGAATTATTTGACGAATTACGTGGTACAAATTTTAGGACAAGTTGTATAGAATTTTACAACAAATTAAAAACAGCCTTAACAAGACTTAACGTAAAAACAAAACTCTCGTTTTCGGACGACCTCCACGCGATAGAACAAGCTATTAACAATAATAAAATTTCAGCATTGAACATATTTAAGATCAAGACACCAGAACCCATGAGATTCATTTTATACTGTAGAAAACCGAAAACGTTAGAAGAGGCAATGGACATATTACACGAAGCTGGGTATGCATATAGAAACTTTGGGAACAGCAATAGTAATAGGAACTATAATAACCAAAATATTCAAAAAAATAATAGCAATACCAATACTAGAAACGTTAGAAATACAAATAATAATAATAGCAATAACAATAGGATTAGCCAAACAAATCATAGAAATTTCCAAAATAATCCAAATAATAATAATAATAATAATAATAGTAGGTTTAATAACAACAAAAATAGGCCCAATAACTATAACCTTTATAGTAATAATATTGGTAACTTTAGTCAAAATAGAAATCAGCACTTGCAAAATAGAAATAATTACAATAATTTCAATAATAGAAATAAATGTTCTTACCCAAATCAGGAAAACCAAAATTCAAACCACCAAGAACAACTGCCACAAATAGCAAATATACCCCAAAACCCTTATAGGAACAACTTTTATCCTTATAGAAATCCAAATACAACATCAGAATCGATGGATATTAATATTAATATGGCTCCTCAAAATAATCAAGATAAGGAACCACCACAAGCCCAAAATTTTCACTTAGCGGCCTCAACTACCAGCTTCCCTATATAATAGTTGACAGCAATACTAGACCGTTAAAATTTATTATAGATTCTGGAGCTACGCATTCTAAAATAAACCCCAATCTCTGTCAACCAAAATATTTAGAAAATAGTAATATCATACTAAAAACAGTTCAACAGAAAATTCAAATAACTCAAAAAGCCGTTATTCCGTTATTCAAAGAATTCGGTAGTCCAGATACAAAAGTTGAATTTTACGTATTTCCTTTTCATGAAAAATATGATGGTTTAATAGGAAACAACATTTTAATACCCCTTAAGTCAAAAATAGACTACGAAAAAGAAATACTAATAATAAATGATAATAAAATAAAACTACATTTTTCATATAAACAAGAAAATTCTAATTATAAAATAAAAGCAAAAGGAAACTATACATTGCCTATTCCAGTCCAACAAAGAGAAGGTCTAGCTTATCTAGAGGAGCAGAATTCCCTAGATGGCACTGTCACTATCTTTAATTATTTTCTTAAAAGAAAAACTAGTATTAACCGTCACTATCCTTATTTTTATACCCTACACCTATAGAATAGGTAAAGGGGTATATTAACTTTGGTATGGTGTTTGTAACCACTTAAAGGAAGCGAGCTAGATATGGAAAAGTATATATATTTGTGATCAGCGTGACCGCCTTAGTCGATATAGCCATGTCCGTCCGTCCGTCCGTCCGTCCGTCCGTCCGTCCGTCCGTAGGCACGATAACTCAAAAAATAATGGAGCTATCTTGATGATATTTTAACTGTAGGTTACTAGGACTGAAAGTACGGCGGGGATTGCATATGGGCGAAATCGGCCCATGGGTTCGGATTCTGGACCTTTTAATCGATCGAAGGGCTAACGAACATATATAAGAAATCACGATAACTCAACAACTAATGACGCTTTCTTCATCAAATTTGTGCTGTAGGTAACTAGTAATGAAACTACTTCGGGGATTCCGTAAGGTCGGGATTGGACCATGCGTTCGGAACCTAGAACTTTTTGATCGAATTTAGGCCAAACGAGCATAATTCCGAAACCAATGAAGATAGAACCTCCAAATTTGGTATCAGGGTGTCCCCTCCTATCTCCTAAGTGTCTTGAGAATTTGGGTCCCATTGGACTACTGGGTCGGGGACCAGCCACACATTTCCGAAGACCTTAAAACATATTTTTAAAATTAATAAAGATAACAACTTGAAAAAATGTAGAAGCTTCCAATTTGCCACAAGGGTGTTCTTTACTATCTCTTGCGTGTTCCCTTAATTAGGGATCAATTGGAGTGGTGGTTCAGTACCCCTCTCAGACCTCCCAAGTTTTAAAAGCTTATAATCGAAATTACTAAAAATAGTTACTTAAAATTAAGATAGATCGTTTAAATTGTGTACAAGTGTTAACTAGTACTATAAGTAAAGCGCGGGCTGTATAAGGGCGAAATCAGCCCATGGGTTCAGATTCTGGACCTTTTAGTCGGGGTCAGGGATAACGAACATATATTAAAAATCACGATAACTCAACAACTAATGAGGCTATCTTCATAAAATTTGTGCTGTAGGTTATTGGTAATGAAACTACGGCGGTGATTACGTACGGTGAGGATTGGACAATGGGTTCGGAACTGAGAACTTTTTTATCGAATTTAGGCCAAACTAGCGTAATTCCGAAACCAATGAAGATATAACCTCCAAATTTGGTATCAGGGTGTCCCTTCCTATTGCGTAAGTGTCTTTGAAATTTGGACCCCATTGGACTAGTGGGTCGGGGACCAGGCACTCAGTTCCGAGGACCTTAAAGCATATTTTCGAAATTAATAAAAATAGTAACTTGAAACAAATGTAGAAGTTTCAAATTTGGCCCAGGGTGTTCTTTACTATTTCTTCCATGCCCCCCTAATTTGGGATCATTTGGAGTGGTGGTTCATTAACTTAAAATTAAGATAGAACGTTCCAATTGTATACAAGGGTTAACTAGTATTGAAAGTATGACGGGACTGCATATGGGCGAAATCGTACCATGGTTTGGGGTTCTGGAACCCTTGAAAAGTTCAAGGACTAACAAACATATATCTTAAAACACCATAACTCAAAAAATAATGCCGGTATTTTGATGAAATTTAAACTCTAGGTTACTAGTAATGAAAGTACCATGGGAATTGGTTCTGGTTGAGTTTAATTTCAAAGCCAAAGAATATATTTCCTATGTCCTATGTGTCTCCGAAATCTAGACTTAATTGTAGTGGTTCAGCTATATTCAAAGGTACTTGCTGCATTTATGTAAAATTTATTTGAATATTTAAATGAATTATATGAAAAGGTCTAAATTTGTAATTGTATTTTAGAAATACATTTATTGCATATTTTGCGTTTGTAAGCTTTTCTATTAGGTATATAAACTAACCACTTAAAATAATTGCAATTTTTAAAAATTTGGATTATTAAATATATTATGCTTTGATTATCTTTTTATCACAAAATTTAATAATTAGAATTTTTTCATTTTGTAATTGAGTTGGAATAAATATATTTTCATTTATTTCAAGTTTGCTTGTTTTTGAATATTTTTAAATAGACAAATTAGTAAGAATTTGTAATATTTTTTAATAGATAATATAATTAGAAAATGTTTTTAGTATTATAAAGTTAATTTGGTTAGCTATGTCTTACGATCAAATTAATAACAGCTTTTATGGTGTTAAAATGACTTATGGATATGTCCTTAAATTTGAACCAAATAGGTGTAGGGTATTTCTAAGTCGGTTGCACCGACTGACTGTTTCTTTACTTGTTTTTATTATAGTTAGTAGATACAATATGTATGTTCTAGCGCAGGAAGTGACGTAACATAACAATTTTTACTATAAAAAAGTAAATGAAATAATTATATCAATTCTTGTGGTTACTTAATTTTGAATTTTTTCTGTTATAAGTGTTGTGGTTAATATTCTGTCTGCTAGACTATTTATCATATCAGTTCTTGTGGTTACAATTATTTTAAATTTTTTCTGTTATAAGTTTTGTGGTTAACTTTTAGACTATCTATTAAATTATATTCTAACTTAAAAATATGTTTGTCGTTCTATTTTTCTAGATATTTCTCTTTTTAATTAAATGTTTATGATATTATCATAATTGTCAAAAACGAAATTTTTGAATTAACTTTTGACTATATTATAAGAAATAAGAAAGAAATAACAAAAAAAAATAAAATTAAATTTGTGTAAAATTGTATTTAAAATTAGATTAGAATTAATTTTTAAACCAAAATTTATCTTGAATTATGGAATAAAAAAAATATTCTAGTATATGAAATTAGCAACATATGTTTGGTGGTTAAGATAATGTAAGTTATTGGAGGAGGGCGAAAGTAAGTATTAAAAAAAATTTTCTATATATTTTTTGAAACATATTAAAATTTTCTACTAACTTTTTATACCCGTATGACTATATAGTCCAAGGGTATAATAAATTTGCCATTACGTTTGTAATGCAGAGAAGGAGGGGGGGTAGATATAGACTCAAGTGTATGGATCGGATCAGAATCGAAAAATAAATCGATTTAGCGATGTATGTCCGTCCGTCCGTCCGTCCGTCCGTCATCACGATAACTCAAAAAGTAAAGGAGCTAGGATTATGAAATTTTCACAAATTCGTTTTTATGCAAAAAACGGAATCGAGTTTTAAATTCAGCCATTTTGGTCCACGGGTTCGAGTACCTGCCATACAACTTCTAATTTTATATGAGCATTACTCTTTACCTATGGAAGCTGCGTGTCTGAAATTTTGCCAAAAGTAGTGTAGTATTACAAAGTTACTGCAAAATTTGGTTGGTCTACTGCAGAGGGTTCGAGTAGCTGCCATACAACTCCTTCTTTTATATGAGGATTACACTACACCAAATGAAGCTGGGTGTCTGAAATTTTGCCAAAAATAGTTTAGTGTAATGGCCAAAGTTTCTGCAAAATTTGGTTGGTCTACTGCAAAGGGTTCGAGTAGCTGCCATACAACTCCTTCTTTTATATGAGCATTACTCTACACCTAATAAAGCTGAATGTTTGAAATTTTGCCAAAAGTAATTAACCGGAACATATAATGTATATGTTACGGTCATACGGGTATCCCAGAGTTGACACAGTCTACTCTACTACACTCTTCCTCGTTTATTTTAGAAGCTACAATATTAGTTGAGGGAAATATTGGTGCCGGTAAATCTTATTTCCTCGAGAACTTTTTTGAAGGAAGACCTGAGTGCACTGTATTACCTATATGAACAGATGGAGAAAATATGCGATTTTCGTGGAGAAAATATGTTACAGAAGTATTATGACCATCCATTAAAGTATGCAGAGAGTTTTCAGTCTCTGATACTGAACATAACGCTTAAACAAATGATTAGAACGATTCCGAGTGCACTAAAAATAATGGAAAGATCTGTTTTTAGTGCATTTAATGTATTCACGAAAAATTTAAAAGAAAACCATCATCTAACTCCAGTACAATACAATGTGCTGGAGGAATGGTATAATTTTTCAGTGCAGATGATAAAAACATGTCATCTGCTACCTGAATACATCATATACCTAAGATCTTCACCAGAGTTTTGCTTTAAACAAATTAAAAAGCGAAATAGACTGGAGGAACAAGGTATATCATTAGAATATTTGCGTCAGATTCATAAGAAACATGAGGAATTATTCTATTATGGAGCGAATTATAAAGGAATGCATATCATCGTGATTGATGTTGAAGAGCTTCAAAAAAGCGAAAAGGATGAGGAGTCAAAAATTATAACTGAAAATGAAGCAGATGAGGAAGATGAGGAAGATGAAGAAGATGATGAGCTATATGGACCAGCAGAAACTAAAATCCTGAAAAAAGAAAAAGCTGAAAAACGATTTTCAAGACCATCGGATATGTATACAAAGGTAAAAAAAACAAAAAAACAAAAATATTATATATATTTCAATAAATTTTTTTTTTTCTAATTCAGATTCATGGTTCAGTGCAACAATTCAAAAAGTGTTTATTAGATGTCTGTGATGGTATGGAGCGAGAGCAGATGATAAAAATCCTGCCAGAAAACATCAATCATTTGGAAAATAATTTAATGGGACATTATTTAAAACATCTATCATCAGAGTTGTTGGATGAAGATTGCTCAAAAACTTGATACTAATAATAATTATATAATTTATTGTAGATATAAAAAAAAAAGATAAAAATAAAAAAAAACAAAAAAATTAAAAAAGCTTTTTTAAAAAAAAAAAAAAACCAATTTCTATTTCAGATTCCCTCCTTTGCTTAAAAAGAAAATATAAATAATAAACATTTTTTTTTTGTTATTATTATTATTAAAATAATTTATATTACATTATAAAAACGTTTTTTTTTTATTTATAACAATTAGATAATTTTATTCAAAACAGCTGTGAGAGGTTGATATTTAAAAAATCTGTCATGCAACATTAAACAATATGCTGTGGTATTTTCAGGTATTTTCTTTGAAGACTTGAATTCAATTTTTACATCAACAGGTCCAGTTTTTAAAATTTCATCCTGATATTGACAATCTATAACAAAGATTGCCCCAAATGCCTTAAAGTTGTCCCAATTTAAAAGCGATTCAATTATATTATGAGAATAATAAGTTTTTCGAAAATGCATATACATCATAAATAATGTTGAAAAGCGATTTCTGTCAAAATGTAAATCTAAATTTTCATGTGGATAATATTCTGAATTTAGATGAACTTTTAAATTAATCAAATCACAATGATCAAAATGTGTTATATTTTTATCAACCTAATTTTTTTTATTTGTTTGTAGAGCAAATACAATAAAACGAGGTTTTTCAAGTTGTGTAGTTGTTTTAACATGCCACCAATAATGTTCACTATTAGATGGTAAATCTGGATAAGTGTAAAGATCCCAACTTCTAAAAACTATTGGAATAGATAAACCTTTATTGATTGATTGATATAAACTTATTTTCTCATTATCAGATAATTGAATATGAGGTATTTTCCATTGCAGTTTTGTTATATTAATTTTCACTTTTTCTATAGTATCACTCGTTATTATAGCATTGTTATCATCTGATGAACGAATTAAAATTAATTCATGATTAGCATTTGGTATTATTTTATTATAATCTTCAGCAAAACCCAATAATTTATTTATTGGTATATTAAAATTAAAAAATAGTTTTTTAATTTCAATGTTATCAATCGGCGACCAACTGGATGAATATAACATATCACTTTCATTCTTATTTAATGAAATATAATTTTTAAGCGTTGATGTGATACCAGCACTTCTATTAAAATCAATTTCTTGTCCATTTAAATTATAACTAATACTATTAAACAGGAAAGCAGCACAATTATTTGAAAATTCAGTTTTTGTTGGGACATTACCCTCAGCAGTTGTTGCAATAGTTCCTTCAATATATAAAAAACTCTCAGATGGAAGAACATTAATATTCTGATTTTGTATAGTTATTGTAATAGTATCACCATTATTAAAATTGTTATTATTTGGTGAATATGTATGATATTGTTTTCTTATAATTCTGTCATCAGAAGCAGGTTCTTTAAATATATTTAACATTTTAATTTTAAACCAATTGACTTTAAAAATAGTTTATTTTCAAATGTTAAAGGTTTTGATTTCCTTTTATACTGTTTCTCTTCAACAATCTGTGTGTGATTAATAAAATTTCTATTTTGATCTGAGTATTTATAGACCAAATTATCATTATTATTTTTATTATTATTGTTATTATTATTATTATTATAAATTATCATGATAATCTTTTTAAATGTAAACGTAAAGTAATAGTTTCACCCCTAAAATTTATTAAATTTCCGTCTTGATCCAATAATTTCAGTGTAATGTTGTTTATATGTTGAATAGTCACAGGTAAATAAATAACATTGTGTGGTGTTTCTATTATTTTATAACCTGGACTAACGTTAATTGAAAATTCATGAAGAATATGCGCTGACTTATTATTAATGTATGTCCCACCAATAATATTACATTCTATACGTATAATATTGATTCTATTAATGTTAACATATTGATCAGATTCATGAAGAGTTTTGGGTTGTAATATTTTTTTACTAAAACCTAATACTTCCCTAAGCGAGTTTGGTTTTGTAAAATCGATATCTTCTGAAGAAAAAATTTCTACTTTCATTGTATTATTATTTGCTTTCAATGAAATATCTATATCATTTAAAATATTTGAATTTATATATTGATCAATATCATCAATTTCATAAGATCCAATCGGAAGTTCAATTATTTGATCTCCTATATAGAACTTATTATTACTATGATCTATATTTGCAATTGAGTAATAAGTTTGAAAATATACTAATCCGCACACATATTCCCCCTTTAAATCTATTGTTGGGAAATATTCAGTATGAATAATTGATTGTTTGCTGTTAAAAGTTAATGTTAACGACATGATGTGTAAAATAAAACTAATCTTATTTTAAAATAGTTATTTTTATTTATTTATTTCAAAAAAAACATTCATTACAATTCAATAAAAATTTTAAACATAAATGTCCACAATTATATTTATTATTTTTTTGAAAGTCTTTAGTATTATATAATATATTATTACCTAAATATTTAACAAGTTCTTTGGGTGGTTTTAAATCACCATAACTATTAAAATATATTATTATATTATTTTTTTTCCAATAAGCTACCCAATGTGTGCCATTTCCAGATGAATCATCCAAATTTACTATACCACATTCAATTTCTCTACGTTTTCCTTTTGTTAAGGTATTTCGCATAAAAGTACCACGAAAATTTGTTATAAGTATTCTTTGAAAAATTAATTAAATCGATATTTGATAATGCTAAAAGAGCTACCTTAAAGAGCTTTTTTAAAAGTTTTTTGAAGAATTATATGGTTTTAAATACAATCCATACCCTTTTTTATAAGGTTTTAAATATAAGCCTTTACCAATAGCAATAGCCTCCATTGATTTATTATGCCTTTTATTTTCCTCCAATTCTTTTCTAGCATTAGATGCACTATTAATTGCTTTTGCAATACCAGCAGCGCCACCAGATAATGCACCAATAGCAGATAAACCAGATAAAATAGGTATCAAAAAAGGTAAAACTCCACCTATTTTCGGTATTGGAAGAACTCTAGGAATTTTCATTGATTTTGGTTTATTTTTAATTATTTTTTTTGCTGCTAATAAACCAATTTTTATTGAGTCATTTAAATTATTTGTAGAAGCTTTTTTTAAAACTTTTTTCGCCTCGTTAACAGCATTTTTGAATATTTTTAGATTATTTTTAAAATTTTTTCTCTCATTTTGTTTATTTGTCATTTTCCTTTTTTTAATACCCATACCAAATTTTGCTTTTATTTTCATAGTGTTAAAGACTAAAAATGAATTTAAACGTTCGTTAATTGTTGAGTCCGGTGCTTTAAATCTTATCCAAGCTTTATTATGCAATATTTTATCAGCAATATTTGCATTTTCAATATCTTTATATTTATTGTAAGCTATATCATGCTCTTTACAAGCCTCATCTAATTGATTAACACCACGATCCCCTCTACTTAAACGTTTTTCAAGTTTAGTACCAGGTCCACAATAATTATAACCAGGTAAATGTAGTTCAAATGGCAAATTATTAATTAATGAATTTACTAAACCTTTTCCTCCAATAGTTTTATTACAATTAACTGAATTTGTTTTATATGTTATCATTTTTATATTCTATTTTCAAATGAATATCAATAGCATAGATTCACTGTTTACATACATATAAAACATCTTTTTCTGTTAATAGTAAATTTAGTAATAAAGATGAAGTTTGTAAAGCAACACCACAACCCTAAAATTAAAAATTTTGACAAAACTGCTAATAATGAAAAAGAGATTCAAAAACATGGACCATTATTACCAAATAGTATAAGATGTCTTATCGTTGGACCATCAAATTGTGGCAAAACAAACTTACTATTGAGCATGTTATTTGATCCAAATGGTTTAAAATTCGAAAATATATATATATATTCAAAATCTTTACATCAACCAAAATATAAATATTTAAAAAAAGCGATTAAACCAATTAAAGGTTTGGGTTACTATGAATATTCGAATAATACAGACATAATAAAGCCCAATGAAGCAAAAAATAATTCTTTGTTTATATTTGATGATGTTGCTTGTGATAAGCAAAATAATATCCGTGACTATTTTTGTATGGGACGTCACAATGGTATTGACAGTTTTTATTTATGTCAATCTTATACACATATTCCAAAACACTTAGTGCGAGACAATGCCAATTTTATAATTATATTTAAACAAGATGATTTAAATATGAGGCATATCTATAACGATCATATTAATTCAGATATGTCGTATAAAAAATTTCAAGAAATATGTCAAATATGTTGGAAAGAACCATTTGGTTTTGTTTTTATTGATAAAAATAAAGGTCTTTTTAAGGGACGCTGCCGAAAGGGGTTTAATTACTTTATTGTTCTATAAATATATTGTAAAAAATGAAAAAAATATTAATCTGCATTCATACATAAAACAAGTAACACCTAAAGACCAGTAATAAACCGACCAGTAATAAACCGATCAGTAATAAACCGATCAGTAATAAACCGACCGGTAATAAACTGACCGGTAATAAACCGACCGGTAATAAACCGATCAGTAATAAACCATATACATGTGGAATGTAATAAATGGAAATCCACTTTTATGCACTTCGAAATTAATCTATTACAAAATATAATATGTTCTACTACTAATACTACTAAAACGAAATATAAAATGAAGATTATTTCCGGATTCTTTCTCTTCTTGAAAAAACCGTGGACGTGGATACAAGCAATTAAGGATTCGGAGAAGGAGAAGTTGTATTATATTTATTAATTAATATTTAATAACTAATTTGCACACTTATAACTTATTAATTGAATATTAAAATAATATTAATTGAATATTAAATAAACATATATATTTTATATATATTTCACTAAATATTTTGCTTTATGATTTTAATAAAACCATATGGGGGCTCAACCGGGATGTGCACGCTGACTCAAGAGCAAAAAGTAAAAAGAAGTAAAAAGAAGTAAAAAGAAGTAAAAAACAGCAAACTTATTAAATTTATTAAAAAAAAAAAAAAAATTTTATGTTGGTGAACAGATGTTTTTATATTTAATAATATATTTAAAATATATAAAAATGATAAAAGGGTACATATATTTTAATGCTAAGTTACAATTTACGTAGGCCGAGTCAAAGATTTCAGTGCAGCTAAAATTAAAGTTATTAATAAATTTTGCATAACGAACAATAAATTTTGTTAAAAGAAGTAAGAAATATAAGCAATTGAAATGAATTAATATTTAAATCATTTTAGGATGTTACTTAGAATTACCAAATTAACAATTTAAAAAAAAAAATTTTAATTTTATTTCAAAAATTAAATATTGCTATCAACTTATGAAATGTTCTGTATAAAAATTATAAACTGATATTAAAAATAAACTTAAAAAAAATATATATATCAAGAATTACTCAATCAAAAATTAAAACTTTTATAAATTTTATTACGAAAAATTAAATAGTTAAATATTGCTTATTAAAAATTACAGAATTGCTATTAAAAAAAAATATATATGGACTTATTATCGAAAATAAATTTTAGCAAAAATACCGAGAACTATATTGTAAAAATATACCTAAAATTTAAAAATTCTAAAAAAAAAAAATTATTTTGATAATTAAATATTGTTATCAACCGATGAGATCTTGTGTATAAAAATTATCTGATATTAAAAATAAACTTTAAAGCAAATATATATCAAGAACTACCTAATCAAAAATTAAAAATCAAAAATTCATAAATTTTATTACAAAAAATAAAATAGTTAAATACTGTTTATTAGGAATTACAGAATTTCTATTAAAAAAAATTTATATATGGACTTGTTATTGAAAATAAATTTAAGTAAAAATACCGAGAATTACAGTATCAAAAATTTAAAAAATTCTAATAAAAATTAATTTCAAAATTAAATATTGTTATCAACCTTAAAAATTATAATAAAAATTATTTTGAAAATTAAATATTGTCATCAACCGATGAAATCTTCTGTATGAAACTTATAGACTTATAAAAAAAATAAATTCAACAAAATATTAAGAACAAACTTTAATAAATTTCATTACGAAAAATTAAATATTTTACCAACAGATGATTCTAAACTGTATTAAAACAAATTTTATGCTTAACTAATTTACATTGTTACATTTATTAAAAAAAAAAAAAAATAAAAAATAAAATAAAAAAAAAAAAAGGGGAATAATAAATAAATAAAAACTTATTTTTAAATTTAATTATTATTTAAACAGAGGTTATTAATTTATTCAGAATGAGCGGGAGAAGGCGTCGCACAATACAGCGCAGCGACTCGATTGTTGATTTCGAGCCAACACCTCCTAATTTTTCTTCCCAAAACAACCAGGCTACAAAAATTAATTTTAGTGAAGCTGAAAGTGTGATTAGAAAGTTTAATGGTGATGAAACCATTAGTGTTAGGAAATGGATAGACGAGTTCGATCAGTATGCGAGCGTATTTCAATGGAATGAATTACAGAAATTCGTCTTTTGTAAAAGGTCATTAACAGGGGCTGCTAAATTATTCGTGGAATATGAAGCAAAACCTTTCTGCTACCGTGTTCTGAAGAATGAACTACTTAAAGAATTTGAAGCAAGGGTCACCAGTGCCGATGTTCACGCTAAGTTACGGCAAAGAAAAAAAAAGTATGAGGAATCTCTTCGTGAATATTTGTACTGCATGCTCGATATCGCCTCTCAAATTGAAATAGATGAAGCTTCATTAATAAATTACATTATAGACGGAATAAAGGACATACCTAGTAATAAAATGATTCTTTTTGGTGCCAAGACCATCTCTGAATTAAAGGAAAAATTACTGATATACGAAAAAATGACGAAAAGTGAAAGTTCAAAACCAACGTTGGATAAGAGAAATATAACTATAAGTAAAATAGAAGGAAGGGGAAAAATTCGTCAACGTTATTGTTTTAATTGCGGCTCAGTTGAACATGAAGCTCATAACTGTCCACGAAAAGGTAACGGCCCGAAATGTTTTAGGTGCAACAAATATGGACACAAAAGGCCAGAATGTAAGGAAGAGCCGGCGAGCGACTTCAATAGACATAGTGGTGTAAATAAAAATGCATCAACGCATTTTATAGAAAATCCGAAAAATAATATGCGTATTAGGGCTAAAATCAATAATATTGGTTTCGAATGTCTCATGGATACTGGAAGCGACATATGCGTGTTAAAAGAATGTTATTTTAATCTAATTAATCCAAATTATAATTTTAGGAATTCACCAATAGTAATTAATGGCTTAGGTTCTAACATCAAAACTAAGGGATCATGTAAAGCAGCCATAGAGATCAATGGTGAAACTTATGAAAATATAGAAGTTCATTCTGTGGAAGAATCATGTTTGAAACCCGATATGATAATCGGAATGAATTTACTGAGTCAAGCCACCGTCAATATAAGCAATGGCAAAATTGTTATCCAAAAGAACATGCCCGAAGGAAGGAGTATAAGCGGAGGTAATGAAGACAAAGACCGTTCATGCTATTTAACTAAAATTAGTTTGGACCAAAACTTGGAGGAACCTAAAGAAGTTTTCGGACTAACACACCTCGAAAAGAACGAGCAAAATAAGGTAATTGCTTTAATAAAAGACTACTCCCCAAAATTTCCAAAAGAATCAGCAGTTCGAATGAAGATTATTACGGTAGACGACAATCCAGTTTATAGACCTCCCAGGAGATTTCCACCATACGAACTCAAAGTTATCGAGCAACAAATCAACCAGTGGCTAAACGAAGGAATTATAAGGGAGAGTGCATCCGACTACGCAAGCCAAATAGTTCTCGTTAAAAAGAAGGACAATTCTTATCGTTTATGTATTGACTATCGCGGAATAAATAAAAAAATGATCAAAGATAGGTATCCTTTGCCAAACATCGAGGAGCAAATAGACAAATTGCAATCGGCCAAATATTTCACCACACTAGACCTTGAAAATGGGTTTCATCACGTAACGATAGAAGAGGAAAGCCGGAAGTTCACTTCATTTGTCGCACACTGCGGACAATTTGAGTTCAATAAGGTCCCATTCGGACTCTGCAACTCGCCCAGTGTTTTCCAAAAATATATCAATTTTATTCTTAGGGATCTCATTATACAAAGCCTAGTCATAGTTTATATCGACGATATCATCATACCGTCGCAGACGTTAGAAGAGGGCATCAAGCGATTGGAGATAGTATTGGATGTAGCTGCTGGGAACGGTTTGCGAATAAAGTGGCAGAAGTGCCAGTTTTTACAAAAGGATATTGAGTATCTCGGATATAGGATTTGTAATGGCAGTATTTCACCATCCAGCTTGAAGACAAAAGCCGTATTGAACTTTCCAATACCTTCCACAGTCAAAAATCTTCAAAGCTTCTTAGGATTAGCTAATTATTTTAGAAAGTTTATACCAAACTTTGCTACAAAGGCACGCTCATTACATGAACTTTTAAAGAAAAATATTTATTTCAGAATTGGACCGGTAGAAATGGCAGCCATCAACGAGATAAAACAAGCTTTATCAAGTAAACCCATTTTGAACATTTTTAGATATGGAGCAGATACAGAGCTGCACACTGATGCATCTCAAGACGGATACGGCGCAATTTTGCTGCAAAAGGACGGCACAGATGATTCACTTCACCCTATTTATTATTATAGTAGAAAAACCAACGAAGCCGAGAGAAACTATACGTCATACGAGTTGGAAGTGCTTGCTATTGTTGAAGCTTTAAAAAAATTCCGGGTTTATCTACTTGGCCAAAAATTTAAGCTAGTTACGGATTGTAAAGCGTTTGAAGGTACCATGAAGAAGAAAGATCTCACAACTAGGGTTGCTAGATGGGCTCTGTTACTGGAGGAATTTGATTATCAGCTGGAACACCGAGCTGGTAGTAAAATGCGGCACGTAGATGCTCTGAGCAGAAATCCGATCGTTATGTGCATGTTCCAAAAAAGCGAATTCTTAACAAAGTTAGTAGAAGCACAACAGGAAGACCAACACTTACTTGCCATCATTGAAATACTACGAGAAAAACCGTATAAAGATTACATTATTCAGAACAAAATTCTTTACAAAAACATAAATAATAATTTGCTTTTTGTCGTTCCAGATTCGATGAAAAATTATATCATTAAAGAAGTTCACGAAATGGGACATTTCCATCACAAGAAGATGAAAGAAATTATCGAGAAAGATTTCTACATTCTAGACCTTCAACCTAGAATAGCAACGCATATAAACAATTGCGTACGCTGTATATTAGCTGAGAGGAAGACGGGAAAGGCAGAATGTTTGCTACAACCAATCCCGAAAGGAGAACGCCCACTCGAAACATTGCATATCGACCACTTGGGACCAATGACAGCTACAAAAAAGAATTACAAATATATATTTTCCGTAATCGATGGATTCACCAAATTTCTTTGGCTTTTTCCGACCAAAACACTTGGCAGCGAGGAAGCTATACAAAAATTCGAGATAATTGCAGAAACTTTTGGTTATCCAGAAAGAATAATAACAGATAAAGGAGGAGCCTTTACATCAAACCTATTTCAAAATTATTGTAAAGAACGAAACATCCAACTGCATTTCATCACTGTCGGAGTACCACGAGGAAACGGTCAGATCGAAAGGGCTCATTCTGTAGTGATAAAAACTTTAACGAAACTTTCTTTAGAAGAAAACGAAAAATGGCACAATTATGTCAAGCCGGTACAACAAATAATTAATGCGACTTATCAACGCGCAATAAAAACCAGCCCATTTCAGCTGCTTACGGGTTGTGCGATGAAAACTCAAAAAGATTTAAGAATTATTGACACTATAAATGAAGAATATATAAAAGAATTTGAAGATGAACGTCAAGAACAACGTGAGAAGGCAATAAAAGATATTGCCGCTATCCAGGACGAAAACAGAAAAACATTCAATAAGAAAAGAAAGGACGCCACAAAATACCAACTTGGAGATTTGGTAGCTATTGAAAAGGCACAATTCGGAACTGGTTTAAAAATTCGTCCAAAATACCTAGGACCATACCGGATAGTTACTATCAAAGAGTTTGATAGGTATCAAGTCCAGAAAGAAGGAGAACATGAAGGGCCGAATATGACTGACACGAGCGCAGATAGAATGAAACCTTGGATAAATTTCGAAGATGCGTAATAACTCTAACTAAATTAACATTCTTTTTTAGACATCTTCAGGGGCCGAAGATCATCAGGAAAGGCCGTGTGGAATGTAATAAATGGAAATCCACTTTTATGCACTTCGAAATTAATCTATTACAAAATATAATATGTTCTACTACTAATACTACTAAAACGAAATATAAAATGAAGATTATTTCCGGATTCTTTCTCTTCTTGAAAAAACCGTGGACGTGGATACAAGCAATTAAGGATTCGGAGAAGGAGAAGTTGTATTATATTTATTAATTAATATTTAATAACTAATTTGCACACTTATAACTTATTAATTGAATATTAAAATAATATTAATTGAATATTAAATAAACATATATATTTTATATATATTTCACTAAATATTTTGCTTTATGATTTTAATAAAACCATATACATATATATTAAAATGAATATTAACAAGAAGAAGGAATTGATTAAAGCTCGCGAGGCTCTAAGAAAAAAATATATAATGCTTAAAACAGGAAAAGAAGAAGAGATTGGAAGATTAGAGGAAACTTTTAAACCAATTACAGAACCACTTAAAAAAGTTATTAATATTGTAAAAGACGGAATAACTAATGATTCAGAGCCGAAGATAAAGAAAACGGAAAAAAAAATATTGTTTTAAAAAGGGAATATGATAATAATGATGATCATCAAAAGGAAAAAAAAAATATTCTTTTAAAAAGGGAATATGATAGTGATGATGATCATGATAGCAATAATATTGATGGTATTGATAACTTTACTTTAAAATATAATGAAAATAATGATACATTATTTCCAAGTACTAAAACTTCAACACCAATGCCTAGTAGAAAAAAAAATAAACTCAATGAAAATAATAATGATGTTACTATAACTAATTTTTTAAATAATTCAAAATATGATAAATCATACGGTCCGTATTATGATATGGAAAGTAATAGTCTAAAGTTGGGTAATCCAAAATTTCATGTTAATGAATCTAATCAAAATATTATACTTAACGATAATGAAATATATGAAGGCACCATAGGATTACATGAATTAATATTCATGAAAAATCCTAAAAATTATAATAATGCAGATTTAGAACAATATCGAAATATTTTATTGAAAACTAATGCTCATATGATTCATTATAATCCTAACACACAAATAAAAGGAAATAGAAGTTTTAAATATAAAAATATTATTCGAAAATTATTTCCATCTCAATATAATACGCGATCGAAAAACCAATCAAGTAATATTAGTAGTGAAGGAAAAGGAATAGATATAATGAAAAATGTATATGATTTAAAATCTTATTCAAATAAAAATATAGATTATGTGTACTACAATGATCCAAATGAATTAGTTGAAAGATTAAAGTTATTAAAAAGCTCTCAAATGGCTGGTGATAATAATCATAATAATGAAATATTATCTATTATTGAAGAATTAAGAGAAGATGGTATTATTGTATAAAGAAGTATTATTTAAATTTTTTGTTATTCATTTACATCATGAGTAGAAGACAAGTTGTTAACGAATTACATAAACCAGCTCGTAAAAATTTCAAAAGGCGGCATGTTATTATTAAAGGCTTTGATGATCTTTGGCAAGCAGATTTAGTTGAAATGATACCATATAGTAAAGAAAATAACGGTTATCATTATTTACTTACTGTTATAGATACATTTTCAAAATATGCATGGGCTACGCCAATTTATAATAAAAGTGCTGTTAATGTAATGAAAAAACATTCTTTTAAAATCAAAACGTATACCAAAAAATTTACAAACTGATAGTGGAAAGGAATTTTTTAATAAAAATTTTCAAATCTTAATAAAACGAGGAAGATTATAGTTGCCCTTGTCAACTTTTAGATACCCGTGCATACCCACTAACTGTTATTTATTTCCCCTATGCTATTATAAATATTATAAAAAAAATATAAGAAAGTAAAATAGTTTAAAAAAAATTTAACTTATTAGGTATCCCATAATTTTTGATTAACTGATTATCCCATAAAAAAAAAAAAGTGTGTACATTTTTTAATAATGAATATGTATTAAATTGTTTTTTTTTTTTTGCATATACATAGTTTCAATGTATTTCTATATATAAAATTTTTGTCATAAGAATTTAAATAATTTTTAAATATAATCAAATTATTTATGTAAATAATGCGTACCTACCTAAATAGAATCAAAAAGAAAAAATTAATACGATATTTGATTTTTTCGTGTGGCAAATAATAAAACAAAAAAATTAAAATTATTGTACATAAAATATGTATAAAATTTTTTGCATTTAGTTTTAATGTATTTCTATTTATAAAATTTTTGGTAACAGAATTGAAATTACTTGTTACATATAATCAAATTGTTTATGTAAGAGAGAGTAAATAGTGCGTACCTACGAAGAATCAAAAAGAAAAAAACAAAAAAAAAATACCTAGTCAAAAAAATTAATATCATCATATTATTTGATTTTTACGTATATGCCAAATAATAAAAAAAATAATTTAAAATTATTGTACTTATATATACCTAGTATATGTATTGTTTTGTAACACATTTTTGAATTTTAAAATAAAAATAATAACAAAAAAAAAGAAATTAATAATTATTAAAATAATAAATGCGAGTTTTCTGTAAAAATTTTTATAGAATTAAAAAAAATAAAAAAACGTTTTGCCCCAAGATGGATTTGAACCCACAAATTTTTATTAAAATCTTACTGCCTTAACCACTGCACCATGTAATAAATAATAATATGATAACATTTTGTTTATTTTCTATTTAGTTTGTATTTTTATTAGTAATTTTTTTTTTTTAGTTATTAAGTTTGAAATATCCAAATAAATTCCCCAAAAATTTGTATGGCAGCTACCAGAAGCCTTTATCCGATTTTAACCAAAAACAATAGGGAACCCACAAATTGTCTAAAAATTACTTTGTGAAAGTTTCAGAACTCTAGCTCTTTTAGTTTTTGAGTTATCGTGCTGACGGACGGACGGACGGACGGACGGACACACATAGCTAGATCGATTCACTTTTCGATGCTGATTCGATACGTACCCTTGACACTATATCTAGCTCTTATATTTCGATGCGTTACAAACGGAGGAGTAATTTTAATATACCCGATGTTCATATATGTATGCACGGGTATAAAAATATAATATAAATCATTATAATACATATAGCATATTAAAAGCTTCTATTGTTGAACGTTTTAATAGAACACTAAAAGAAAAAATGTGGAAAGAGTTCAGTTTTAATGGTAATTATAAATGGTTAAATTTATTGAAAAAACTTTTAGATGATTATAATAATACCAAACATGGAACAATTAAGAAAAAGCCTAACGAAGTTAATAAAACAAATGAAAAAGAAATTTTATCAACAATTTATAATCGAGTGAAAATAATTGAACCAAAAATTCCTAAATTTAAAATTGATGATTTGGTTCGCATTAGTAAATATAAGCATATATTTGAAAAAGGTTATACACCCAATTGGACTACAGAAATTTTTAAAATAAAAAAAGTTAAATTAACTTACCCATTTGTTTATTTACTGGAAGATTATCAAGGTAATCCTATACAAGGAAACTTTTATGAAGCAGAATTAAATAAAGCCAAATATCCAGATTTTTTTTTTTATTGAAAAAGTTATTAAAAGAAATGGTAATAAGTTGTTTGTCAAATGGCTTGGATTTTCATCAGAACATAATTCATGGATTAATAGTAATGTATTGTCAAATTAAGTTTAAAATATTAATAATGATTGTTAAAATAAAAGAAATAAATAAGATAAATAAAAATTTGTTTATTTTACATAAAATAATAATTTTTTGTTTTTTTTTCTTAAGAAATAGTCATATGGTATGTTTGTTTATATTTTCTTAAATCTATTACATTAAAGTTTGACTTAAAACTAGTATCTTGAACAATTATCTCTTCTATTTCACCATTAGTCATCATACATAAAAAAAGTTATTCGATATCTATAAGACAATTTAAATAAATATAAATAGCCCTTACTGATAAAAAAAAACATGTGGTAAGCAGTATAAAATAAAGATAAGTATTTCATCACACTATAAAAAGTTTCTAGTAAATTTGTGGTTACCTTTGTTTTATTAATTAGTTAAAAGAACTATAACAAAAAAAAAATAAATAATTTGATATAAAAGTATAGTATAAAAACAAGTAAAAGTAAGAATTAGAATTTATCCATAACCGGTATTTTATTCATTAATAACACAAAAAAATTAATTTAAATTTCGTAGCCCAATTAATAGCAGAGGTTTTATATAGAAATAAAGAAAATAATTTTCTGTATAAAGAACATCTAGAACAAATTCAAGATTTCTATAATCGTTTAACACGAGAGTACATAAATGTGGACATGGTGAAATCAAAACATGGTAAACATTATACAAATTGCTGTTGGGCATCTGATTTCGCAACTGCAGGTCCTGATACCTGTGGTTGTGTTTCATTTCACAATCAATATGAGAGAATTATAGAATTATTAAGATTATTTTATGCAAAATATTATTGAAATAAAATTTATTTGAAAAATTAAATTTTTGTTTTACTTCTTACCATAGATACCTACTTCAACTTTTTTCTTCACACAAGAAATTATGATAAGAAAAGAAATTACGAAAAATAATAATATGACCTATATTATAAAATATTAAATTACTCAACAACCTTGGACTTGAAAAAATGTTATATTATTTTTTTTTTTTCTTCTAGTTTATTATAGAGTTCATTGACAACATAAAAAAATTCAACTGATAAGAGCGCAGTGTGTTTATATATTATCTAATATACAAAATGAGTGGGTGACTATGACTTGAAAAAAAGTTTATTTACTATTTTATTCAACTGATATGCGAGTAGTATATTTATATTTGGTTTTGTTTAGTTTTTTAAACACTCAGAAAAAAATTAATTATTCTCATTTTTTATTTAAAGCTAAATAGAAACAATGAAGTTGGAATTATGATGGTGTAAAATTTTGTATTTTAGCTGTTTGAGTCTATTTAATTAACATTAGGAATTATATTAAAAATAATTATTAATTAATAAAAAAATGTCTAATTTAGAAACAAAAGTAATAGGCGATCAGCAATAAAAACAACAAAATATATATTTCTTTATTTAATTTAAATTTATTAAACAATTTTTTATAAGTGTATTTATAAAACACTGATATTGTACAATTATCATATTTTGTTGTTTACTATATGACTGCATATCAAAAAAAAACAAAAAAAAATTTTTTTTATTTATTGAAATTTAAAGGAATCATACATGCATTCTGTAATTATTTCTTATGAGGCAATTCTGTATTATGCGGAATACTGTAATTATTTCAAACCTAAATTTCTGTAACGTGAGAAAAAAGTAATAGGAGCTCAGTTGTAATAAAAACACATGAAAACATTTTTTAAAGAATACAATTTATTATTATTAGATCATACTTATAAAAATATAGATGTTTGGAAATTAAAGTTAAATTATACAATTTTTTTATTAATTTTTATATAATGCCAAATTCTAATTCCACTGTTTTCGCCAGATGTTCTATCACTTTCAAGAACATATTTCCTGTGTTCAATTCATCAAGAACATCGGTACTTATTTTATCATACCGTTTAGGTAGAAAAAGTTTCAGGTTTCCTTCCAAGACGAGAACCACACTTGTTCCATATTTAGTTTCCATCATTTGAGCTCCAACTATTTTGTATTTATGATTTAAAACTAAATCGCGAATTTTTTTAAAATCCGTTGATTTAGTTTCATTTAAAATTGTACAAGCTGTTGACATTTTTTTTTTGGTATATTTAAAGCTTGTTCTTCAAATTCTAATATTCGATGAATGGTATTTTATTAAAGAATCAAATGCTTTTATAATAAAATTTTTTGTAAAAAAAAAACAAAGAAACCACAAAATAATAACCACAAAAATTTTTTTCTATTTTCTTTATTTAATACAAAATAATTAAATTGATTACAAATTAATTTTATAATGTGACCATGCTAATGTATCTATATTATTATTTTTAATATATCTCTTATCATCTAAATAACTAAGCGAAATTTTATTAAATGATTGTGTATATATCTTATGCAATTTACTTTTAAATCTGAACATTCTATGGTAATACAATTTTCTTTTGAACAAACAATCTCTATAATTACTTAATGTTAACATCTTTAAGACATTTCTTTTAACACCTTTGGCTTTAATAATTTCTTTTTTCTTAATAATATCAACTGAATACATTTTAGCTCTTAGACCAATAAATTCTCTTATTACACTACTCTTACCACTATTCGTCTTTCATCATACCCAAAATTTTTTTATTATACCCGTATGACTATATAGTCAAAGGGTATAATAAATTTGCCATTACGTTTGTAACGCAGAGAAGGAGGGGGGGTAGATATAGACTCAAGTGTATGGATCGGATCAGAATCGAAAAAAAAATCGATTTAGCTATGTATGTCCGTCCGTCTGTCCGTCCGTCCGTCTTTTCGTCTGTCCGTCCGTCCGTCCGTCCGCACGATAACTCAAAAACTAAAGGAGCTAGGATCTTGAAATTTTCGCAAATTCGTTTTTTTGCAATAGCCGTCATCGCTATTTAAATCCAGCCATTTTGCTCAATGGGTTCGGGTAGCTGCCATACAACTTCCTTTTTTATATGAGTATTTCTCTGTAGCTATTACAGCTACGTGTCTGAAATTTTGGCAAAAGTAGTTTAGTTTTATGGCCAAAGTTTCTGCAAAATTTGGTTGGTCTACTGCAAAGGGTTCGAGTAGCTGCCATACAACTTCTTATTTTATATGAGCATTACTCTATACCTATTGAAGTTGGGTGTCTGAAATTTTGCCAAAAGTAGTTTAGTGTAATGGCCAAAGTTACTGCAAAATTTGGTTGCTCTACTGCCAAGAGTTCGAGTAGCTGCCATACAACTCCTTCTTTTATAAGAGCATTCCACTACACCTAATAAATCTAATATGTTTGAAATTTTGCCAAAAGTAACGAATGTTTATAATAATAATAATATAATGTTTATATAACGGTCATACGGGTATCCCAGAGTTGACACAGTCTACTCTACTACACTCTTCCTCGTTTTTTAAAGGAATTTTATAAGGATTGTTTTCACTATAATCTGAAGTATCGAATCGTTCTTCTATATCCGGTATGATATCATTATAGTAATCTTCTGTTGCGATTGTATAAATAAAAGAATCAGTATCCATATAGTTTAGAGTAAGATTGTCTTTATATTTAATTTTCATATAACCATAATGAAAATCATACATTTTCCATTTTGAGAGTTCTAGAACTACAAAACCAATAAATATTGGTTTATTATATAAAACAGAACCTTTGTTCATTTGAATGGCACACATGTCAGTTGCAAATTGGGAAATTAGATTTAGCAATTAATGCTCGCGCACCTAATCGTCTGCCTCTGCTTTCCCATTCGGTAATAATTTTTACAACTTTCCTTTTATCAACATTCTCCATTGTTTTTCCATATACAGCATTATTTTGTAATTTAAAATAATTTTTTTCAAAATCATTTTTTGCTTTTTGTCTATGATCATTATTTAAATCAATATAATTTTTAAGCCAAGGTGATTGTTTGAATTTTAAAATTCGATTAATCTTTTTTAATTTAAGACCATATTTTATACATTGTTGTAAATTTCTATAATAAATTATATAATTTTTTTTTTCTTCAAAATCTGCCACTAATTTTTCAGTCTTCATAAAATTATTTTTTTTATTTTCCGCACAAAATGGTAAATCATTATGATCATCATGTAAATATATTGGATATTCTATATCTACTTCCAATATGTATCCAATATCTGAATTTAATGGAGTATTCATAAAATCTATATCTGAAATATTATCAACCCATTCAAAATTGGAAATGGGTAAATACTGAGACATAGCCCAACCATACAGATTTACTACATCATTGTAAATTATATATTTTGATTGTTTTGTTTTATCAAAATTATCCATATATTTATTATTACCAATAGAACATCTTAATGAACGTTGTGTAATACCACCTCTAATACCTCTTTTAATAAAATTAAACATATTAATATCAATAAATAATTCTATTTTGATATTAAGTTTTTTTAGCATTGCATCCCATGATAATCCGGGAGTTGTATAATAATGACATGGATCTAATGAATAAATGCCTTTACAAATATTTCGATAATTTTCAAAAATATCGCATAATAGAAAAACATCTGTTTTTAAATAAACTTCCAAATAATCTTGAAGATTTTTACATTTAAATGTTTCCCATACTTTTTTTGCATGATTATATTTCTGAGCAAGTGGTATTAGAAAAAGTATTATTAAAGTTTTCTTGTAAAGGTAAATATGAATATTTTAATTTTTCCCATAAATCTAGATATTCATATGGAAATACACCTTTTTTTCTAATTAAAGCAAATTCATCATTATTCGGGAACATTTCTTTAATTGTTGACATATTTTCATCAGATATATTATTTGCCAATGAATCTAAACTGGCAGGCATAAATCTAAATGAATCTAAAAATCTTAATTCAATCATTTCATTATTAACATTAATTACTCTTGATAATGAAATATATTTTTCCTTGTTAATTGGTATTATTTTAATTATAGAAGAATGCTCTGATAATGTTTTTATAAATTAGTGACAGTCATAACCAGATAAATTATGTAAAAATATTGGAAAAAATTTGGCAACTTTATAATTTAAATTACAGCTATTGTGTGCTGGACCTCGATATTTTCCAGTTAGGTGACAATGATCGGCAACTCTACTTTCCAAATCTAAATCTTTTTCACATATATGACAGAATTTGCTTTCTTTTTGAATCTGTTTTTCGTAATTTGTTAATGGTTGCATTGGTATAACATTTAATATATATGAAGAACTTAACTTTTCAATATCTTCTAATAAATTTTTTTATAAATTCAGTTATACAATTTTCTCCTGTATACATCTTAAATATATTTAATTTTGTATTAAAGCTGCAATTAATATAATATGCAAATGAGCAAGGTTCATTGTTCATTTACATCTGTTGTTGATGATATTAATGAATCTGGTAAACAAGTATCTATGTTGTTAAGTATACATTCAAAATCAGCATATATTGTAAAAGGTACATCTAATTTTTTATGATAGTTTTGAAACTGTAATATTGAATTTTTTTTATCTGGCAAATAAGTCACAAGTTTATTGCATTCGCTTTTATGGTGTAAAAGAGCGGACTCATTATAAAAATATAGTAAACAATTATTACACATTAATATTTTTCTACAATGTTTTGTTACTTGTCTACCTAATAAAGCAGATATATTTTTTATCCAAACATAATGTTTTTTATCTTCATCTTCAATCAATAATAAATTAATATGAATTGATTTTTCTTCTAATGTTTTATAAAACGGTCCAATTATTTTACAAGAAGTGTTATTAAGTTCATAACCGAAAACATTTATACTAATTGATGGATTCATTTCTTCAAAAAAATGTATATCATAAAGTTTTAATGGAAATTTTAAATTTTGAAAATTTAAAGTAATTTTATCATTTATTATTATTTGATCAGCTGCTATATTAGCTATTTTATAAATAGATGTTCGATTTAAATCTCTTTTACATTGACCATTATATAAAGCTGCAATTATACACCATTTAAAGCAATATTCATCATTGTTTTTTATATTGATACAAGCATGTTTTTTTTTAATTTCATTTGGTAGTGGTAAATATTGCGAACCTTTAATTGGCGTATATTGATTAATATTGATTTCAATGTGAATTATTCGCAATAGCGCCCAACCGCTATCTCTGTCTTGAAATTCATCTGTTTTCGTTATAATTTGTTGTACCATATAATCATATGCATTTGATAATTCCGCGAATTGATTAATTATTTTAATTTTTGTATTAAATGATTTTATAGATAATTCTGTTTCAAAATTAATTTCATCATCTTTTTCTTGTGTAACTTTAATATACTCATTAAATAATTCTATATTGAACTTTATTGATGTATGCTTTTTTAAACAGTTTTCCAATAATTTAATAATTTGTTCTTTTGAATTATTTAAGAAATCTTGTGGTAAAAGTAGTTCTTCCTTCTCGTTTTCCAAAATATACTCTTCAACGCGTTCATTGAAAGAACTTTTAACACATTTCAAATATTTTTGTATAAAGACTCCAGCATTCTTTTTATGTTTGAATGTACGTGTATGATAAGACCATTCCTTTAATCACCAGGTACATCAATCATACAATCATAACATTTTCTTGTTGGAATAGCAATGTTACCATCATTTTGTCGTTTAGCCATTTTAAATAAAAAATTATTATTTCATTTATTGAAAATGAATTTATTACTGATTTTTTGGAATACATGTTCTATTCTTATATAGGTTTTTTTTTTTTTTTTTTATTGTATCGTTACTCTATTTACATAAAAAAAATATTTAAGGTTTTAATTTTGCTTAGTCATTAGAAATAGTATCATAGATCTCTTTAGTTTTAAATTCCATTTTTTCTAATCTTTGATTTATAAAATACATTGGGTTTTTTATTTCAAATTGTAATGATTCTTTTAAATCATTAATAGTTTTATCTAACAATGTTGTTAATTTACTATCCATTCTATCTATATCATCTTTAAATTTTTCTTTTAATTCCTTCACAATTCTTTCAAAAGTATTTATTTTTTGTCTTTCTATTTGAATAAGATTTTTCATATTGATTTCTAGTATTTCTTTATAAAATAAAATTTGCTCATTAACGTATTGTTTTGTTGCCGCATCATTATTTGCATCTGGATTTTTTACATTTTTCAATTGTTTATTGTCTACATCAAAATCACCAGTAGAATATAACTTGAATCCAATCCCAGGTTCACCTTTAATAGCAGTATTTGGTTTTCTTCTTAAACCGTTACGTCCGAATTTGTCAACAGGCATTTTGATACTCATTGATAATTACAAGGTATTAATTAATTTAAATAAACCATAATAAATATTGAATTATTTTATTTTTGTTATTTCTTTTTTATTTCCTATAATATCATCTAAAGTTAATTCAAAAATTTAGTTTTTGACAATTATGAAAATACGATAAACATTTAATTAAAAAGAGAAATTTATAGAAAAATAGAACCACAAACATATTTTTAAGTTAGAATATAATTTAATAGATAGTCTAAAAGTTAAACACAAAAGTTATAACATAAAAAATTTAAAATAATAGTAACCACAAGAACTGATATGATAGATAGTCTAACAAACAGAATATTAACCACAACACTTATAACAGAAAAAATTCAAAATTAAGTAACCACAAGAATTGATATGATTATTTCATTTACGTTTTTATAGTAAAAATTGTTATGTGACATCACCTCCTGCGCTATAACATACATATTGTATCTACTATAATTTTTAATTTAAAAAAAAAAAAATTTTTTTATTATAACCCAATATTTTATTAGATGGTTATATTTAACACGATTAATTACAATAGCTGGCGATCCTACCGACTGCGCCAGTTTTATATATTTATATATATATATATTGTGAAAAAAAAAAAAATTAAAATAAAATATGATCTAAATAAAAACACAATTTTTATATTAAACAATTTATTGACTTAAAAACTTAGATTAAACTTAGACTAAATTATAAAAGAAAGTTTTCAATATAAATTATAAAATTAATTTCTTTTTAAAATTACAAAACCAAATTATTATTATATTATCTTTTTTTACTTTTCATTAATTATCCTAAAAAAAAAATACAAATTGCTTAATACAAAAAAATATATTAATAATCAATAATATACTTAACATCGGTTTCCAATATTGCAACACACAAGAAGAAAAATAATTTATTTTTGTTGTAATTTGACACTTACATAAATGTCAAATGATTGGTTCCAAAACGAAATTACAACATATTTAGAATGAAAAAAAAAAAACTAAGTCATATATCAACGTTCGTTAACATTTCATTTTTTTTTTTTTAATGAAATATGATCTAGTATAAAATCGTTCAACTTAGTTTAATATTTGAGTACTTGAATAATAAAAAAAATATTATATTTCTTGCGTTAGGTCAGGAAACCTTTAATTGTTATTTATTACGTAATGAAGATAATTAAAATATATTTGTTTGGAAATTTATATTAAGGAAAATTTCGTATTAAGTATTTTAAAAATAGAAATTATGTCTTGATAACAAAATTTATGAATTCTGGTTCTGAGAATGTGCTTGAATGATCTTGTTCAAGATTTCGTTAGATGGATATATGACTATAACTCTTTCTTACGTTTAAACTAAATTCTAATAATGTTTCTTCTTTTTTATTTTATTTTATTTTAAATTTTATTACGTATTACAATAAGTATTTTATTTCATATTACAAACAAAACAAAAACGTTTAAATAAAAAGTACGTTGTACTTGAAAATATTTTTTGCTTGTTCTTATTTCACGCGACACGATAATTTTTTATGCAATGTTCTGACTTATATTATATACTAGCTAAACCCCGGTGCGCGTTGCTGCGCCTCTCAATGGAGGTTTAATTGAAGTTGATGTTACTGCAAAAAGTTAACACAAAAATTACACACGGTTTACACATGTAAATTTTAAAATGTATGAAAGAAATCTTTTTAAAACGATTTTTCTAGGATTATTCTAGTAATTTTTGAAACTTTCGGTAATTCAAAGCAGTACAAACTACTTTAAAAATTTTGCGTAATTTATTTCCAAAAAAAATTTTTTGATCAATCGTAGGACCGACTACACTTTCTCTTTGGGCAAAGTAGTATTGCGCAAAATTTGACGTAATTTGCTTCCATATCTTTGTTTTGTCAATCGTCGGGCCGGCATGGGTAAACCAATTGCAAGTCTGTAAAAAGAGTTAATTTCATTCTCAAAACGAAACACATATACAAAATTTGAAGAAAATCGGTTAAACCGTTTCTAATTTAGAGTAAAGTAACCAAAAACTTTATAAAAAGCTGTTGGGCCTCAATGGGTTAATGAACAAAATTTTCAATAAAATTTTTTTTGGGACTTTCTTTTAAGCCAAAGCAGAATTTCGTAAAATCGGACAGAATTTGGACACAAAATTTTTTTTGACCACCCGTCGGCCCGACATGGGTTAACAAATTCCAAAACTGTTAGTAGTGTCAACTCAATTCTCAAGGAGCATCACGTATACAAAATTTGAAGCCAATTGATCAAACCGTTTCTAATTTAGAGTAAAGTATTGAAAAAACATATAAAAAGCTGTTGGGCCGCAATGGGTTAATGGAACTCAACAAAATTTTTTTTGGGACTTTCTTGTAAGCCAAAGAAGAATTTCGTAAAATCGGACAAAATTTGAACCCAAAATTTTTTTTGACCACCCGTCGGTCCGACATGGGTTAACAAATTCCAAAACTGTTAATAGTGTCTACTCAATTCTCAAAGAGCATCACGTATACAAAATTTGAAGTCAATTGGTCAAACCGTTTCGAATTTAGAGTAAAGTACTGAAAAAACCTATAAAAAGCTGTTGGGCCGCAATGGGTTAATGGAACTCAACAAAAATTTTTTTGGGACTTTCTTGTAAGCCAAAGCAGAATTTCGTAAAATCGGACAAAATTTGGACACAAAATTTTTTTTGACCACCCGTCGGCCCGGCATGGGTTAAAAAATTCCAAAACTGTTAATAGTGTCAACTCAATTCTCAAGGAGCATCACGTATACAAAATTTGAAGTCAATTGGTCAAACTGTTTCGAATTTAGAGTAAGATATTGAAAAAACCTATAAAAAGCTGTTGGGTCGCAATGGGTTAATGGAACTCAACAAAATTTTTTTTGGGGCTTTCTTTTATGCCAAAGCAGTATTTCGTAAAATCCGACAAAATTTGAACCCAAAATTTTTTTTGACCACCCGTCGGCCCGACATGGGTTAACAAATTCCAAAACCCGTTAATAGTGTCAACTCAATTCTCAAAGAGCATCACGTATACAAAATTTGAAGTCAATCGGTCGAACCGTTTTCATTTTAGAACAAAGAAGTTTAAATACTTGCACCACAGCCCCAACTTGGCGGCCCGTTAGAGCAAAATTTTTAGGCCACGATTTCTTTCCGTACCCAAAAACCCTTATATACAAATTTTCATGAAAATCGGCTGGGCAGTTTAGGAGTCCATTTGCTACAAACAAACAAACAAACATACAAACAAACAAACAAATAAACAAACTTTCGCTTTTATATATATAGATAGATGAAGAAAAGAGAAAAGTAATAAAAATTTGGTCAGCACATTGCACTTTCTTTAAAAAAGTAAAAAAACGAAATTTAACTTAAAGAATTAAAATAATAAATTTTTATATTGATTTCGAAATCATTTCCGATTTCAAAATCAATGTTTTGTTAATATTAAAATATATCTTTATATATATATATATACTTTAAAGCGTGGCGTCATTCAAGAAGGTATATATAGAACAAAAAAAGAAGAAACGCACGCAGAATTTTTAGAACGTACAAAGGAAGTAGTCCTTTCTAGTAAATAAATTTTATAATTATAAATTAACTACTTCTTTTTACTAACATATAATATTTAAGCGCAAATAAATAAAAATTAATAAAGTATATTAAATAAATAAAAAAAAACTATAAAAATTGCTTTTGTTTTCTTTTGAATTAAAACTGGCGCAGTCGTTAGGATGTGTGAAGTGAAATAAAAATAAAGAGTATACATTTTTTTTTTTTGTGTAAATTATTTAAGAAAATTAATAAAAAAAAAAAAAAAATATATATATAATCTACCTTTTTTCACTTGTGTTTTAACACTTAATGACGCGTACTAATAAAACAATTATCAGTAGAAGTGATAATAAACTATTTATATAAAAAGAAATTTAAAACAAAAGCATATAAGTTTTTCTGCTAATTCAGTGACTCTAAGTAAAAATAATAAAACAACAAAAATTTAAATAAAAAACGAAGCATAATACAAATACATATATATTATAATAAAATAAAAAAATTTTTATATAATAACCAAATACAAAAAATTTACGTAACAAGTGGAGTGCAGTGACTGAAAGCTACAAGAAATCTACAAGCAAACGAATTGTGACAACCATTCCAGGCAGGAGAAAATTAAAAATAAAGAAGAATATATATAAAGCAATTCCATCTAAAACACATCAAGAGATTCACCAATTTCAAAGTGAGCTATTTTAAAATTTTTTTTTTCTCTTATTTTTACTTATTTAAGAAACTTATTTTTTATTAAATTGAAATAGAAATATATAATTTTAAATTTTATCTTGTGAAAAATATATTAAAATTAGTTAACAAGATTAAATTAAAATAACACAAATCAATTTGGTACTTTAAAATAGATTAAAAGATTTTTAAAAGTTTAAAATTAAGTATAGTAAAAACTTATAACAAAAAAAAAATTTAAATAATTATATCTTGTAAATCGTTATTCAAGTTGGATTTTTGGAAATATTCGAAATTTTTTTTAATAATAAATATATTTATCCTTCTTTTAATGTTATATTATATTTCTGAATACTTTTGAAAATACAAAATTCTTTTTATTAATTAAAATTATAATAAATCTAATATCTAAAAGTTTTTATAATATATTTATGTCATTTAACATAATTTTCTTTATGGTTTATTTTAACTTAACACTATATAATATATATAATAACTAAGCGAAATTTTATTAAATGATTGTGTATATATCTTATGCAATTTACTTTTAAATCTGAACATTCTATGGTAATACAATTTTCTTTTGAACAAACAATCTCTATAATTACTTAATGTTAACATCTTTAAGACATTTCTTTTAACACCTTTGGCTTTAATAATTTTTTTTTTCTTAATAATATCAACTGAATACATTTTAGCTCTTAGACCAATAAATTCCTTTATTACACTACCATTACATTCGTCTTTCATCATACCCAAAATTTTTTTATTTTTTAATGGAATTTTATAAGGATTGTTTTCACTATAATCTGAAGTATCGAATCGTTCTTCTATATCCGGTATGATATCATTATAGTAATCTTCTGTTGCGATTGTATAAATAAAAGAATCAGTATCCATATAGTTTAGAGTAAGATTGTCTTTATATTTAATTTTCATATAACCATAATGAAAATCATACATTTTCCATTTTGAGAGTTCTAGAACTACAAAACCAATAAATATTGGTTTATTATATAAAACAGAACCTTTGTTCATTTGAATGGCACACATGTCAGTTGCAAATTGGGAAATTAGATTTAGCAATTAATGCTCGCGCACCTAATCGTCTGCCTCTGCTTTCCCATTCGGTAATAATTTTTACAACTTTCCTTTTATCAACATTCTCCATTGTTTTTCCATATACAGCATTATTTTGTAATTTAAAATAATTTTTTTCAAAATCATTTTTTGCTTTTTGTCTATGATCATTATTTAAATCAATATAATTTTTAAGCCAAGGTGATTGTTTGAATTTTAAAATTCGATTAATCTTTTTTAATTTAAGACCATATTTTATACATTGTTGTAAATTTCTATAATAAATTATATAATTTTTTTTTTCTTCAAAATCTGCCACTAATTTTTCAGTCTTCATAAAATTATTTTTTTTATTTTCCGCACAAAATGGTAAATCATTATGATCATCATGTAAATATATTGGATATTCTATATCTACTTCCAATATGAATCCAATATCTGAATTTAATGGAGTATTCATAAAATCTATATCTGAAATATTATCAACCCATTCAAAATTGGAAATGGGTAAATACTGAGACATAGCCCAACCATACAGATTTACTACATCATTGTAAATTATATATTTTGATTGTTTTGTTTTATCAAAATTATCCATATATTTATTATTACCAATAGAACATCTTAATGAACGTTGTGTAATACCACCTCTAATACCTCTTTTAATAAAATTAAACATATTAATATCAATAAATAATTCTATTTTGATATTAAGTTTTTTTAGCATTGCATCCCATGATAATCCGGGAGTTGTATAATAATGACATGGATCTAATGAATAAATGCCTTTACAAATATTTCGATAATTTTCAAAAATATCGCATAATAGAAAAACATCTGTTTTTAAATAAACTTCCAAATAATCTTGAAGATTTTTACATTTAAATGTTTCCCATACTTTTTTTGCATGATAATATTTCTGAGCAAGTGGTATTAGAAAAAGTATTATTAAAGTTTTCTTGTAAAGGTAAATATGAATATTTTAATTTTTCCCATAAATCTAGATATTCATATGGAAATACACCTTTTTTTCTAATTAAAGCAAATTCATCATTATTCAGGAACATTTCTTTAATTGTTGACATATTTTCATCAGATATATTATTTGCCAATGAATCTAAACTGGCAGGCATAAATCTAAATGAATCTAAAAATCTTAATTCAATCATTTCATTATTAACATTAATTACTCTTGATAATGAAATATATTTTTCCTTGTTAATTGGTATTATTTTAATTATAGAAGAATGCTCTGATAATGTTTTTATAAATGCTGGACCTCGATATTTTCCAGTTAGGTGACAATGATCGGCAACTCTACTTTCCAAATCTAAATCTTTTTCACATATATGACAGAATTTGCTTTCTTTTTGAATCTGTTTTTCGTAATTTGTTAATGGTTGCATTGGTATAACATTTAATATATATGAAGAACTTAACTTTTCAATATCTTCTATTAAATTTTTTTATAAATTCAGTTATACAATTTTCTCCTGTATACATCTTAAATATATTTAATTTTCTATTAAAGCTGCAATTAATATAATATGCAAATGAGCAAGGTTCATTGTTCATTTACATCTGTTGTTGATGATATTAATGAATCTGGTAAACAAGTATCTATGTTGTTAAGTATACATTCAAAATCAGCATATATTGTAAAAGGTACATCTAATTTTTTATGATAGTTTTGAAACTGTAATATTGAATTTTTTTTATCTGGCAAATAAGTCACAAGTTTATTGCATTCGCTTTTATGTTGTAAAAGAGCGGACTCATTATAAAACGAGGAAGATTATAGTTGCCCTTGTCAACTTTTAGATACCCGTGCATACCCACTATGGTGTATAAAATAAACCGTAATTTACTTCCCTTATACATTTAACTCATTACCCCATAATTTTGACGTAAAAAAAAAAAAAAAATTAACAAAAAAAAAAAAAATCACAAAACAAAAAACAAAATTTTCATTCATTGTCCCATAACTTTAGCTTAAAAAAAAAAAAAAATTAACAAAAAAAAAATAATCACAAAAAAAATAAACAAAATTTTCATTCATTGTCCCATAACTTTAGCTTAAAAAAAAAAAAAAAAAAATAAAAAAAAAAAAAAACAAAAAAAAAAAAAACTGGCCCACCCTAAAAGTCCGAAGGTCCGAGTGATGTCCAACTTTGCCAAGTAACTTGCCCTATTAATTTATCTGCCCAATTTTAATTTTAACCTTGTAGCTTCATTAGATTCAAAGTTATTGAATCGAAAACTTTGTATGGCAGCGCGCCGAAAATGGGGCCCTAAAATTTTGAAACTTCATATAAGTGCTCGATTCATTATATAACTAACCGTGTGTAATTTTCAGCCTCGTAGTATAATTAGTTTTGAAGAAATTCATATTGGTGCAAAGAAGTTGTATGGCAGCCCCCCGAAAATGGGGCCCTAACATTTTGAAACTTCATATAAGTGCTCGATTCATTATATAACTAACCGTGTGTAATTTTCATCCGCGTAGTATAAATAGTTTTGAAGAAATTCATATTGGTGCAAGGAAGTTGTATGGCAGTCCCCCGAAAATGGGGCCCTAACATTTTGAAACTTCATATAAGTGCCGGAGTCATTATAAAACTAACCGTGTGTAATTTTCATCCCCGTAGTATAAATAGTTTTGAAGAAATTCATATTGGTGCAAAAAAGTTGTATGGCAGCTCCCCGAAAATGGGGCCCTATCATTTTGAAACTTCATATAAGTGCTCGATTCATTATATAACTAACCGTGTGTAATTTTCATCCGCGTAGTATAAATAGTTTTGAAGAAATTCATATTGGTGCAAGGAAGTTGTATGGCAGTCCCCCGAAAATGGGGCCCTAACATTTTGAAACTTCATATAAGTGCCGAGTCATTATAAAACTAACCGTGTGTAATTTTCAGCCTCGTAGTATAATTAGTTTTGAAGAAATTCATATTGGTGCAAAGAAGTTGTATGGCAGCCCCCCGAAAATGGGGCCCTAACATTTTGAAACTTCATATAAGTGCCGGAGTCATTATAAAACTAACCGTGTGTAATTTTCATTCTCGTAGTATAATTACTTTTGAAGAAATTCATATTGGTGCAAAAAAGTTGTATGGCAGCTCCCCGAAGACTTGGTCCGATTTTAACCAAAAACAATAGGGAACCTAGAAATTGTCTAAAAATTACTTTGTGAAAGTTTCAGAACTCTAGCTCTTATAGTTTTTGAGTTATCGTGCTGACGGACGGACGGACGGACACACATAGCTAGATCGATTCACTTTTCGATGCTGATTCGATACGTACCCTTGACACTATATCTAGCTCTTATATTTCGATGCGTTACAAACGGAGGAGTAATTTTAATATACCCGATGTTCATATATGTATGCACGGGTATAAATATAGTAAACAATTATTACACATTAATATTTTTCTACAATGTTTTGTTACTTGTCTACCTAATAAAGCAGATATATTTTTTATCCAAACATAATGTTTTTTATCTTCATCTTCAATCAATAATAAATTAATATGAATTGATTTTTCTTCTAATGTTTTATAAAACGGTCCAATTATTTTACAAGAAGTGTTATTAAGTTCGGCTATTCTACGGTTTAACTAGTATCCGCGTAGGACCAAATGACTATATATAAAAGATAGCTGGTGTTGCCAGCTTTCAAAAAATATATAGCTTTAATGGCGCATGTTATCCTTTAAGGACGAAAAGGACATTTAAAAGTATCCTTGTTATTTTAGTCTATTTTACAAAAACCGTTATAACTAGCTATCTGTTCAATATATATATATACAATCAAAGCTATTAATTAAGATGACGGTCTGGAGAATATTTTAGCGTTTATTTGAGGACGATAGGTGCTGCCGTTTTGGAGATATTGCAATTTTAAGTGAAAATTTAAAACAAAAAAAAAAAAAATTTTGAACTTTCAAAAAAACCACTATAACTATGAAATTTTCAAAAACACCCTGTATTTTTTATTATACTGTTAGAAAGGTCTTTTGACACTCTTTCCAACGGTATATAATAAGTATGGTATATGTTGATAAATAGCCCCACCAGAGAACATGAATGAAAAACTGACACAACAATTTTATTAAAAAATACATTTTCATACTTTATTTCTCATAAATTTATTTTGCCTTTTTGTTGGGATGGTGTCATAATTCCAAAAAAAAAATTCCAAATTTACAAAATTCCAAAGAAAGAAAAAAAATAATTCCAAAAAAAAAAATTCCAAAAAAAAATCCAAAAAATATTTCCATAGCTTTAGCGAGCAAGAATTTTAGAGTTTGTTACAAAATCAGGATTATACGCTTTTTCCAGAATATTTATATATTTGTATACGTGAGATTCTGAATTAGGAGGGATTTTAGAGTTGGATTCAAAATCAGGGTTTCAATAATTTGTTTAGCGGGGGTTTGTTTACTATTCTTAAACTTTTATTTGTTGAAATATGCATGTAAAAAATAATTAGAAGAGATTTTATAGTTGGCTACAATTACAGGATTATACGCTTTTTCCAGAATATTTATATATTTGTATACGTGAGATTCTGAATTAGGAGGGATTTTAGAGTTGGATTCAAAATCAGGGTTTCAATAATTTGTTTAGCGAGGGTTTGGGGGCGGCAGCCCCCACTATTCTTAAACTTTTATTTGTTGAAATATGCTTGTAAAAAATAATTAGAAGAGTTTTTATAGTTGGCTACAATTACAGAATTATACGCTTTTTCGAGAATATTTATATATTTGTATACGTGAGAGTCTGAATTAGGAGGGATTTTAGAGTTGGATTCAAAATCAGGGTTTCAATAGCTTGTTTAGCGGGGGTTTGGGGGCGGCAGCCCCCTCTATTTTTAAATTTTTATTTGTTGAAATATGCTTGTAAAAAATTACTGTTATTAAAAAATATTTTGTCATTAAATTTTGATTTTTGAAATTTTTTTTGTTTGGAATTATGAAAATGGAATTTCGGAATGGAATTTTTTTTTTGGAATTTCGTACCCAACCCATTTATAAACATATTAAAAATTTTTTTTTTTCAAAAATAAAATTATTTAATTCATTTAAAAAGTACGGCTGAAAAAATTGTAAAACATATCAACATTTTTTTTTATGCAAAAAAAATTACAAAACAAAAAATTTTTTATTTCATAAATGCTTATATCTTCTAAACGTTTTAATATAGACAGACCTTATGTACGCCCAAATTATAGAAAAAAATAAGAGCTTTCCAACAATGTAAAAATATTTAGGGGGTTTCTTTGCAAAATTTTGAAAAATATGAGTTTTAGAGAAAGGATGTTAAAAATTTTTTTTTTTGCAAAAATTTTCAACTTTGAACTACAATATCTCCAAAACGGCAGCACCTATCGTCATCAAATAAACGATAAAATATTCTCCAGATCGTCATCTTAATTATTAGCTTGAACTAAATACATATATATTGAACAGATCGCTAGTTATAACGGTTTTTGTAAAATAGACTAAAATAACAAGGATACTTTTAAATGTCCTTTTCGTCCTTAAAGGATAATATGCGCCATTAAAGCTATATATTTTTTGAAAGCTGGCAACACCAGCTATCTTTTATATTTAGTCATTTGGTCCTACGCGGATACTAGTTAAACCTTAGAATCCCCTTAAGTTCATAACCGAAAACATTTATACTAATTGATGGATTCATTTCTTCAAAAAAAATGTATATCATAAAGTTTTAATGGAAATTTTAAATTTTGAAAATTTAAAGTAATTTTATCATTTATTATTATTTGATCAGCTGCTATATTAGCTATTTTATAAATAGATGTTCGATTTAAATCTCTTTTACATTGACCATTATATAAAGCTGCAATTATACACCATTTAAAGCAATATTCATCATTGTTTTTTATATTGATACAAGCATGTTTTTTTTTAATTTCATTTGGTAGTGGTAAATATTGCGAACCTTTAATTGGCGTATATTGATTAATATTGATTTCAATGTGAATTATTCGCAATAGCGCCCAACCGCTATCTCTGTCTTGAAATTCATCTGTTTTCGTTATAATTTGTTGTACCATATAATCATATGCATTTGATAATTCCGCGAATTGATTAATTATTTTAATTTTTGTATTAAATGATTTTATAGATAATTCTGTTTCAAAATTAATTTCATCATCTTTTTCTTGTGTAACTTTAATATACTCATTAAATAATTCTATATTGAACTTTATTGATGTATGCTTTTTTAAACAGTTTTCCAATAATTTAATAATTTGTTCTTTTGAATTATTTAAGAAATCTTGTGGTAAAAGTAGTTCTTCCTTCTCGTTTTCCAAAATATACTCTTCAACGCGTTCATTGAAAGAACTTTTAACACATTTCAAATATTTTTGTATAAAGACTCCAGCATTCTTTTTATGTTTGAATGTACGTGTATGATAAGACCATTCCTTTAATCACCAGGTACATCAATCATACAATCATAACATTTTCTTGTTGGAATAGCAATGTTACCATCATTTTGTCGTTTAGCCATTTTAAATAAAAAATTATTATTTCATTTATTGAAAATGAATTTATTACTGATTTTTTGGAATACATGTTCTATTCTTATATAGGTTTTTTTTTTTTTTTTTTTATTGTATAGTTACTCTATTTACATAAAAAAAATATTTATGGTTTTAATTTTGCTTAGTCATTAGAAATAGTATCATAGATCTCTTTAGTTTTAAATTCCATTTTTTCTAATCTTTGATTTATAAAATACATTGGGTTTTTTATTTCAAATTGTAATGATTCTTTTAAATCATTAATAGTTTTATCTAACAATGTTGTTAATTTACTATCCATTCTATCTATATCATCTTTAAATTTTTCTTTTAATTCCTTCACAATTCTTTCAAAAGTATTTATTTTTTGTCTTTCTATTTGAATAAGATTTTTCATATTGATTTCTAGTATTTCTTTATAAAATAAAATTTGCTCATTAACGTATTGTTTTGTTGCCGCATCATTATTTGCATCTGGATTTTTTACATTTTTCAATTGTTTATTGTCTACATCAAAATCACCAGTAGAATATAACTTGAATCCAATCCCAGGTTCACCTTTAATAGCAGTATTTGGTTTTCTTCTTAAACCGTTACGTCCGAATTTGTCAACAGGCATTTTGATACTCATTGATAATTACAAGGTATTAATTAATTTAAATAAACCATAATAAATATTGAATTATTTTATTTTTGTTATTTCTTTTTTATTTCCTATAATATCATCTAAAGTTAATTCAAAAATTTAGTTTTTGACAATTATGAAAATACGATAAACATTTAATTAAAAAGAGAAATTTCTAGAAAAATAGAACCACAAACATATTTTTAAGTTAGAATATAATTTAATAGATAGTCTAAAAGTTAAACACAAAAGTTATAACATAAAAAATTTAAAATAATAGTAACCACAAGAACTGATATGATAGATAGTCTAACAAACAGAATATTAACCACAACACTTATAACAGAAAAAATTCAAAATTAAGTAACCACAAGAATTGATATGATTATTTCATTTACGTTTTTATAGTAAAAATTGTTATGTGACATCACCTCCTGCGCTATAACATACATATTGTATCTACTATAATTTTTAATTTAAAAAAAAAAAAATTTTTTTATTATAACCCAATATTTTATTAGATGGTTATATTTAACACGATTAATTACAATAGCTGGCGATCCTACCGACTGCGCCAGTTTTATATATTTATATTTATATATATATATATTGTGAAAAAAAAAAAAAATTAAAATAAAATATGATTTAAATAAAAACACAATTTTTATATTAAACAATTTATTGATTTCTATTTTCAAGACCGTTTTAAAGAATGGTTAAACTTAGACTAAATTATAAAAGAAAGTTTTCAATATAAATTATAAAATTAATTTCTTTTTAAAATTACAAAACCAAATTATTATTATATTATCTTTTTTTATTTTTCATTAATTATCCTAAAAAAAAAATACAAATTGCTTACAAAAAAATACAAAAAAATATATTAATAATCAATAATATACTTAACATCGGTTTCCAATATTGCAAGACACAAGAAGAAAAATAATTTATTTTTGTTGTAATTTGACACTTAAATAAATGTCAAATGTTTGGTTCCAAAACAAAATTACAACATATTTAGAATGAAAAAAAACGAGGAAGAGTGTAGTAGAGTAGACTGTGTCAACTCTGGGATACCCGTATGACCGTAACATATACATTATATCATCCGGTTAATTACTTTTGGCAAAATTTCAAACATTCAGCTTTATTAGGTGTAGAGTAATGCTCATATAAATGAAGAAGTTGTATGGCAGCTACTCGAACCCTTTGCAGTAGACCAACCAAATTTTGCAGTAACCTTGGCCATTACACTAAACTATTTTTGGCAAAATTTCAGACACCCAGCTTCATTTGTAGTGTAATCCTCATATAAAAGAAGGAGTTGTATGGCAGCTACTCGAACCCTCAGCAGTAGACCAACTAAATTTTGCAGTAACTTTGGCCATTACACTATACTATTTTTAGCAAAATTTCAGACACCCAGCTTCATCAGGTGTACTGTAAAGCTCATATAAAAGAAGGAGTTGTATGGCAGCTCCTCGAACCCTTTGCAGTAGACCAACCAAATTTTGCAGTAACTTTGGCCATTATACTAAACTACTTTTGGCAAAATTTCAGACACGCAGCTTCCATAGGTATAGAGTAATGCTCATATAAAATTAGACGTTGTATGGCAGGTACTCGAACCCGTGGACCAAAATGGCTGAATTTAAAACTCGATTCCGTTTTTTGCATAAAAACGACTTTGTGAAAATTTCATACTCCTAGCTCCTTTACTTTTTGAGTTATCGTGATGACGGACGGACGGACGGACGGACGGACTGACGGACGGACGGACGGACGGACTGACGGACGGACGGACGGACATACATAGCTAAATCGATTTATTTTTCGATTCTGATCCGATCCATACACTTGAGTCTATATCTACCCCCCCCCCCTCCTTCTCTGCGTCACAAACGTAATGGCAAATTTATTATACCCTTGGATTATATAGTCATACGGGTATAAAAACTAAGTCATATATCAACGTTCGTTAACATTTCAGTTTTTTTTATACCCGTGCATACATATATGACATCGGGTATATTAGATTTGCTCCTCCGTTTGTAACGCATCGATCTAGACGAGCTAGATATAGTGCCAAGGGTACGTATCGGCTCAGAATCGAAAAATTAGTCGATCTAGCTATGTGTGTCTGTCCGTCCGTCCGTCCGTCCGTCCGTCCGACCTTGTGTCAGCACGATAACTCAAAAACTAAAAGGGCTAGAGTCTTGAAATTCACACAAAGTGATTTTTAGACTATTTCTAGGTTCCCTATTGTTTTTGGTTAAAATCGGACCAAGTCTTCGGGGAGCTGCCATACAACTTTTTTGCACCAATATGAATTTCTTCAAAAGTAATTATACTACGAGAATGAAAATTACACACGGTTAGTTTTATAATGACTCTGGCACTTATATGAAGTTTCAAAATGTTAGGGCCCCATTTTCGGGGGGCTGCCATACAACTTCTTTGCACCAATATGAATTTCTTCAAAACTAATTTTACTACGAGGCTGAAAATTACACACGGTTAGTTATATAATGAATCGAGCACTTATATGAAGTTTCAAAATGTTAAGCCCCATTTTCGGGGAGCTGCCATACAAATTTTTTGCACCAATATGAATTTCTTCAAAACTATTTATACTACGGGGATGAAAATTACACACGGTTAGTTTTATAATGACTCCGGCACTTGTATGAAGTTTCAAAATGTTAGGGCCCCATTTTCGGGGGACTGCCATACAACTTCCTTGCACCAATATGAATTTCTTCAAAACTAATTATACTACGAGGCTGAAAATTACACACGATTAGTTATATAATGAATCGAGCACTTATATGAAGTTTCAAAATTTTAGGGCCCCATTTTCGGGGGGCTGCCATACAAAGATTCAATTCAATAACTAACAATAACTAATCTAATGAAGCTACAAGGTTAAAATTAAAATTGGGCAGATTAATTAATAGGGCAAGTTACTTGGCAAAGTTGGATGAAAATTACACACGCGGATGAAAATTACACACGGTTAGTTATATAATGAATCGAGCACTTATATGAAGTTTCAAAATGTTAGGGCCCCATTTTCGGGGGGCTGCCATACAACTTCTTTGCACCAATATGAATTTCTTTAAAACTAATTATACTACGAGGCTGAAAATTACACACGATTAGTTATATAATGAATCGAGCACTTATATGAAGTTTCAAAATTATAGGGCCCCATTTTCGGGGGGCTGCCATACAAAGATTCAATTCAATAACTAACAATAACTAATCTAATGAAGCTACAAGGTTAAAATTAAAATTGGGCAGATAAATTAATAGGGCAAGTTACTTGGCAAAGTTGGACATCACTCGGACCTTAGGACTTTTAGGGTGGGCCAATTTTTTTTTTTTTTTGTTTTTTTTTTTTTTTTTATTGTTTTTTTTTTTTTTTTTTAAGCTAAAGTTATGGGACAATGAATGAAAATTTTGTTTATTTTTTTTGTGATTATTTTTTTTTTGTTAATTTTTTTTTTTTTTTAAGCTAAAGTTATGGGACAATGAATGAAAATTTTGTTTTTTGTTTTGTGATTTTTTTTTTTTTTTTTGGTAATTTTTTTTTTTTTTTTTTTACGTCAAAATTATGGGGTAATGAGTTAAATGTATAAGGGAAGTAAATTACGGTTTATTTTATACACCATAGTGGGTATGCACGGGTATCTAAAAGTTGACAAGGGCAACTATAATCTTCCTCGTTTTTTAATGAAATATGATCTAGTATAAAACCGTTCAACTTAGTTTAATATTTGAGTACTTGAATAATAAAAAAAATATTATATTTCTTGCGTTAGGTCAGGAAACCTTTAATTGTTATTTATTACGTAATGAAGATAATTAAAATATATTTGTTTGGAAATTTATATTAAGGAAAATTTCGTATTAAGTATTTTAAAAATAGAAATTATGTCTTGATGACAAAATTTATGAATTCTGGTTCTGAGAATTTGCTTGAATGATCTTGTTCAAGATTTCGTTAGATGGATATATGACTATAACTCTTTCTTACGTTTAAACTAAATTCTAATAATGTTTTTTTTTTTATTTTATTTTATTTTAAATTTTATTACGTATTACAATAAGTATTTTATTTCATATTACAAACAAAACAAAAACGTTTAAATAAAAAGTACGTTGTACTTGAAAATATTTTTTGCTTGTTCTTATTTCACGAGACACGATAATTTTTTATGCAATGTTCTGACTTATATTATATATGAAGAAAAGAGAAAAGTAATAAAAATTTGGTCAGCACATTGCACTTTCTTTAAAAAAGTAAAAAAACGAAATTTAACTTAAAGAATTAAAATAATAAATTTTTATATTGATTTCGAAATCATTTCCGATTTCAAAATCAATGTTTTGTTAATATTAAAATATATCTTTATATATATATATATATACTTTAAAGCGTGGCGTCATTCAAGAAGGTATATATAGAACAAAAAAAGAAGAAACGCACGAAGAATTTTTAGAACGTACAAAGGAAGTAGTCCTTTCTAGTAAATAAATTTTATAATTATAAATTAACTACTTCTTTTTACTAACATATAATATTTAAGCGCAAATAAATAAAAATTAATAAAGTATATTAAATAAATAAAAAAAAACTATAAAAATTTCTTTTGTTTTCTTTTGAATTAAAACTGGCGCAGTCGTTAGGATGTGTCAAGTGAAATAAAAATAAAGAGTATACATTTTTTTTTTTGTGTAAATTATTTAAGAAAATTAATAAAAAAAAAAAAAAAAATATATATATAATCTACCTTTTTTCACTTGTGTTTTAACACTTAATGACGCGTACTAATAAAACAATTATCAGTAGAAGTGATAATAAACTATTTATATAAAAAGAAATTTAAAACAAAAGCATATAAGTTTTTCTGCTAATTCAGTGACTCTAAGTAAAAATAATAAAACAACAAAAATTTAAATAAAAAACGAAACATAATACAAATACATATATATTATAATAAAATAAAAAAATTTTTATATAATAACCAAATACAAAAAATTTACGTAACAAGTGGAGTGCAGTGACTGAAAGCTACAAGAAATCTACAAGCAAAAACAACGAATTGTGACAACCATTCCAGGCAGGAAAAAAATTAAAAATAAAGAAGAATATATATAAAGCAACCAAATTCCATCTAAAACACATCAAGAGATTCACCAATTTCAAAGTGAGCTATTTTAAAAATTTTTTTTTTCTCTTATTTTTACTTATTTAAGAAACTTATTTTTTATTAAATTGAAATAGAAATATATAATTTTAAATTTTATCTTGTGAAAAATATATTAAAATTAGTTAACAAGATTAAATTAAAATAACACAAATCAATTTGGTACTTTAAAATAGATTTTTAAAAGTTTAAAATTAAGTATAGTAAAAACTTATAAAAAAAAAAAAATTTAAATAATTATATCTTGTAAATCGTTATTCAAGTTGGATTTTTGGAAATATTCGAAATTTTTTTTAATAATAAATATATTTATACTTCTTTTAATGTTATATTATATTTCTGAATACTTTTGAAAATACAAAATTCTTTTTATTAATTAAAATTATAATAAATCTAATATCTAAAAGTTTTTATAATATATTTATGTCATTTAACATAATTTTCTTTATGGTTTATTTTAACTTAACACTACTAAATTAGTTCAAATCTGGTCGTAGATAAACTTGACTTTGTCCTGTTATTTTGATACGATAAATATAAGAAACTCATAATAAAACAAAATTTTATCTTCTTATGTCCAAAGATATTAATGAAGGGACTGTAGACGAATTATCTAGACTATTGAACAATATTTTTTTTTTTTATTTATTTCATGTTCCAGACTTACATTCTTAAATTATGACTTAATTATTAAATATTAAATAGTGATCGGTTTCTACCTTACAGCTAAAATATAAAGTTTATTATTGTTTATTTGATACATTGTTATTTTTAATTCAAATTTATTAAGAGGAAAGGAACAGAAAACCTCTTTTGACCTATATTAACTTATAATTAAAATTTAAAAAACGTAAATACTATGACTTATATCTAAAGAATAACAAATAACAAAAGGGAACGGGAGAGGGATAATTATCCCAAAATTTTGAGTATAACAAAATGACTAATTATACAAATTTTTTATTAACGGATTTTCAGAATCGTTGCTCCTAATAATGAATGAGTTCTTTCTAACATTGATTATATCTTCTATTGTTTTGACATTTCCAATATCATGAAGTCTTGCAGTAGAAAAAAAGAATGGTTTGTCTAACAATAATTTTAAAATTTTATTTTGTTTAATTTGTAGTTGTTCTAAATGTGTTTTAGCACATGAGCCCCAAATTTCGGAGCCATAAAGTAGCAAACTTTGGAAAACTGATTTGAATAGCAGTATTTTGTTGTCTTTCAACAGTAGTGCTTTTCGGTTTATTACGGGATATAAAGTTTTTATGACGATGTTGCATTTTTTAATTACGAAATCTATGTGAGTTTTAAATAATAATTTTTTATCCAATATTAGGCCCAAGTACTTTAAGGATTCTTCCCAGGAAATTTCAACGTTATCCAGTATTAAATTTTGAGTTGGTAGTAAATCAGGCCTGCGTTTTTTACTGAAATAACATGCTTGTGTTTTCAGTACGTTAATTTTTATTTTCCATCTATTAAAATAATTTTTAATTTCATTATACCCTTTTTCGAGGTTGTTAGAAATTGTGGTGGGCTTCCTATGGGAACTAAATAACGCTGTATCGTCGGCAAATATTCCTAGCTCACAATTTGCTGGCTTAGGTATGTCAGAAGTGAAGATGTTGAATAAAATTGGACTTATCACTGAGCCCTGAGGAACTCCAGCATTTAGTGGTTTTTTAGCAGACTTACCTTCATTTATTTTTACAAAAATTGAGCGTTTGCTAAGGAAGCTTTGTATATGGTTTATGAGGTATGGTGGAAATTTTAGATTTATCATTTTGAAAATAAGACCGTCATGCCATACGGAATCAAAAGCCTTTTCGATATCAAGTGCTAAAATTCCCGTAGCTTGTGAATTTGCGAACCCAGTCTTAACATGTTTCCCTAATCGAGCGAGTTGATGTGTTGTAGAGTGATGTTTTCTAAAACCAAATTGTTCGTTAGGCAAGATATTATTAATTATGGTATGGCTTATTAGTCTAAATTTTAAAACTTTTTCTAGAACTTTGCTTATGTTGTTCAAAAGTGTAATTGGTCTGTAGTTTTTAATATCTGATTTTTTCTTGTTTGGTTTTGGAATACATATAACACATGCCAACTTTCCACAAATCTGGGAAATATCCAATCTTTAGACAAGCATTACAAATTTTTACTAAGAATATTTTAGCCGATTTATTTAGATTTTTTAAAAAGATCTGTTTGATTTGGTCTGAACCGTCTGCTTTTTTGTTTTTAAGTTTTTCGAGTATATTATTTAGTTCTTTGTAAGTTACTGCTCTAAATGTAGTAAACGAATTATTATTATTATTATTATTAATATTATTATTATTATTATTATTATTATTATTATTATTATTATTATTATTATTATTATTATTATTATTATTATTATTATTATTATTATTATTATTATTATTATTATTATTATTATTATTGTTATTATTATTGTTATTATTATTATTGTTATTATTATTATTATTATTATTATTATAATTATTATTATTATTTTTATTATTATTATTATTATTATTATTATTATTATTATTATTATTATTATTATTATTATTATTATTATTATTATTATTATTGTTATTACTATTATTATTATTGTTATTATTATTATTATTATTATTATTATTATTATTGTTATTATTATTATTAATGATGTTATTACTATTGTATGATTCGATGGTTGTATTCACCATGCATTTTGTACCCATGTCACCTAAGTTTTCTGTTAGTTTATGCTGTTGTTCAAAGTAGGATGCAAACAGGTCAACTTTTTCCTCGTTAGTAATAAAGATTTTATTATCCACGCGGATTGGGGGGATAAGTTTGTCTCTATTTTTTAAAACTTTCGTAATTTTCCAAAAAGCCTTTCCGTATCTAGGTAGATATTTTAGAGTATTTTGCCATTTTTGGTTATGAATTTCCTGGATTTTACTTGATATTACTGTTTGTAAAAAGTTAATTCTCATTTTAAAAAATCTGTCTCTAGTTCTTTGCCAAAGCCGCCTAAGTCTATTTCTTTTATTTATTAATAGAAGAATAGACTGCGGTAAGAATGTCTTTTCATGTTTTTGGATAATAATTTTACGTGGTGAGGCTTTTTGTGCACTATCCAATACTATTTTCTCAAATGGCATGATGTGACTGTTTATTATATTAGTGTCGGGATTATCCAGACTAGAAGAAATTTGGGATAAATTAATTTTTGAGCCTAAAAGTTGTTTATACCTTGACCAATTAATTTTATTATAATCGAAGTAGAATTTATTAGTAGGGTTATTAAGGTACAAGTTTAAATTGAACCTAATAGGTAGATGGTCAGAATTAAATTCATTGATAGTATAAGGATTTGAAAGTTTATCAGGTATATTTGACAATATGAGGTCTAACGTCGAGGGGTTCCCGCGGCTCTGTTTTGGGATATAAGTACTACTACTGGGGTATAAGAGTGTAAAATTACTACAAGTCAAAATGTTATTCAGTTGTATACCCCACTGATTGTTTTTCAAGCAGTTCCAATTTACATGACGACAGTTAAAGTCACCCATTATTATATATTTACCCTGTATTCTGTTAAACAGTTTCAGATCATGAATAAAATCTTTACCTAAGCTACTGTTATAAGAACCTCCTTTAAAATATACACCTACTATAGTTAAACTATCATTATTTCTGAGAATTAGTTTAATAGATAATGTTTCGAAACATTTTGTTTCTAAACAAGGCAATAAACAATGTTCTATGGGCTTTTTAATTATTAATGCAACACCACCATGTTGAGCAACTTCTCTATCATATCTATATATTTTATAATTTTTATTGCAAATACTTTTACTACAATTTAACCAGGTTTCACTTATTACTGCAATATCAATTTTTTCCTTGTCAACATAATTATAGAATTCAGTTTTTTTGTTTAGAAAGCTTTGTGCATTCCAAAATAAAATTTTAGTATTATTGTCCGCCATTAACATATATTGTCAAAAACAAATTTTAATGTTAATTCAGTAATAATCTGAAATTGTATTTGTTTGCTTTGATTTCTATTTAATTTAGTGAGTAATTCATTTACTATAGATATAATTTCTTGATAAGAGAATGATTCATTGTTAGTGTTAGTAGAGCTTTGATTTGAGTTGTTATTGTTATGTGCATAATTTTGAGTTAAATTTTTTGAGTGAGATTTTGTAATATTACTATATGTGCTAGAATGGTTGTTGGTACTATTAATAAATGTGTTAGTTTTTATATTATTATTATTGTTACTACTTAGACTATTATTATATTTACTGTGTGTATGAAATTTCGGAAACATTTGCTCTGAATGAGTGTTGATCAAAAAGTTGTTTTTGCTTGATGGTGTTGAGTTTGAGTTTGAGTGCGTTTTACTTCTTTTCCTTAGTTTGTCTTGTAAATTCATATAGTTAATACGTGCTGGACAATTTTTATACCCTGCTGCATGATTTTCACTGCAATTTTTGCATTTGTAGTTTAATGGCTGATTATTATTCAGTTTTTTGTACAATTCGCAGTCTGATGTTTTATGGTTTCCAGCACAAACACCGCATGATGGATCACTATAGCATTGCTTTGCTGCGTGCCCGTAACCTTGACAGTTGAAACATCTTGTTGGACCGGATGATTTTTTAGAGTAATATTCGAATTTCACAATAGTGCTGTTAATTGCCTTAATTTTGTTTCTTAATTCAGAAAGTGTGATGGAATTCCTTTCCAGATATAGAAGATAAGTTACTTGATCTGTGTATCTAGATTTGTGAATGTTTAATTTTTTTTATTTCAGTAACCTTGATGTCGTAGCTCATAATTTCGTTTTTAACCTCATTTATATCCATGTGTTCATCCAGTCCATATAATACTATCTTGGAAGGTATGTTGCTTGGAATTTCATGAGTGAAATAATTCTATTTAGTTAAATTATTTTCAACCTTATTTTCTTCAGCAAGTGTTTTTAGCAATTTGTTATAATTAGTGATGTCTTTGCAGAACACTTGTACTCCAATTGAACAATTTTTAACATTGGCAGTTTGCAAATTAAGTGCTGTAAGTTTACCACGAATCATATTGGCATTACAATTTTTAATTGTGATAGGTGGTATTTTAAGTACTTTTGGACCCTCGGAATTATTTGTTCGTACTATGACCTCATCTTGATTCAGCTGATCTAGTGGTGCAAATCTCTTACCGCCATGGAGATTCATATTTTTGGCAAAATTAATGGCATTGTCCACTACTGACGATGAAAAAGGGTTTTTACGTTTCCCGGTAATTTTTGTAATTTTTTTTTTTTTTTTAATTTATTTTATTTTTTTTATATGTTTTTATTAACGGATAAAAAAAAAAAAAAAGAAAAAATTGCTGTTAAACTATACTCGTATATATAGTGTGTAGATATATTACAACTATACTTTACAAAGTCTAAACTAAGACTGTTATTTCATTACAAAATAGACATCTTGTTAGTAACAATCAAGTTAGTAATAATCAAATTTCAAGAATGGCAAATGATGGTCCAGTTCAAATTACCCCCTTTTCTCTCTCTATCGACCCTCTAAAGTACATAGGAAAATTACCTGACTTTAATGGAGATTTTGGAGATTTACAAAATTTTACAGATCTTATAGATAAAATACATCCTTTATTGCTAAGGTACGACCCTTAAGCCAAAGTATTTTTTCTGATTCAATAAAATATAAACTAAAAGGAAGAGCAAGAGAAGTGATTGAGATAAATAATCACGTTAAAGGTTGGTTAGGAATTAAAGAGATACTAATTAACAACTTTGGAAATCGTACTAGTTTGGAGTAATTATTTGACGAATTACGTGGTACAAATTTTAGGACAAGTTGTATAGAATTTTACAACAAATTAAAAACAGCCTTAAGAAGACTTAACGTAAAAACAAAACTCTCGCTTTCGGACGACCTCCACGCGATAGAACAAGCTATTAACAATAATAAAATTTCAGCATTGAACATATTTAAGATCAAGACACCAGAACCCATGAGATCCATTTTATATTGTAGAAAACCGAAAACGTTAGAAGAGGCAATGGACATATTACACGAAGCTGGGTATGCATATAGAAACTTTGGGAACAGCAATATTAATAGGAACTATAATAACCAAAATATACAAAAAAATAATAGCAATACCAATCTAGAAACGTTAGAAATACAAATAATAATAATAGCAATAACAATAGGATTAGCCAAACAAATCATAGAAATTTCCAAAATAATCCAAATAATAATAATAGTAGGTTTAATAACAACAAAAATAGGCCCAATAACTATAACCTTTATAGTAATAATATTGGTAACTTTAGTCAAAATAGAAATCAGCACTTGCAAAATAGAAATAATTACAATAATTTCAATAATAGAAATGTTTCTTACCCAAATCAGGGAAACCAAAATTCAAACCACCAAGAACAACTGCCACAAATAGCAAATATACCCCAAAACCCTTATAGGAACAACTTTTATCCTTATAGAAATCCAAATACAACATCAGAATCGATGGATATTAATATTAATATGGCTCCTCAAAATAATCAAGATAAGGAACCACCACAAGCCCAAAATTTTCACTTAGCGGCCTCAACTACCAGCTTCCCTATATAATAGTTGACAGCAATACTAGACCGTTAAAATTTATTATAGATTCTGGAGCTACGCATTCTAAAATAAACCCCAATCTCTGTCAACCAAAATATTTAGAAAATAGTAATATCATACTAAAACGAGGAAGATTATAGTTGCCCTTGTCAACTTTTAGATACCCGTGCATACCCACTAACTGTTATTTATTTCCTCTATGCTATTATAAATATTACAAAAAAAATATAAGAAAGTAAAATAGTTAAAAAAAAATTTACCTTTTTATCCCATAATTTTAGCTTAAAAAAAAAATTAAATTTTTAATTCCATTATACTACCATAATTTTTGCTTAAAAACAAAAAAAAAATAAAAAACAAAAAAAAAAAAATAGCCCGCCCTAAAAGTTGGTCCGAGTGATGTCCAACTTTGCCAACTAACTTGCCCTATTACTTTTGTTGCCCAGTTTTGATTTTAACCTCGTAGCTTCATTAGATTCACAGTTATCGAATTGATTACTTTGTATGGCAGTTGCCCGAAAACGGGGCCGTAACATTTTGAAACTTCATATAAGTGCTCGATTCATTATATAACTAACAGTGTGTAATTTTCATCCTCGTAGTATAATCAGTTTTCAAGAAATTCATATTGGTGCAAAAAAGTTGTATGGCAGCCCCCCGAAAATGAAGTCGTAACATTTTGAAACTTCATATAAGTTCTTGATTCATTATAAAACTAACCGTGTGTAATTTTCATCTTCCTGGTATAATTACTTTTGAAGAAATTCATATTGATTTAAATAAGTTGTGTGGCAGCTCCCCGAAACCTTGATCTGGTCTTAACCAAAAAAAATAGGGAACCTAAAAAATGTCCCAAAACTGTTTTGTGTGAATTTCAAAACTCTTGCTCTAATTTTTCAATTCCATCTCTTATAATTAATTTTTAATTCACGAATATATTAAACTTAAGCCAAATCAACTTCATATGATCACATTCATATAATAATCATCATGATAGATAATACTCATCATATTCATATATGATTCATCATATATATTCATAATTATCTATCAATATCAATAAGCCATTTACTTAAAAAAATCTTTGTCTTCTTTTTTTTTGCTTATCTTAAATAAACTACGCATCATTTAAATCATATGAAATTCTAACTCGAAATCTTTATCTACTTTTTGTAACAAAAACAAAAAACAAAAAAACAAAAACAAACAAAATTCATATAATTTCATGTTAAATACTTCATGTTAAAATTTTTGTATGAAAATATTGGAGTTAAAAAAGTTAGCTGTTCGAGAGCTACCCGAAGTTTTGGTCCGATCTTAACCAAAAAAAATAGGGAACCTAGAAATTGATTGAAAAATATTTTGTGAAAATTTCAAAACTGTAGCTCTTTTAGTTTTTGAGTTATCGTGCTGACACACAGACGGACGGACGGACGGACGGACGGACAGACACACATAGCTAGATCGACTAATTTTTCGATTCTGAGCCGATACGTACCCTTGACACTATATCTAGCTTGTCTAGATCGATGCGTTACAAACGGAGGAGCAAATCTAATATACCCGATGTCATATATGTATGCACGGGTATAAACAGTTCAACAGAAAATTCAAATAACTCAAAAAGCCGTTATTCCGTTATTCAAAGAATTCGGTAGTCCAGATACAAAAGTTGAATTTTACGTATTTCCTTTTCATGAAAAATATGATGGTTTAATAGGAAACAACATTTTAATACCCCTTAAGTCAAAAATAGACTACGAAAAAGAAATACTAATAATAAATGATAATAAAATAAAACTACATTTTTCATATAAACAAGAAAATTCTAATTATAAAATAAAAGCAAAAGGAAACTATACATTGTCTATTCCAGTCCAACAAAGAGAAGGTCTAGCTTATCTAGAGGAGCAGAAGTCCCTTGATGGCACTGTCACTATCTTTAATTATTTTCTTAAAAGAAAAACTAGTATTAACCGTCACTATCCTTATTTTTTTTATTATAGTTTTTAATTTAAAAAAAAAAAATTTTTTTTATTATAACTCAATATTTTATTAGATGGTTATATTTAACACGATTAATTACACTAGCTGGCGATCCTACCGACTGCGCCAGTTTTATATATTTATATATATATATTGTGAAAAAAAAAAAAATTAAAATAAAATATGATTTAAATAAAAACACAATTTTTATATTAAACAATTTATATTGATTTTTATTTTCAAAACCGTTTTAAAGAATGGTTAAACTTAGACTAAATTATAAAAGAAAGTTTTCAATATAAATTATAAAATTAATTTCTTTTTAAAATTACAAAACCAAATTATTATTATATTATCTTTTTTTATTTTTCATTACTTATCCTAAAAAAAAAATACAAATTGCTTAATACAAAAAAATATATTAATAATCAATAATATACTTAACATCGGTTTCCAATATTGCAGCACACAAGAAGAAAAATAATTTATTTTTGTTGTAATTTGACACTTAAATAAATGTCAAATGTTTGGTTCCAAAACGAAATTACAACATATTTAGAATGAAAAAAAAAAACTAAGTCATATATCAACGTTCGTTAACATTTCAGTTTTTTTTTTTTAATGAAATATGATCTAGTATAAAATCGTTCAACTTAGTTTAATATTTGAGTACTTGAATAATAAAAAAAATATTATATTTCTTGCGTTAGGTCAGGAAACCTTTAATTGTTATTTATTACGTAATGAAGATAATTAAAATATATTTGTTTGGAAATTTATATTAAGGAAAATTTCGTATTAAGTATTTTAAAAATAGAAATTATGTCTTGATAACAAAATTTATGAATTCTGGTTCTGAGAATTTGCTTGAATGATCTTGTTCAAGATTTCGTTAGATGGATATATGACTATAACTCTTTCTTACGTTTAAACTAAATTCTAATAATGTTTCTTCTTTTTTATTTTATTTTATTTATATTTTATTACGTATTACAATAAGTATTTTATTTCATATTACAAACAAAACAAAAACGTTTAAATAAAAAGTACGTTGTACTTGAAAATATTTTTTGCTTGTTCTTATTTCACGCGACACGATAATTTTTTATGCAATGTTCTGACTTATATTATATATGAAGAAAAGAGAAAAGTAATAAAAATTTGGTCAGCACATTGCACTTTCTTTAAAAAAGTAAAAAAACGAAATTTAACTTAAAGAATTAAAATAATAAATTTTTATATTGATTTCGAAATCATTTCCGATTTCAAAATCAATGTTTTGTTAATATTAAAATATATCTTTATATATATCGCACTGTCCATTCTAGTATATGATAAGTAGAAAATTGAAGTTTTCAGTAGAGCTATTTAAAAATTTCAAAACTTTTAAAGCTTCGTTTGTCTCTTGTATACATGATAGAAGTTTGCTTTTTATGGCAAATGATAGAGTTTTCGACTCTTATTAAATAATATTATTCACTAAATTAGAATAAGTTTGTCCAAACGAGATATTTATAAAAATTATATAATAGAGCGGACAATTTAAAAATTCTCATATTGTATGTTAACTTATCATTATAATTTAAAAAAAAATGTACTAAATTGAATGTGGTAAGTATACTTACAATATTAACAGGCGGACATTTTTTTGTATTTTATGTTGTAAGTACTACTTACAATAATTAAGTTTGGAGGTGCTAAGTTTTTTACTACTTATAAGATACTTACAATAGGTATTGAATAGAAATTAAAATATTAACAAACCCATCCAAAAACGTTTTATTATTGATTTTTATTGATTTTAATATGTTATAAATAAAAAAAATAAACGAATTCATAAAAGAAAAAATGTAATATATTATAAAAACAATAAAGAAATTCTTGAAAGAAGTAATTTTCAACTTATATTCTGCTCTGAAGCTTCTTCAAAATCTTCAGTTTCCTTTGGAGTTTCTTTCGTGTGAGGCAAATTTTTATAAAAGCTCCGATAACTTGCCGGTAAATAATTTGCAAGTTCCAACAAATCTTTATATTTTTCTGAAGAGATATTTAAAGGCTCTTTATATAAAACAGGTGGCTTTTCATTAGGCATTTCTAGTTTTTTTTTACGTCTTCTACGACTATCTATAGTTTGATTATATAAAATGATCGAAGAAAATCTTTCTGATTCAAATGAATACTTATACAACAACTTATTCGGATAATTTTTATCAGTCTTTATAATTCTTATATTATTCCATTTCACTTTAACATTTTCATCGTTTTTGTCTACTTGTACCATATTTATAAAACTTGAAAAGTTTAATTTTTCGTCATTTCAGTGACATCATAGCGTGGGTCAGTTATTTTACAATTTCGAATACAGGAATACAATTGAGAAGGCACGTAAAGTTTTTTATGTTTTTTATCTTTCTCTATTAAAGAGTGCGTATTATCACCCTCATTTTGAGTGTGACCTTTTTCAAGAAATACATGTTTAATATCAATGTCTAACATTTTTGAAACCCATGCGTAAAAGACAAATAAACACTTATTCTTGTTTTGCCCTGGGCAGTTATCAGAGTAAAAATTAAAATATTTTATACCCTGCTGAGTTTTTTCTATATATTGATATAGGCAACTTGAAACTTCGTTTGCGCCTCTTTTGCAATGGTTTCGTCCCATACGAAACAAAACCTTGGAGACTAGCAATTTCGAAAATAGTGAAATTAAAAATGCAGAACTTTCTTTTATAATAAAATACGCTAGTCTTTTCACATGGAATGTTTAAGATTTTTTGAAAATCAAACGTCGCAATTATAACGGTGTCATCTTCAATAGCTCTTGCTTTATTTTCATCTTTTAAAATACGGGCTTTCTTCTTAGAAAATATATGCATATTGTATTCATCTTCATTATTCGATTTTTCTTCTTGCGTCATATTATTATATTTACTACATGCATTACATTGATCCTTTTTAGGAATATAGAACCCTATATTAAAACAGTTGTTAAAGACATCTCGATATTGCCTTAAAATTACAACATTCCCGGTATCGTTACGTTCCTTACACGATACTTCGTAGAGTCTGTGCATCTTTGCAATGCTTAAATCATTATCGATATATTGTCGTGTTGTTTGCATGCGCAAGTAGTGAGACTCAATTGGCGCAAATGAGTTTATGTGGTCTTTAACGTTTTGTTTTCGTTTTTTATCTATTTCAGATACTTCCCTTATGTGTTTACCTCGTTTATCTCCTAGAATATTTCCACTCTCAGGCATTAATTTAGTAAATGCAGTCTCTACCATTTGACTACTTATACTCAGTGTGTTCAAGAACATTTTATTGCATACTTTCACTTTAACAATGTTATCGTTATTGAAAGATGATAAAAAGTATACATTTGTACATGAGCGGCGACTGTTACCTGACACAATTTTAGTCAGTTTTTTATCATGTTTTTCCACATGATTCAGAATATATTTCCACTGCAGGATGTTGTTTTCTAAACTATAAAACTTAGAAAAATTCTGATTTCTATCTGCTTCACTAATTCGCTCAAAACATTTTTGCCTGCAGTGAAAAAAACATGACTGCTTCATTTCTTTTGCAGGAACGGTTTTGCAGGTTATACTTGAGCTGTAACTTAATCCGCGGATTCTCGCAATTTTATTTATATTTTTTTTCCAAGTTTTAGGGTTTTTAATACGTTTTCTTGTTTTTTGTTTAGGTGAATTTTCTTTTTCCAATTGTGTATTATCATTTTCATAAAGCGTTGATTTTCTTATTTTGGGCGTGAACGGACTTCCTGTAGGTGTGCTTATGTCGCTAGAGCTAGAGTGTGATAACGGTTGATAATCACTTCCACTAACAGTAAAGTCTTCAACTTAAAAGTTAAATGTAAAAAAACCAATTCAGATTGAAATAAAATTTTGAAATTAATTTGTTTATAAAAAAAAACTTACAAGAACTAGATGATAACGAAAGTTGATCGTGCTCGGCAGGTACATCTTCTAAAATTTATTTAATAATTAAAAATACAAATAGATGTTTAACTTCCACTCATAGCATTTAAATTATATAATATACCTACATACCTGTATTTGGCTGTTGAAATCCAGAAGTTGATGGTTTTGTTAAAATTAAGGAATCATTAGCACTATTATTTTCTTGATTTGAATTATCACTTGGTTCTTTTTGCAACACAATATTGTATTCAAGTTTCTTTCTTGCAGAAATTAAATTTTCTATAAAACAAATTTAGTTGTAAGTAAAGAAATTTCTGACTTATAATATAAATAATAATTATGTAAAATTTACCTTTTTTTTTTAAAACTTCATTCACCATTAAAATTCCACGATACATTATTTTTAATAAATTATTATATCACTTAATTTTTTTACTTCTATTTAACTATTATAAAAAAGTTAAAATAATGCACTTTTTACAAAAAATATGATCAATAATGACATAAGAAACCGTTATCTATTTTTTGTTAAATTATCCAAACGTACTTATTGTAAGTATCACATACAACATTGAATTTGAAGTTTTGCTACGAGATAAAATATTGTAACATACACATACAATAGCAAAAAAAAAAAAAAAATCAGTCATATTGTATCGTAAGTATACATACAGAACTATGTGATTGAAGTATTTCCGATCATTTATATCGTAAATGTACATACAATTGAGTAGAGTTAGAAATATACGTTCTAATATATTGTAAGTATACTTATAATAAAAAAGAATGGAGATTTTGAAAATTAACTGAATATTGTATTTCATTTTTTTGTCATAACTTTTGAAGGACATATCGTATTGATATGAAATTTTGACAGAAGATGGCCCTTGTAATTATCTTTCAAATGGTCAAATCATTCTATTATATCGTAAGTACACTTACAATATACTAGAATGCATAGTGCGATATATATATACTTTAAAGCGTGGCGTCATTCAAGAAGGTATATATAGAACAAAAAAAGAAGAAACGCACGCAGAATTTTTAGAACGTACAAAGGAAGTAGTCCTTTCTAGTAAATAAATTTTATAATTATAAATTAACTACTTCTTTTTACTAACATATAATATTTAAGCGCAAATAAATAAAAATTAATAAAGTATATTAAATAAATAAAAAAAAACTATAAAAATTGCTTTTGTTTTCTTTTGAATTAAAAAGGCGCAGTCGGTAGGATGTGTCAAGTGAAATAAAAATAAAGAGTATACATTTTTTTTTTTTGTGTAAATTATTTAAGAAAATTAATAAAAAAAAAAAAAAAAAAAATATATATAATCTACCTTTTTTCACTTGTGTTTTAACACTTAATGACGCGTACTAATAAAACAATTATCAGTAGAAGTGATAATAAACTATTTATATAAAAAGAAATTTAAAACAAAAGCATATAAGTTTTTCTGCTAATTCAGTGACTCTAAGTAAAAATAATAAAACAACAAAAATTTAAATAAACAAGTGATGAAAAAAAACCAAGGGTTTTTAAAAAAGCACATTTAAAAATTATATTGTATTACATACTGAGTTTAACTTTGGAAATATTTACTATTTTACTACTGATACTACTGACTTATAAAATTTACTGCTAACAGTAAATTTTTTATTTAAAAGTTGTTATAGTCCTTCAATGGGAAAGGTTGCCAAATTTCTCAAGAATCTAACTTCAACTTCCCCCCCTCCCCCTCATCATCTAATTTTTTAGGTTCTAGGAATTAAATTGTGAATTATACAAAATATTGGAATTTTACTTAGAATTTTATTATCTAAGCAAAAATGGGTAAAACTGAGGGACACTTTCTTAAATTTAAGGAACCCCTTTTAAATTTAAGAAAAACTTTTAACATATGTTAAAATATAATGTTGGACCTTTAAATTTTGTATATTAATAAAAGAAAAATTGGACAGGTATTCAAGTTACAGGTGCTTAAAAATAGCATAATTTCAATTTTCGGGCCCTTATAGCTCCTAAACAGCGGGCTTCACAAAAAAATTTTGTTAACCGAATCCTACTATTTTTCTCCCAAAATTTCAAGATCCTAGCTTGAACCGTTTAGAAGATATGTGGGGCTAAAAATTTTGCAAAAATTGAGTTTTATATAATGGTGAATTTTAGTACCGTATGGCAACCCTATATATTTAAACGATATATTTTTGTAAAGTCTATAAAAGCAGCTCTCTAATACCGTTAATTTCGATTGAAAATAAACCTAACAGAACCCTTGTTATATCAATTTAAATATAGGGCTTTTTTGGAATTTTCAGGGGCTGTAACTTCGTCACCCTTCAAAATTAAGAAAAACCTTTGACACATGTTGAAACATAATAATAGGGCTTTGAATTTTGTCTATCACAAAAAAAAAATTTGGACAGGTATTCAAGTTACAGGTGTTTAAAAATAGCTAAATTTCAATTTTCGAGCCCTTATAGCTCCTAAATAGGGGGCTTGACAAAAAAATTTTGTTAACCGACTCCTACTAAGACCCTAGCTTGAACCGTTCAGAAGATATGTGTGGCCAAAAATTTTGCGAAAATTGAGTTTTGCGTAATGTTAAATTTTAGTACCGTATGGCAACCCTAAACATTTGCCTTGTAAAAATTTATAAAGTTTATCAAACCAGCTATCATTTGCCGTTTTCAGATTGAAAATATATGTAACAGAACTCTTGTTATAACAATTTAAATATAGGGCTTTTTCCAAATTTGGGGGGCTGTAGCCCCGTAACAGGTAGGGCTACAGAAAAAAATGCTTCTACGAAATTATTTTTTTTGCAAAAACTACCCATGGTTAAAATTTCTTTTCTCTATTTCAAACGGTGTAAAAGTTTTTGTAAACATACGGACGGACGGACGGACGGACGGACAGAGTGAAGCTATATAGGCACATTTTTACAAAATTTTTTGAAAATGTGCTAAAAACGAAACATAATACAAATACATATATATTATAATAAAATACAAAATTTTTTATATAATAACCAAATACAAAAAATTTACGTAACAAGTGGAGTGCAGTGACTGAAAGCTACAAGAAATCTACAAGCAAAAACAACAAATTGTGACAACCATTCCAGGCAGGAGAAAATTAAAAATAAAGAAGAATATATATAAAGCAACCAAATTCCATCTAAAACACATCAAGAGATTCACCAATTTCAAAGTGAGCTATTTTAAAATTTTTTTTTTCTCTTATTTTTACTTATTTAAGAAACTTATTTTTTATTAAATTGAAATAGAAATATATAATTTTAAATTTTATCTTGTGAAAAATATATTAAAATTAGTTAACAAGATTAAATTAAAATAACACAAATCAATTTGGTACTTTAAAATAGATTAAAAGATTTTTAAAAGTTTAAAATTCAAATTGGACTAAGGGAGAAACGCTCTGCCCAAACATTGAAAAAAATGTACAGGGAAATAGTAAAACATACATCGATCCATTGGTCCCTCCTATTGTTAGGCTAGCAAGAAAAGCAATTGATACTGGTGATAATGTTTATGCAGTTTCAAGACTAAGAGACCACAGAATTTATAACAATGTAAGGCTGTTTTTATCATATTTCCATGACAAGGATGATATTTGCTATGAAGGTGTCACTCAGACTAGTTTAAAAATACTAATTCATCAAGAGGGATTGCCAAATAACTACAAAGAACTTTCACAACTTTATTTTATTTATCATGACAATACAGGAGTATCTAGAAAAGAAGCAATTCAAGACCTAGCTTATTACAGGAGGCATATTGATAATAAATACAGAGAATATTTGCAGAAAACAAGAGAAACTTGGCAAAATTATATGATTAGTAAACCTTGATGTTCAATACACTCTCAAATTTAAATATTGTGCATTTTAATGCCAGAAGTCTCAGAAAAAATATTACCGAAATAGAATCATTTATAAAAATTAAAAAATGTATTGACATAATTATGATTGGTGAAGCTTGGATATACTCTGATGAGGAGATATTTTTTAATATTCCTGGGTATACAGCTTTATTTAATTCAAATAATTTAAATAGAGGAGGCGGGGCTGCTATTTATGTCAAACAAAACATACAATATAAAATATTAGAAGTCATAGAACAGTTCAATACTATAATTATGCGGTACTAGTCCAGTTATTAAACTTGCGGTTTGTTACAAAAGTCCTAGTGAAAATAATAATACATTTATATCACATTTAGAATCAATTTTTAATAGATATAAAAATATTGTTATGGTTGGCGATACTAACATTGATTTATTATCTGATACGGAGCTCTCAAGATCCTACAAAACAATGCTAGAATCTAATGCTGTAGATGTAAAGAACAATTTAAGAAAGGAAAATGCTACTAGAGTTACAGAAAGCACTTGCACAATTATTGATCATATCATGTTCTATCAAATCTAAAAAATGAAAAGTATGATTTTAAAATTTCTACTGAAGATGTTGTTAACTTAGACCATAAAGCCATTCAAATAAGGATAAATAAAGTTATAAAAAAACGTGAGCCCATTTTCAATAAGGAACTAATCGTTACAGATATCAAAAAATACAAAACTCAAGTTAGCAGTCTACTTTTAACAAATAATTGTGATAGTGTAGTTAATCTCATGAAAATATTACAATTGGCCAAAGAGAACTCCACTGAAAAAAAAGTAATAAGAATAAGAAAAAATAATGATTGGATGACTAAAGAAATAATGAACCTCATCCAAAAAAGAAATAAATTATTTAAAAACTTAAAGAAAAACCCTAACTCCCCAGAAATTCAAGCCAAATTTAAAAAATTGAAAAATAGTGTTACTATTTTAACAATAAAATCTACTTAGCTGGGTCTGATCATAGAAAAATGTGGGAAGTGCTAAACAACTGTATGCTAAAAAGGTCGTCTAATTGCAGTAAAGTTATCAATGAAATAAATAACAATGGCATTAAAATATGTGATAATTTCGGTATTGCTAATACTTTTAACACGTATTTTAGTGAAATTGGAAACAAGTTGGCGGATAATATTATTGATGCAGAAAAATACACAGTAAAAAACACAATTACTGAACGATCTATTTTTCTAAGAAAAACAAATGAAATAGAAGTATTACTTAATAAATTATTGTTTAACAACTGGTATTTATCTTGAATGTCTAAAATCAAGTATGGTTGTACCAATATACAAATCAGGAGCAACCAATGATGTATCAAATTACAGGCCTATTACTTTAACAAGTTGCTTGGGAAAAATATTTGAAAAAATAAATAATAGAATACAGAATTTTATTCAAAAGGTAATAGGTTTTGATGATAATCAATTTGGATTTCAAAAAGATATTGGAACCGATTCGGCTGTCTTAGCATCAACAAACTCTATAGTAAGCAAATTAGATGCAGGGAACTATGTATGTTCAGTATTCGTTGATTTAAAAAAAGCATTCGATACAGTTGATCACAAAATCCTGTTAAACAGACTCTATGAAATCGGTATAAGAGGAGCAGCTCTGGATCTTCTTAGATCTTATTTACAAAATAGGAAAATAGCTACAAGAGTTAATGATGTATTGAGTAACCAGTGTAGTATAAACATAGGTGTTCCACAAGGATCAGTGCTCGGGCCTACTTTGCATCTGCTTTACATCCATAACATCCAATGTGCTAATTTACAAGCCGATTACAAGATATTTGCGGATGACACATTGCTCATTTACAGTGCTAAAACCAGAGATGAATTAGAAAGAATAATAAATGAGGATTTGTACAAATATATTAATTGGCTTAAAGGCAACAAATTAAGTATAAATACTGATAAAACTAAATTTATCACATATAAAATGAGGAATAAAGCTGATATAAATCTAAAAATATTAATAAACAATGTCCAAATTGAAAGAGTTGATACATATAAATACCTTGGTGTAATAATTGATGAAAAACTGAGATGGGAAAATCATATCAATAAAATAGCATCCAAAATTGCGCCAATGCTTGGTGCCATTAAAAGAAGTGGAATTAAACTAAACAGGAAAGCTGCCAATAATATATATCATGCTCATATCATGTCACATATTAGGTATAATATATATAACTGGTCCAGTTGCGCTACATGGCTGAAAGACAAGATCAGTACTTTGATAAACAGAGCAATAAAAAATTTATACGAGTTTAGCTGGCTGACACCAACAGTCGAAATTTATAAAAAAACGGGATATTTGATGCTTCCGGAAATTATTATTATGGAAAAAGCCAAATTAATTTTTAAACTGGAAAAAGGAATTTACAGGAAGAATATTAATGTTACGAAAAGAAATAGTGTACATAACTATAACACCAGAAGCCTGAACTATTTAAATCATACAAGATCTAGAACGGAGTTATCTCATAGCAGCGGATTATCCTCAGCTATAAGAATCTATAATAAGCTACCAAATGATCTTAAACAGACCTCTAACATCAAATTGTTTGTTAAAAATCTGAAGTACCTACTAAAGCGGGATACCATATTGCTTGACAGCGTTATGCAGAATGAATAATTGTATTAACATAATAATAATTTAATTGATATTATATAACTTTAATAACTTATATATATTTATATATTGACATATATATTATATACGTATACATGTATTTTTTTGCTTGTCTTTATTTAGTTTAGTTTTAGGTTAATCTGTGTTATTTTATACCAAAATCAATCAATTGTTTTGTTTATAGCACAGTTAAAATAAAAAAAAAAAAAATAAAAAAGTATTATAATATGTTATATAAAAGTAAAACTATAAAAAAAAGAATTTGTAATAGACAATAAGAAAGCTAAATAAAGTATATCAATTTAAAAAAAAAAAAAAAAAAAAAATTAAGTATAGTAAAAACTTATAAAAAAAAAAAAATTTAAATAATTATATCTTGTAAATCGTTATTCAAGTTGGATTTTTGGAAATATTCGAAATTTTTTTTAATAATAAATATATTTATCCTTCTTTTAATGTTATATTATATTTCTGAATACTTTTGAAAATACAAAATTCTTTTTATTAATTAAAATTATAATAAATGTAATATCTAAGAGTTTTTATAATATATTTATGTCATTTAACATAATTTTGTTTATGGTTTATTTTAACTTAACACTACTAAATTAGTTCAAATCTGGTCGTAGATAAACTTGACTTTGTCCTGTTATTTTGATACGGTAAATATAAGAAACTCATAATAAAACAAAATTTTATCTTCTTATGTCCAAAGATATTAATGAAGGGACTGTAGACGAATTATCTAGACTATTGAACAATATTTCATTACAAAATAGACATCTTGTTAGTAACAATCAAGTTAGTAATAATCAAATTTCAAGAATGGCAAATTCAAGTCCAGTTCAAGTTACCCCCTTTTCTCTCTCTATCGACCTTCTAAAGTACATAGGGAAATTACCTGACTTTAATGGAGATTTTGGAGATTTACAAAATTTTACAGATCTTATAGATAAAATATATCCTTTTTTGCTAAGGTACGACCCCTTAAGCCAAAGTATTTTTTCTGATTCAATAAAATATAAACTAAAAGGAAGAGCAAGAGAAATGATTGAGATAAATAACCACGTTAAAGGTTGGTTAGAAATTAAAGAGATACTAATAAACAACTTTGGAGATCGTACTAGTTTGGAGGAATTATTTGGCGAATTACGTGGTACAAATTTTAGGACAAGTTGTATAGAATTTTACAACAAATTAAAAACAGCCTTAAGAAGACTTAACGTAAAAACAAAACTCTCGCTTTCCTACGACCTCCACGCGATAGAACAAGCTATTAACAATAATAAAATTTCAGCATTGAACATATTTAAGATCAAGACACCAGAACCCATGAGATCCATTTTATATTGTAGAAAACCGAAAACGTTAGAAGAGGCAATGGACATATTACACGAAGCTGGGTATGCATATAGAAACTTTGGGAACAGCAATATTAATAGGAACTATAATAACCAAAATATTCAAAAAAATAATAGCAATACCAATCTAGAAACGTTAGAAATACAAATAATAATAATAGCAATAACAATAGGATTAGCCAAACAAATCATAGAAATTTCCAAAATAATCCAAATAATAATAATAATAATAGGTTTCTTCTTCTTCTATGGCTCTACAGCTCGGTGTGAGCTTTGGCCTTCATAACTATTTGCCTCCATATCTCCCGGTCTTTCGCCGTTGTTTTCCAATTTCTCACTTGTAATTTTGAAGCATCGTTTTCAATGTTGTCTTCCCATCTTGTTCTTGGTCTTAGAGGAAGACTCGACTTAATATGGGTCTTAGATGTAATATCTTATATGGCATTCGATTTTCCTGCATTCTGCATTCGATTTTCCTGCATTTGTGCCCTGCCCACCTTAGGCGTTGTGATTTACTGAAACGAATAATGTCTTCATTTTTTATAAGTTCATTTAGTTCAGCATTATTCCTTCTCCTGTAATCTCCATTTTCTACCCTTATAGGGCCATAAATTTTCCTTAGTATTTTCCGTTCAAAAATTCGGAGTTCGTTTTCGTCAGCCATATTCAGTGTCCATACCTCACAACCGTATGTTACCACAGGGCGTATTATTGTTTTATAAATTAATAATTTCGTTTCCCTTGTCAAGAGATGTGATTGCATTAATTTTTTGTATGCAAATAGGCATTTATTTCCTGCTTTAATACGTTCTTGAATACAATATTTTATACTATTGTCATTTTTTACCATTACTCCAAGGTATTCAAAGCTTATTACTCCCTGAAAAGTAAATCTATCAATCGTTATATTTTGCGGTTGCCTTCTTCTTTCATCTCTTGCCATCTTCATGTACTTCGTTTTGGTTTCGTTTATTTGAAGACCTACTTTGCTAGACTCTTTTTCGACCATAGAGAAGGCATCTATCATATCTTTAGCTCTTTTCGAAACAATTGCAATATCATCCGCGTATGCAATTATTTGATATGCTTTTGAAAATATATGTCCTCCTCTGTCTAGTTTGCCAATCGCTTGTTGAAGTATGATATTGAATATAATAGCGGATAACGCATCACCTTGTCTAACCCCACTCGTAATTTTAAATTCTTTCGATGCATTTTCTTGTATTAACACTTTGCCTATGGAGTTATTCATGGTCATATTTATTACATCTATTAATTTCTTAGGTACACCTATTTCTGCTAGTGCTTTGGGAATATTTTTTCTATTTATACTGTCAAATGCTTGTTTAAAATCTATGAATAAAATATGCAGGTCGACGTTGTACTCATAACACTTTTCCATTATCTGTTTAAGTACAAAAATTTGGTCTATGGTAGATCGTTCCCTCCGGAAGCCACCCTGGTATTCTCCTACACTTTCTTCGTAATAAGGCTTTATTCTATCACAGATGATATTTGATAAAATCTTATATGCACAGTTTAGTAGGGTTATGCCCCTATAATTACTGCATTGCAGCTTGTCTTCCTTTTTATGAATCGGACATATCAACCCTATGCTCCATTTTTTAGACATGCAGTTATTTGTCCATATTCTACATATCAGACTATGTATTTTATTATATAGACAAGTACCTCCATTTTTGTACAGTTCAGCTGTTAGTTTATCCTCTCCTGGAGCTTTACAGTTTTTTAATTTTTCTATTGCTTCCCTTACTTCTTCTATAGTTGGTAACGGCACTAACGGTTCTACAGTTTGTATATCATTTTCAGTTACATATCTATTCTCTGGAAATGAAGTGTTTAATGTTTCTTCAAAATACTGGGACCATCTCTCAAGGAGACCATCTTCTCTACTTGACAGTATTTTGTTATTCTTATCCTTACACGATGTTATTCTGGGTTGGAAGCCATTTATCTCTTATTTAATCTTATTGTATAATTTTCTTGTATTATTCATATCATTTTCAATTTAAATTTGCTTAATTCTCTTTTTATACATTTCTCTTTTCTTTGCACGGCATGTTTTTGTGGCAATGATTCTTTTTTCTCGATACTCCTCTCTGTTTGCCCTTGTGTTTCTCTGCAACATTTTTTGTCTAGCTGCGTTTTTTATTTCAGTTACCCTTTTACACTCTTGATCAAACCATTCTTCATTTCTTTTGGCTATTTCAGTACCTATTTCCACTTCAGCTGCGGCTCTTACTGCATTTTCAATCCTGTCCCATTATTCTTCTATATTGTCTTCTCTTTCTGGATTATTTTCTAATTGATCCTCAATTTTGTTTGTTTTGGAATTGCTGTACAACTACTTCATTTTTAAATTTTTCGTTGTTCCACTTCTTTCTTTTTATTCCTTTATTTTTGCTATATTAGCTATTCTTTGTCGGACTTTTGCTACTACTAGAAAGTAGTCACTATCGCAATTCGCTCCTCTATATGTTCTTACATCGATTATTGTAGTTGCCCATCGTTTTGAAATAAGCACATGATCAATTTGATTGACTAAATTTCTTCCAGGGACTTTCCATGTTCTTTTGTAAATGTTTTTTCGGTCAAATGCAGTGCTTCTAATTTTTAAACTATTTTCATTTGCAAATTGATATAAACGCAATCCATTGTTGTTTGATTCTTCATGTAGTGAAAATTTCCCTGTAACATGTCTAATATCAACGATCATCAAAGTATCGTATCTAGGAGTTTGTTCGCACACGTTACTTAAATCTTCATAGAAGTTGTCCTTGTCGTCATCATTTGCTTCTTCAGTTGGCGCATACGTGAATATAATTGTTATATTATTGAATCTTCCTTTTATTCTAATACTACATATTCTGCTACTTATTGCGTTGTATCCTATCACAGATTTCTTCATATTTTTATTGACAATAAAACCAGTACCATATATTCCTGATCTGTTATTATCTCCACTATAATATAGGGAAAACAAGGGTTTGTTTATTTCTCCGTTTCCTTTCCATCTTATTTCTTGTAGGGCTATTATATCTAATTTATACTTAGTCATTTCATTTGCCACTTCTTGCATTTTTCCGGGTTGCATCAATGTTTGCACATTCCATGTGCCAATTTTTAAATCATGTCCTTTTATACGTTTCCGGGTCTGGTTACCATTTACACTATCATTATTTATCCGAGGCTCGTTGTATGAATTCGTAACTCGATCATTTTCACAGGGTTGGAGAGTTAACCCAACGCCCAACCCCCATCTTTGGAGGGCCGTGGTGATGCAATAGGGTATTTAGTCCCATGCTTTGTTCTCTATGGTTATACCGCTATATGGCTTCTCAAAATAATTTTCACTTAGCGGCCTCAACTACCAGCTTCCCTATATAATAGTTGACAGCAATACTAGACCGTTAAAATTTATTATAGATTCTGGAGCTACGCATTCTAAAACAAACCCCAAACTCTGTCAACCAAAATATTTAGAAAATAGTAATATCATACTAAAAACAGTTCAACAGAAAATTCAAATAACTCAAAAAGCCGTTATTACGTTATTCAAAGAATTCGGTAGTCCAGATACAAAAGTTGAATTTTACGTATTTCCTTTTCATGAAAAATATGAAGGTTTAATAGGAAACCACATTTTAATACCCCTTAAGTCAAAAATAGACTACGAAAAAGAAATACTAATAATAAATGATAATAAAATAAAACTACATTTTTCATATAAACAAGAAAATTCTAATTATAAAATAAAAGCAAAAGGAAACTATACATTGTCTATTCCAGTCCAACAAAGAGAAGGTCTAGCTTATCTAGAGGAGCAAAAGTTCCTAGATGGCACTGTCACTATCTTTAATTATTTTCTTAAAAGAAAAACCAGTATTAACCGTCACTATCCTTATTTTTTTTATTATAGTTTTTAATTTAAAAAAAAAAAAATTTTTTTATTACAACTCAATATTTTATTAGATGGTTATATTTAACACGATTAATTACACTAGCTGGCGATCCTACCGACTGCGCCAGTTTTATATATTTATATATATATATATTGTGAAAAAAAAAAAAAATGAAAATAAAATATGATTTAAATAAAAACACAATTTTGATATTAAACAATTTATTGATTCTTATTTTCAAGACCGTTTTAAAGAATGGTTAAACTTAGACTAAATTATAAAAGAAAGTTTTCAATATAAATTATAAAATTAATTTCTTTTTAAAATTACAAAACCAAATTATTATTATATTATCTTTTTTTATTTTCCATTATTTATCCTAAAAAAAAAATACAAATTGCTTACAAAAAAATACAAAAAAATATATTAATAATCAATAATATACTTAACATCGGTTTCCAATATTGCAAGACACAAGAAGAAAAATAATTTATTTTTGTTGTAATTTGACACTTAAATAAATGTCAAATGTTTGGTTCCAAAACGAAATTACAACATATTTAGAATGAAAAAAAAAAAACTAAGTCATATATCAACGTTCGTTAACATTTCAGTTTTTTTTTTTTAATGAAATATGATCTAGTATAAAATCTTTCAACTTAGTTTAATATTTGAGTACTTGAATAATAAAAAAATATTATATTTCTTGCGTTAGGTCAGGAAACCTTTAATTGTTATTTATTACGTAATGAAGATAATTAAAATATATTTGTTTGGAAATTTATATTAAGGAAAATTTCGTATTAAGTATTTTAAAAATAGAAATTATGTCTTGATAACAAAATTTATGAATTCTGGTTCTGAGAATTTGCTTGAATGATCTTGTTCAAGATTTCGTTAGATGGATATATGACTATAACTCTTTCTTACGTTTAAACTAAATTCTAATAATGTTTCTTCTTTTTTATTTTATTTTATTTTAAATTTTATTACGTATTACAATAAGTATTTTATTTCATATTACAAACAAAACAAAAACGTTTAAATAAAAAGTATGTTGTACTTGAAAATATTTTTTGCTTATTCTTATTTCACCCGACACGATAATTTTTTATGCAATGTTCTGACTTATATTATATATGAAGAAAAGAGAAAAGTAATAAAAATTTGGTCAGCACATTGCACTTTCTTTAAAAAAGTAAAAAAACGAAATTTAACTTAAAGAATTAAAATAATAAATTTTTATATTGATTTCGAAATCATTTCCGATTTCAAAATCAATGTTTTGTTAATATTAAAATATATCTTTTTATATATATATATACTTTAAAGCGTGGCGTCATTCAAGAAGGTATACATAGAACAAAAAAAGAAGAAACGCACGCAGAATTTTTAGAACGTACAAAGGAAGTAGTCCTTTCTAGTAAATAAATTTTATAATTATAAATTAACTACTTCTTTTTACTAACATATAATATTTAAGCGCAAATAAATAAAAATTAATAAAGTATATTAAATAAATAAAAAAAAATTATAAAAATTGCTTTTGTTTTCTATAGAATTAAAACTGGCGCAGTCGGTAGGATGTGTCAAGTGAAATAAAAATAAAGAGTGGACATTTTTTTTTTTTTGGTGTAAATTATTTAAGAAAATTAATAAAAAAAAAAAAAAAAATATATATAATCTACCTTTTTTCACTTGTGTTTTAACACTTCATGACGCGTACTAATAAAACAATTATCAGTAGAAGTGATAATAAAGTATTTATATAAAAAGAAATATAAAACAAAAGCATATAAGTTTTTTCATCAATTTGGTACTTTAAAATAGATTAAAAGATTTTTAAAAGTTTAAAATTAAGTATAGTAAAAACTTATAAAAAAAAAAAAATTTAAATAATTATATCTTGTAAATCGTTATTCAAGTTGGATTTTTGGAAATATTCGAAATTTTTTTTAATAATAAATATATTTATCCTTCTTTTAATGTTATATTATATTTCTGAATACTTTTGAAAATACAAAATTCTTTTTATTAATTAAAATTATAATAAATCCAATATCTAAAAGTTTTTATAATATATTTATGTCATTTAACATAATTTTCTTTATGATTTATTTTAACTTAACACTACTAAATTAGTTCAAAACTGGTCGTAGATAAACTTGACTTTGTCCTGTTATTTTGATACGGTAAATATAAGAAACTCATAATAAAACAAAATTTTATCTTCTTATGTCCAAAGATATTAATGAAGGGACTGTAGACGAATTATCTAGACTATTGAACAATATTTCATTACAAAATAGACATCTTGTTAGTAACAATCAAGTTAGTAATAATCAAATTTCAAGAATGGCAAATGATGGTCCAGTTCAAGTTACCCCCTTTTCTCTCTATATCGACCCTCTAAAGTACATAGGGAAATTACCTGACTTTAATGGAGATTTTGGAGATTTACAAAATTTTACAGATCTTATAGATAAAATACATCCTTTATTGCTAAGGTACGACCCCTTAAGCCAAAGTATTTTTGCTGATTCAATAAAATATAAACTAAAAGGAAGAGCAAGAGAAATGATTGAGATAAATAACCACGTTAAAGGTTGGTTAGAAATTAAAGAAATACTAATTAACAACTTTGGAGATCGTACTAGTTTGGAGGAATTATTTGACGAATTACGTGGTACAAATTTTAGGACAAGTTGTATAGAATTTTACAACAAATTAAAAACAGCCTTAAGAAGACTTAACGTAAAAACAAAACTCTCGCTTTTCTACGACCTCCACGCGATAGAACAAGCTATTAACAATAATAAAATTTCTGCATTGAACATATTTAAGATCAAGACACCAGAACCCATGAGATCCATTTTATATTGTAGAAAACCGAAAACGTTAGAAGAGGCAATGGACATATTACACAAAGCTGGGTAAGCATATAGAAACTTTGGGAACAGCAATATTAATAGGAACTATAATAACCAAAATATTCAAAAAAATAATAGCAATACCAATCTAGAAACGTTAGAAATACAAATAATAATAATAGCAATAACAATAGGATTAGCCAAACAAATCATAGAAATTTCCAAAATAATCCAAATAATAATAATAATAGTAGGTTCAATAACAACAAAAATAGGCCCAATAACTATAACCTTTATAGTAATAATATTGGTAACTTTAGTCAAAATAGAAATCAGCACTTGCAAAATAGAAATAATTACAATAATTTCAATAATAGAAATGTTTCTTACCCAAATCAGGGAAACCAAAATTCAAACCACCAAGAACAACTGCCACAAATAGCAAATATACCCCAAAACCCTTATAGGAACAACTTTTATCCTTATAGAAATCCAAATACAACATCAAAATCGATGGATATTAATATTAATATGGCTCCTCAAAATAATCAAGATAAGGAACCACCACAAGCCCAAAATTTTCACTTAGCGGCCTCAACTACCAGCTTCCCTATATAATAGTTGACAGCAATACTAGACCGTTAAAATTTATTATAGATTCTGGAGCTACGTATTCTAAAATAAACCCCAATCTCTGTCAACCAAAATATTTAGAAAATAGTAATATCATACTAAAAACAGTTCAACAGAAAATTCAAATAACTCAAAAAGCCGTTATTCCGTTATTCAAAGAATTCGGTAGTCCAGATACAAAAGTTGAATTTTACGTATTTCCTTTTCATGAAAAATATGATGGTTTAATAGGAAACAACATTTTAATACCCCTTAAGTCAAAAATAGACTACGAAAAAGAAATACTAATAATAAATGACAATAAAATAAAACTACATTTTTCATATAAACAAGAAAATTCTAATTATAAAATAAAAGCAAAAGGAAACTATACATTGTCTATTCCAGTCCAACAAAGAGAAGGTCTAGCTTATCTAGAGGAGCAGAAGTCCCTAGATGGCACTGTCACTCTCTGTGAGGGCATATATAATGTTGAAAATTATAAAGTAGAAGCTAATTTTAAAATTGATAACAATAACAAAAATATCATCGACGTAAAACCTATCAAAACTCAAGTAGTAAACTCTGAAAACCTTAACATTATCGAAGAACTGGAACACAGAAACATATTCGAGCAAATAAGAACTGAACACCTGAATAGCCAAGAGATTCAGGCGCTATACAAAGTCATAAAATAATTTTCAAAGATTTTTTAGCAAGAAAATTCAGATTTATCCTTTACAAATATTATTAAGCATGAAATTCGTACGACAAACAATGTTCCCACTTTCGTAAGATCATACCGGTACCAACAAATCCATAAAAAAGAAGTTCAAAAGCAAATTTCAGAGATGTTAGAAAAAGGTATCATAAGACACAGTAGTTCGCCTTACTCAGCTGCCGTATGGATAGTCCCGAAGAAGGAGGATGCCAGTGGAAAAGCTAAGTGGCGACTCGTCATTGATTATCGTAAACTAAACGAGGTCACAATAGACGACAGATACCATATTCCCAATATAGATGACATCCTGGGAAAGTTGGGAAGATGCAAATACTTTACAACCCTAGACCTAGCAAAAGCGTTTCATCAAATAGAGATTGATGAAAAAGACGTTTACAAAACAGCTTTTAGTGTCGAAGATGGGCACTACGAGTTTGTACGTATGCCGTTGGGGTTGAAAACAGCCCCGGCAACCTTTCAAAGACTAATAAACTATATTCTCAAAGACTATATAAACAAAATCTGCCTTGCATACATGGACGATATTATAATTTTCTATTTTTCACTCGAAGAACACTTAGACTCCTTAACAAAAATTTTTAAAAGATGGAAAGAAGTAAATTTAATGGTGCAACTAGATAAATCTGAATTTCTCAAAAGAGAAACTGAATTTTTAGGGCATATGGTCATCTTAGAAGGGGTAAAACCAAACCCTAAGAAAATACAATGCGGAAAGACTTTCCAATTCCGAAAACTCCGAAACAAATAACGTTTAACCATTACGAAATATCTTAAACAGAATTAAAAAATAAATATAAACGACACTAATATAAATCTAGTTTCGAATTGCTAAAGAAAATGCTAATTCACGATCCAATTCTAAAATATCCCAACTTTAACAAAACATTCACTGTCACAACTGATGCGAGTCAGTACGCTTTACGTGCCATACTTTCTCAAGAAGGGCATCCAATATGTTATGCAAGTCGCACACTTAACGAACATGAACAGAATTATAGTACTATTGAGAAAGAATTATTAGGTGTGGTATGGGCCACAAAATACTTTCGTCCATGTATATTTGGCCGGAACTTTAATATAGAGACGGACCACAAGCCACTACAATGGCTGTTTTCAATAAAAGAGCCAAATTCAAAACTCGTGAGATGGCGTCTTAAACTATCAGAATTTGATTATTAGATAAAATATGAAAAGGGAATTCAAAACGGAAATGCTGACGCACTATCACGTATCGAAATCAATTTAACAGAAGAAACTAACGAAAACAATTTTCATATAAGTAAATCTGCTCTAAATTTGTTTAAAAGGCAAATAATCATTCAAAAAAGTAATTCCGGGTCCTTAACAATAAAAAACTTAACAATTTTCAATAAATCTAGAAGAATAATACGTACTAAAAATTTAGATAGAGAAACCACAATAACCCTACTCAAAAACCATTTTGACTCTAAGTTAATAAGTGCAATACATGTAGCAAATCAAGAATTCCTCAAAATAATTCAAGAGGTTCACCATGACCACTTTCTTCAAACGAAAATAATTCAATTTTGTAAAATCTTAGAAGACATTACGGATGAAGAGAAATTGGTTGAATTAATAGAGAAAGAACATCTCAAAAACAACCATAGAGGAATCGTAGAAGTTTCTAAAGAAATGCAATTAAATTATTACCACCCTAAACTGTATGACAGAATTGCGCAGTTCATAAATAACTGTGAAGTCTGTAATATAGAAAAATACGATAAAAAACTATTAAACCAAAATCCAAGATTACAGAAACACGTCCCAATCAGATAGTACATATCGATGTCTTTTATAGTTTAGATCAAACGTTATTTGTAACTTTTATCGACAAGTTCACAAAGTTTGCACAAGCAATCAAAATAAACTCACGAACTTGAGCTGAATTTAAAAGAGCGATATTACAATACCTGTCAATTGTTGGATACATAAAAAAAATTGTAGCCGACAATGAACTGGGTCTTAAGGCCCTTCCATTCAGAGAATTTTTGCGTAAACAACATACTGAAATTCACTATATATCTAACAACAACCGCACATCGAATTCGGATATTGAAAGACTTCACAATACAATTAATGAACATATAAGATTACTTAGACATGACGAAAGAGTTGACCTTGACACAGTAGAAGAGAAAATACTAAGAACTATAACTGCTTATAACAATACTATCCATTCAACGACGAACGTTAAACCAAATGATTTTATAAATGGGAAAATAAAAGACACAAATTATGAAGAAATCTATAATAGAATTTTGAAAGCAAAAGAGAAGACTATAAAATATTTAAATAAAAACAGACAGGAAATAGAAATAGAACAAGGGAGTGATACAACATTTCTAAAAGATACTCGGGGAGGGAAAAACCACTCTAAATTTAGAAAAATTGAAATCGAACAAATTGACGATAACCACGTTATAGATAAAAATTCGGGCTTAAAATATTACAAAACACATATCCAAAAGAAAAAGAAATTTCAGAATATTAACTTACCTACAATTAAAGCAAAACTCAAAACTAAGAAAAAATCTAAAAAGAAATCTATTTCTCTTTCAGGGCAAGATGTTACTTCTACCAATAATACCGCTTCTAATTCTGCAAATGTTCCAAGTGCAATGCCAAAAAATTGAATTGCAAAACTTAAATGACAACAATGGCTACATGACTATAAAACTAGAAGACGTCAAAATAATAAAAAAGTATAAAAAAATTCTACATACAATCAATATTACAGAGTACTTAAATACAAAAGATATAATTCATAAAAATATTCTATCAATAAAAGACAAAAAAAAACCCCTTAAATCCAATGTATAATACACTTATACACAATTATCACTCACTAGAACAGAAATTAAATAATATAAGACCGCACCAAAGACAAAAACGCTACCTTATTAATGCCTCAGGTACTGGACTAAAATACTTAACCGACACAATGGATTACAATGACGAGATAGAAATCAAAGAAAAATTAGAAGCCCTAACAAAAAGCAGTACCGACTTAATAGATATAAATTTCCAATCAAATCAAAAATATCACTAATCAGATAAATTCCCAACAAAACCTTATAGCTCAAAATTTAAACACCTTTAACGAAAATAATCAAAACAAAATTCTAGAGATAGAAGACGAAATTCAGTATATGCAAAAAATTTACCAAATAAACTATGACATAGATTTGTTAAAAAACCATATAGAAAAAATAGAAGATATAGTACTCACAGGTAAACTAGGTATACTAACAAGAAATATACTACTTTCGTTCGTTTACTAACAGAAAAAGAAATGGATTTAATTCCTGATCTCGAAAGTTTAGAAGATATAAAAATTGTTGCCTTTTATCTAAACCACCTCATCATAATATTACAAATACCACTTTATAATGAAAAACTATTTTCAAAAATCCAAATAGAACCGATTCCAAATAAAAACATGAAAGCTATACTAATTAACGAAAATATTGTTCTAATAGATTATAAAAACAATGTATATAATAATAATGTAAAAGATAAATTAAAAAAAAATCTTTTTGAAATTAAATATAGTTGCATAGCTAATATAATAAAATTTGAAAATGCCTATTGCACAATGCAAAATTTTAAAAGAACAGAAATAAAGGAAATTATTGCAGGTATCATCATAACTAAAAATGTAAACAAACTAAATGTGTAACATACTTGTAATAATTTAAATTTCACCCTTATGGGGAATTACTTAATAAAATACGAAAATTGTAAAATTAACTTAAACGGCGCGTTTTACGAAAATTCATTCATTAAAATAAATGATAATGTAATTCTACCTTACTTCACCACAAATATAGTGGAAAACAATACCATAGAGTATTTAAATTTTGAAAGTATACATTTAAGAAACATTACAGATAATAGAAATAAAATTAATAATATTTTGAATAAAAAAAACAGAAAACATTTTAATAAACTCATCAATAAATTTTATAATGATCATGTTTACAATAGCTATGTTATTCCTCTTAAAAAAATTAGTATGTAAGAAACAAAGAATTGTAATAAATTCTTCGTCGGAGTCTCAGACTAACGGTGGGGGTGTTATAAATGATAACGTTACTAACCCTCAAAAACCTAAAACGAAGAATATAATATAACTCTTTCTTACGTTTAAACTAAATTCTAATAATGTTTCTTCTTTTTTATTTTACTTTATTTTAAATTTTATTACGGTTTCATATTACAAACAAAACAAAAACGTTTAAATAAAAAGTACGTCGTACTTGAAAATATTTTTTGCTTATTCTTATTTCACGCCACACGATAATTTTTTATGCAATGTTCTGACCTATATTATATATGAAGAAAAGAGAAAAGTAATAAACATTTGGTCAGCATATTGCACTTTCTTTAAAAAAGTAAAAAAACGAAATTTAACTTAAAGAATTAAAATAATAAATTTTTATATTGATTTCGAAATCATTTCCGATGATTTGGTCTTAACCAAAAAGAAGGGAACCTCAAAAATGTCCAAAAAATGTTTTGTGTGAATTTCAAAACTCTAGCTCTAATTTTTCAATTCTATCTCTTTTAATTAATTTTTAATTCACGAATATATTAAGCCTAAGCAAAATAAGCTTCATATGATCATATTCATATAATGATCATAATGATTACATCTATCAATATCAATAAGCCATTTACTTAAAAAAAATCTTTGTGTTCTTTTTTGCTATCTTAAATAAACTACGCATCATTTAAATCATATGAAATTCTAACTCGAAATCGTTATCGAGTTATATGTTAAAAAAAAAAAACAACAAAACAAAAAAAAAACAAAACTCATATAATTTCATGTTAAATACTTAAATAAGCAAAATTTCAAATTTTTATATGAAAATATTGGAATTAAAAAAGTTAATTGTTCGAGAGCTCCCCGAAGTTTTGGTCCGATCTTAACCAAAAAAAATAGGGAACCTAGAAATTGATTGAAAAATATTTTGTGAAAATTTCAAAACTGTAGCTCTTTTAGTTTTTGAATTATCGTGCTGACACACAGACGGACGGACAGACGCACATAGCTAGATCGACTTATTTTTCGATTCTGAGCCGATACGTACCCTTGACACTATATCTAGCTCGTCTAGATCGATGCGTTACAAACGAAGGAGCAATTTTAATATACCCGATGTCATATATGTATGCACGGGTATAAAGAACTGGAGTCTTGAACTGGAGTAGCCTATATAAAAAAGGATTGGCGAACTGAAATTATACAGAATTATATAATTGGACGTTGTATTTGGTGGCTTGCAGTAAATGTGAAAAATATGATAATAAATTTATTGTTATAGTAGTTTATAGATCACAAAATCCAAACTCACCTAAGAGCCAATTTTGAGATTATTTTAAAGATTGGCTTGAAGAACTAAATAATTAGAATATGGAAATAATAATTACAGGTGGCTTTAACATAAACTGGGCTGAAGATGATACATAGAAAAATTATTTGAAAAACATAATATGTAATAATGGGTCAGAGCTAAAAATTAATGATTTTACCAAAGTCACGCAGCCATCTAAACTATAATAGATTATGTTATTACGAATATAATAGGTCCAACTACAACAATAAAAAATGGTTTTAAGATAAGTAATCACAAAACAAAATGTATAAATGTAAAAAAGAATAAAAAAGTTAATCTGTGGTATAAACAGAATTTTTAAATGATTGAGCTCTTGCAATATAATAAAAATGATATAGCAAATGAATTTAATAGTAACCTTAAATTCAATTATTTGAATTTTGAATTTGAAAATAATACAAACGAAATAATGAATATAAAGTACAAAAGAAATTATTATAAAACTGAAATCGAAAAATGTAAAGGCTATTTTATTAGAAATAAAGTTGAAAACGCTGGTAATCAAAAGGACAAATGGAGAACAATAAAAGAACTTGTTGTAAAAAAAGATAGAAAAGAAGGATACAGCTAAATTGGAAAATGATACTATAAACGATTTGAATGAAATTTCGGTTAGGTTGAACGAATACTTCATAAAAAGTGTGGAAGATATACATAATTCTATAAAATTTTAACATTATAATAACAACATAACAAAGGTAACATCAGAATTCAAATTTAAGCTGATTAATATAAAAGAATTAAAGAATATTGTTGAAAAGCTGAATAAAACAAGTAAAGAAACAGTCAGTCGGTGCAACCGACTTAGAAATACCCTACACCTATTTGGTTCAAATTTAAGGACATATCCATAAGTCATTTTAACACCATAAAAGCTGTTATTAATTTGATCGTAAGACATAGCTAGCCAAATTAACTTTATAATACTAAAAACATTTTCTAATTATATTATCTATTAAAAAATATTACAAATTCTTACTAATTTGTCTATTTAAAAATATTCAAAAACAAGCAAACTTGAAATAAATGAAAATATATTTATTCCAACTCAATTACAAAATGAAAAAATTCTAATTATTGAATTTTGTGATAAAAAGATAATCAAAGCATAATATATTTAATAATCCAAATTTTTAAAAATTGCAATTATTTTAAGTGGTTAGTTTATATACCTAATAGAAAAGCTTACAAACGCAAAATATGCAATAAATGTATTTCTAAAATACAATTACAAATTTAGACCTTTTCATATAATTCATTTAAATATTCAAATAAATTTTACATAAATGCAGCAAGTACCTTTGAATATAGCTGAACCACTACAATTAAGTCTAGATTTCGGAGACACATAGGACATAGGAAATATATTCTTTGGCTTTGAAATTAAACTCAACCAGAACCAATTCCCATGGTACTTTCATTACTAGTAACCTAGAGTTTAAATTTCATCAAAATACCGGCATTATTTTTTGAGTTATGGTGTTTTAAGATATATGTTTGTTAGTCCTTGAACTTGTCAAGGGTTCCAGAACTCCAAACCATGGTACGATTTCGCCCATATGCAGTCCCGTCATACTTTCAATACTAGTTAACCCTTGTATACAATTGGAACGTTCTATCTTAATTTTAAGTTACTAGTTTTATTAATTTCGATGATAAGCTTTTACACATTTGGGGGTCTAAGAGAGGTCCTAAACCACCACTCCAAATGATCCCAAATTAGGGGGGCATGGAAGAAATAGTAAAGAACACCCTGGGCCAAATTTGAAGCTTCTACATTTGTTTCAAGTTACTATTTTTATTAATTTCGAAAATATGCTTTAAGGTCCTCGGAACTGAGTGCCTGGTCCCCGACCCACTAGTCCAATGGGGTCCAAATTTCAAAGACACTTATGCAATAGGAAGGGAGACCCTGATACCAAATTTGGAGGTTATATCTTCATTGGTTTCGGAATTACGCTAGTTTGGCCTAAATTCGATAAAAAAGTTCTCAGTTCCGAACCCATTGTCCAATCCTCACCGTACGTAATCACCGCCGTAGTTTCATTACCAATAACCTACAGCACAAATTTCATGAAGATAGCCTCATTAGTTGTTGAGTTATCGTGATTTTTAATATATGTTCGTTATCCCTGACACCGACTAAAAGGTCCAGAATCCGAACCCATGGGCTGATTTCGCCCTTATACAGCCCGCGCTTTACTTATAGTACTAGTTAATCCTTGTACACAATTTAAACGATCTATCTTAATTTTAAGTAACTATTTTTAGTAATTTCGATTATAAGCTTTTAAAACTTGGGAGGTCTGAGAGGGGTACTGAACCACCACTCCAATTGATCCCAAATTAAGGGAACACGCAAGAGATAGTAAAGAACACCCTTGTGGCAAATTGGAAGCTTCTACATTTTTTCAAGTTGTTATCTTTATTAATTTTGAAGATATGTTTTAAGGTCTTCGGAAATGTGTGGCTGGTCCCCGACCCAGTAGTCCAATGGGACCCAAATTCTCAAGACACTTAGGAGATAGGAGGGGACACCCTGATACCAAATTTGGAGGTTCTATCTTCATTGGTTTCGGAATTATGCTCGTTTGGCCTAAATTCGATCAAAAAGTTCTAGGTTCCGAACGCATGGTCCAATCCCGACCTTACGGAATCCCTGAAGTAGTTTCATTACTAGTTACCTACAGCACCAATTTGATGAAGAAAGCGTCATTAGTTGTTGAGTTATCGTGATTTCTTATATATGTTCGTTAGCCCTTCGATCGATAAAAAGGTCCAGAATCCGAACCCATGGGCCGATTTCGCCCATATGCAATCCCCGCCGTACTTTCAGTCCTAGTAACCTACAGTTAAAATTTCATCAAGATAGCTCCATTATTTTTTGAGTTATCGTGCCTACGGACGGACGGACGGACGGACATGGCTATATCGACTAAGGCGGTCACGCTGATCACAAATATATATACTTTTCCATATCTAGCTCGCTTCCTTTAGGTGGTTACAAACACCATACCAAAGTTAATATACCCCTTTACCTATTCTATAGGTGTAGGGTATAAAAAAGGATTTCAATGGCGCTGATAAAGAAATCATTTTAGAAAATTGGTACATATTTGGCCCCATATTGGTAAATATTATTAATCAAGTTTTAAAAATAGGTTTATTCCCAAAATGCTGGAAAAACACTTTAGTCGTACCGATTCAAAAAATTAATAATTCAAGTAAGTGTGAAGATTTACTTTTTTTCAAGTAAGTGTGACTTTGGTAAAAGTAATTTTAATAAAATTTTAGAAAAAGTTGTTCAAATTCAATTAGAGAATTATTTTGGAACTAACCTTTTATTGATTGATGAACAATCTGGATTTAGAAAGAAACACTCGTGTGAAACGGCATTGAATTGGGTAATTATTTATTGGAAAAATATAATCGAAAATAAGAACGCTGGGTATGCTGTATTTCTTGATTTTAAGAGGGCATTCGAGACCATTTACAGGAAAATATCACTTCTAAAGTTATATAAGTACGGTACGTTAATTTTTACTGCAATGTTGGAAGTACAATGGCTAGCAAATTTGATCAATCATTTTACTACCAAAAAATGAGAACATGTAATAAATTTAAGTTAAAAAATATCAAAGAAAGTGAAACTTTAAAGCTTATCAGTACATTAGCTAACACAAATAGTGAAGGGGTGGATAGAATTTCGACTAAATTAATTAGATCATGTAAGGAAGAATTAGTAAAATCAATAACAAGATTAATAAATATCTCAATACAGGACAGTATAGTTCCAGAAGAACTAAAAATTAATAAGGTCATACCAATTTATAAAAAGAACGGAGATAAAAGTGACATAAATAACTTTAGACCGATCTCTATTTCGTCAGTTTTCAGTAAAATATTAGAAACGTATATTAATGAGCAACTGGTTGACTACTTAATTCAGAACAAATTAATTTGCGGTAGACAATATGGATTTACAAAAAAATCAAATACCAGCGCTGCATTGTTTGATGTTGTGGTTGAAATTCAAGAATGCGTTGGAAAAAGAAAAAGAATTGGTTTGATTTTTTTTGACTTAACCAAGGCATTCGATTCAGTTGACCGTAAAATTTTATTAAGAATACTGTTTGAGTGTGGAATTGTTGGGAAAGAGCACCTTTGGTTTAAGAACTATTTTGAAAAAAGAATACAATTCTCTGAATGTGAAAGAATAAGGAGTGAACTAAAGGATAGTGATTTTGGTGTAATACAAGGAAGCTCACTTGGTCCTACACTTTTTTCATGTTATATAAGTAATTTTTCAACCATGCCACTAAAAGGAAAAGCATATCTATATGCAGATGATCTGGTTATGGTATATGCAGAAAAAAATATATTAGAACTGCAAAACATAATAAATTCGGACATGAAATTGATAAACAGCTGGATGAATCTACATAAATTAACAGTAAATGAGAAAAAAACAAAATATATGCTACTAAGACCTAAATCTGAAAAATTGCATATATTATATAATAACTGTGAAATAGAAAAAGTGAGCGAGTATAAATATTTAGGAGTCATTATTGATGAAAATCTGAATTGGAATCGGCATATTGTAGAAGTAAGAGCAAAAACTAGTAAAATAGCCGGAATATTTAATAAAGTAGGAAAACGTATACCTAAACAGATCAAAATCTCAACATTTTATAGCCTTTTTCATAGTACATTAACATACGGAATTGGAATATGGGGAAACACATTTGAAAAAAATATGAACACCTTACAACGGATCCAAAATAAAGCTATCAAAAACCTCTTTGGGATCGAAAGAAGAACTCCGACAAACGAGATACACAAAAGTTTGAAATACTAAAGTTAAGAGATCATATAAATTTGGTACAGATTACGCACATACATAACATTACGAAAAATCAGATTAAAACAAATACTCAAATAATAATAGGCTCACAAGTACACGAATATGAAACAAGAAACGCTCAACATCTACGATATTCTGCTGCAGTAAATTTATTTGGTTTAGACAAAATTTTGAATTCTTCCATAAAATTGTATAATGGTCTCTCTATAAATATTAAATTGTTAAACAAAAATTTATTTAAGAAGAATTGTAAACAAAAGTTTATTTCAAATTATTGAATTGCTATATAATTAGTTTGTTTTTATTATATTTTTGTCGAATCGTATTTTAATTATTTACATTTCTTATCTGTTTAAAAAAAAAAAAAAAATTTAACACCTGTTTTTTGTTTTTTCTTAATTTTGTTTCACTGCAATATCTTCATTTAAAGATTTTTTTTATATTTTGTTTCTCTTGCATTTATGTACATAAAACTAGTTTTGCTTGACTTTCTTTTTATTTTTTTTTTTGTAAATAATATATTATTATATGTAATAATTTTTTTTAAATATGTAATACTCTGTATGAGCTGAATTAGCTCTTTTTGAGAAATTAATAATAAATAAATAAATAAAAGGTAATGAACTAAAACTCTTCGAATCATATTTGAGTGGCAGAAGTCAGCGAACAAAGATCAAAAACTGTTATTCTGATTTTAAGGAGATTAGTTTAGGAGTACCATAAGGCTCAGTCCTTGAAGTACTGTTATTCTTATTTTATATAAATGACATCGCTAAGATGATTAAATTTTGCAAAATTAGATTATTTGCCGATGATGCTTTGATTTATCTTGAGGATAGTGATATTAACGAAAGCAGAATGAAAGTGGAATATGTTTAAAAAAAAATGGATAAATGCAAACAACTTAAAATTGAATGTCAATAAAACTAAATTTATGGTTATTAACAGCAAGCAGTCAGTTTCAGGATAATTAGAAAAAAATTAACATTATTGAATTAAATAAATATTTACAATGCTATAATTAAGCCACATTTCGAATATTGCTCAACAATATTGTATTTAAGCAACAAAGAAGATATATACAGACTGCAAAAATTACAAAATCAGGCAATGAGGATTAAATTAAAAAATGGTAACTTACCAAGCTCTTTGGGGAGTAGACTTGTTACAGTTGAAGAAGTGCAACCGTATTTGCTGAGAAATTCGATCCCCAATATTAGAATTGGGAATTTTAGAAGAACAAGTACGAATAATTCATTAGCATCTAAGGGGTTTCAACTATTTAATAATTTACCAATAGAATTGAAAGCAGAAAAGAATTATAGTAGTTTTAGAAGAAGATGTATTCAACTTTTAAAGCAGTAACTTATATAAAAAAAAAAAAAATTTTTTTTAAACATTTCTCAATTAATTTATATTACATCTATAATTCAGTACAATATTTTGTTTTACTTATAACTTTAATTATTTTTGATTTTTTAAAATTTTAAGTTATGTTAATTTGTTTGTTAAATATTTAACGATCCTTATTAGTTTTGATTTTTAATTTGAAAAAAAAAGAAGTATTTTAATACTAATTAATAAATAAATAAATAAAAAATAAATTTTAATATTTTTGAAAATAAAATATTATAATTTTTAATTGATGTTAATTTAGAGTTATATTTGGGAATAAGGTTATTGGAGATAATGAAATAAGCATTATCAAACAAAAAAAAGTCTATATTATAAATTAAAATAAAAAAAATTTGCGCTCAACAAAAAAAGAGTTTTCTTATTTATAAACATTACCTTAAGTATGTTCAATTATGCAAATCTTGAAGTCTTCTTCAGTTTAATGAAGATACATGTCAAGCTTAAAAAATAACAAGTAAAGAAATAGTCAGTCGGTGCAACCGAGTTGGAAATACCCTACACCTATTTGGTTCAAAGTTAATGGAAAGTTCATAAGTCATTTTAAAACCATAAAAAATTTTATTTTTTTTTTATCTTAAGACATGGCTAACCAAATTAACTTTATAGTACTAAAAAACATTTTCTAATTACTTTATCTATTCAAAAATATTACAAATTCTTACCAATTTATCTATTTAAAAATATTAATAAAAAACAAAAAAACTTGAAATAAATGAAAATATATTTATTTCAATTCAATTACAAAAGTAAAAAATTTGAATTATTAAATTTTGTGATAAAAAACTAATCAAAGAATATATTTAATAATTCAAATTTTTCCAAATTGCAATTATTTTAAATTGTTAGTTTATGTACCTATTACAAAAGCTTATAAACGCAACTCGATCAAAAGCTTCTATAATCCGAGCTCATTGACCAAACTCGACCAGAACCGATTCCCATGGTACTTTCATTATTAGTAACCTAGAGTTTAAATTTCATCAAGATAACGGCAAAATTTTTTGAGTTATGTTGTTTTTTTTAACATATATGTTTGTTAGCCCTTAACCTTTTCAAAGGTTCCAGAACCTACCCATATACAGTCCGCGCTGTACTTTAAATAGTAGTTAACCCTTGTACACAATTTGCACGTTCTATCTTAATTTTAAGTTACTATTTTTAGTAATCTCGATTATAAGCTTTTAAACCTTGGGAGGTCTAAGAGGGGTACTGAACCACCACTCCGATTGATCCAAAATTAGGGGGACGCGCAGGAAATTGCAAAAACCACCCATGTGCCAAATTTGAAGCATCTACATTTGTTTCAAGTTACTATCTTTGTTAATTTCGAAAATATCCCTTAAGGTCTTCGGAACTGAGTGGCTGGTCCCCGACCAACTACTCCAATTGGGCCCAAATTTCAAATACGCTAAGAAAATCGAAAGCGACACCAAATTTGGAGGTTCTATCTTTATCGCAATTAAGCCAGTTAGGCCTAAATTCGATCAAAAAGTTCTAGGTTCCGAACCCATGGGCCAATCTCGACCATACGTAATCCCCGCCGTAGTTGCGTTATTAGTAACCTACAGCACAAATTTGATGAAGATAGCGTCAATAATTGTTGAGTTATCGTGATTTTTTATATATGTTCGTTATCCCTTGGACCAATTAAAATGTCCAGAATCCAAACCCATGGGCCAATTTCGCCCATTTGCAATCCCCGCCGTATTTTCAGTCCTAGTAACCTACAGTTAAAATTTCATCAAAATAGCTCCATTATTTTTTGAGTTATCGTGCCTACGGACGGACGGACATGGCTATATCGACTGCAGAGGTCACGCTGATCATAAATATATATACTTTTCCATATCTAGCTCGCTTCCTTTAGGTGATTACAAACACCTTACCAAAGTTAATATACCCTTTTCCTATTTCATAGGTGTAGGGTATAAAAAGTGTTTTATTTTAAATAAAATACAAATAATTTTATTTAAAATACTAGGTTTTATAATTGATTTAACTTTTTAAAAATTTAATTTGTATATAACATTACAAAAATTAATTTAAAAGCAATTTTACAAAATATTAATTTATACTTTTATTTAATTTTCCTTTGCTTAAAGTGATAAATATCTCAGATTAAAATTCAAATTCTTATGTACATTTTATATAAAAGCGGTTAACAAAATTTCATTAAATTTGTAAAAGTCAACTACAAGTACAAATGATTATTAACGCTGAGAAATACAAAAATAAATAAAATCTAAAAAATTTCATAAAAGTTTTTTGTTTTGGATTCTATAAAATTGTACATCGATTAAAAGTCAAAACTATTTTGGTGTTTGTTTTTTTGTAGATGAATGCAAAATAATTTTATTTAAATTATACGTATGTCGTATGATGAACCTACATCTTTATATTTTTTTACTATCCTAATGATAAAATAAAAACAATAAACTATAAAACAATAATTGTTTGTCAATTTCATATAAATTTAAAAAATAAATTTACCACTACACGTCAACACCTTGTCCCGTTCTAATAATTTTTGACGTAAATTTAAAAAACTTGTACGCATCCACATTGACTTTTGTTTTAACGTTATGAATAATTAATAAATAAACCGAATACAAATTCAAATTTATGAAAGTTTTTAGTTATTTATTTTATCGGAAAGTAAAACTAATTTATTAATTTTGATTTAAATTTTTGTCTTTCCAGCCTAGAAGTTTGAAATAACCTATGTTCACAAATTTTTGATGAATAATTTTAATTAAATTCCTGGTTCATATTTAAAAAATGTCATTACGATTTTTTTTATTTGGAAAAAGTGAATATTTATATGTAATAATATAATAGTAGTATATAATATTATTATTCTTATTAAAGTCTTAGAAAACGAATTATTTTCTATCAAGTTTTAATAAATCAGCATAATTAGGGTCAATAATAATAAAAAAAAAATCTTTTATTTATTATTATTACCATTATTATTATTATTACTATTATTAACAATGCATGTTTACCAAATATTTTATAATATTTGTTTGTTTTATCATTTCAAAACAAAAATTGCAAAAGCATATTTGTTTAAATTTTTTTAAACTGTTTTTTTAAATTTATGTCAAATGATGCTGGGACAAATTCTTCTATATTTTATTATTTTTATTGATAATAATAATAATAATAATAATAATAATAATAATAATTGTTACCTATGTAATATTTTTAAATGCTGTTAAATTTTAAATTTGACATTACTTTTTTATTATTGTATACATACATAATATCTTTTTAACTAATTCTAAAACTGTTTTTGCGTTTTTAGGCTTTTTTTTTAATTACTTGTTTTTTATTTGAAATTTCAACATAAAATCAGCCAAACTAGAGTTAAAAAATTTTTTATGGAGAAAAAATATTTAGAATAACAACCAGATTGTATTTAAATACTGTTTTTTTCTAAATTAAATTTGAAATAACGACCAAACTTTTTCTAAACTCAAATTTAAATTTTAATAAATAAAGAAAAACAACTAATGCAGAAGTAAGAGTTTTAAATTTTTCATTCAAAGTTTGGAATAACAACCAAAGTTGAGTTTAGAAAAAATTAAACACATATTATTTTTTTGAATAACAGCCAAAATCGAACTTTAGCTGCTTTTTTTCAAACTTAAAACTTATTTCATAAAATTAGAATAACAGCTAAACTGGACTTTAGAAGATTTCTGGTAAAAATTAATATCCATTTTATCCAAAAATTAATATTCATTTTGTAAAAATGTGCCTACATAGTCCGTCTGTCCGTCCGTCCTTCCGTCCGTCCGTATGTTTACAAAACCTTTTACATCGTTTGAAATAGAGTAAAGAAATTTTAACCATGCGTAGGTATTGCAAAAAAAATAATTTCGTAGAAGAATGTTTTTCTGTAGCGCCACCCATTACAGTCCCCCCCCAAAGTTGGAAAAAGCCCTATATTCAAATTATTATAACAAGAGTTCTGTTAGGTTTATTTTCAATCTGAAAACGGCAAAAGATAGTTGGTAATACAAATTTTTAAAAGACAAATGTTTAGGGTTGCTAAACGGTACTATAATTTACCATTATGTAAAACGCAACTTTTGCAAAATTTGTGGCCCACATATCTTCTGAACGGTTTAAGCTAGGGTCTTGAAATTTTGGGAGAAGTTAGATCCCTGTTTAGCAGCTATAAGGGCTCGAAAATTGAAATTTTGCTATTTTTAAACACCTGTAACTTGAATACCTGTTCAAATTTTTTTTTCTTTATATACAAAATTTGAAGATCCAACATTATGCTTTAACATATGTTAAAAGATTTTCTTAAATTTAAAAGCGGTTCTTTAAATTGAAGAAAGTGTCTCTCAGTTTTAACCTTATTTTGTTTTGTAAAAAAGTTGGGGGAGTAGTGAGGATTAGATCCTTTAGAAATTGGGAAACCTTCCTCATAAAAGGGCTATTCGGACTTAAAAATTAAAAAAATTTACTGTTTTTATAAGTAAGTTGTACCTTAGTCACCAATATATATACGAGTATTTGCTAAATTAAACGTTAACATTGAAGCTTCAACATTATATTCCGATCAAATACTCAGTATGAAACACTATTTTATTTTAAAAATGTGCTTTTTTAAAAACCCTTGGTTTTTTTCATCACTTGTTAAAATAAACATTTTGAATAAAAACCAAAGTCAAGATAGGAAACTAAATTTTCAAACCAAAGAGTTTGGTTTTTATTGCTAGTCATATCACGGTAATATCAATAACTCCATTTTGACATAAATCGACTTTGGCTGTTAATGTTTGTGACCACAGATATATAAGGATAAAATTAACAAAAAAGGAACTTAGTTCGTAGTATAAAAAGAAAACCGGGGGTCAAAGTGGACAAAGATTTGAGGATAGAAAAATTGAAGAATGCGAATAAATAGCCCACGTGGAAATTTCAAACAAGAATAATTTTGAACGCTGAGGACTGTTGGGATATAGTTAAAGGAACGACTTGTCGAACAGCAGAAGCAGAGCAGCAAGTGCAATGGACACAGAAAGATTCCAAACCTCAAAGAATTATTGCCACAAATATAGGACAAGAACCTCTAATTCATTTAATGAATTGTTTCACCGCTTTTGAAATGTGGGAAAAATTGGAAAACATATACGAGCAGAAATCAAGCACAAGCGTTCATTTGCTAAAGCAAAGATTCTACAGTTTTAAAAAACTCCCCGAAGACAACATTTTCATCCACATCTCAAAACTTGAAAAATTAGTGCAACAGTTGAAATGTTAGGAGAACCCCCGTCGAAGTCAATGATTATAACAAAAATTTTAATAACATTACCATCAAGTTACAATCATTTTTATACCGTGAGGGAATCTAAATCAACAGAGAACCAATCATCACGCATGAGTGCACAAAATCATAACATGAACGAAGCCTTAATAAGTAATCGAAAAAATTTTAATAAAGTCAACAATATTAAAAAATGAGGAAAATGTTTTATTTGTAAACAAATTGGACACTGCAAAATAAATTGCTCGCGGAGAAAAGCAAGTCATAGTTTACAAAAAAATAGTTCAGCACATGTAAGTCAAGCATTTATTTCAAATAATGTATGCAACAAAAGTGATTGGTATTTAGACTCAGCAGCAAGTAATCACATGACAAATAGTAAGGATTATCCTAAAAATTTTAAAACTTTTAAAAATCTAGTAAAAGTGCGTGTTGGTAATGGTGATATAATTTATGCTTATGGTCGTGGGGACAGAAATCTGAATACGTTAACGGACATGTAACTCGTATTCTAGAAGCAGTTATCACAGCTGTATAAGTTTTAAATCGCACTGGTTTTCCTTCCCAATTTCAGTGGAAGGAAAAACACCATTTGAACTATGGTACAACAAAGAGCCTGCAATTCAAATATCATAAAATCTGATCCAAATGATTATATAACAGATGCAGAAATGATGGAACTAGATAATTCTATAACATTCCTTAAGAAAAGAAAATACAATTGTAATCATTTAAGTATTGCATCAGAAAGTCTTGCAATTTTAGCAGATTGCGTTAAACCAAACCCTTGCACGAAGCTTGTGTATCACCTAATCTAGGGGAGTGGAAAAAGCAATGGATGACACAAAAATAAAACGTGGACATTAGTCACACCCCCTAAAGATCGTAAAGTTATTGATAACAGATGGATATATAAAATCAAATGTTTAGCTGATAGAATAATATACAGGTTAGTTGTAAGGGGATTCACACAAGAATTCGGAATAGATTACAGTGAAACATTTAGCCTCGCAGTAAAATTTAGATCAATTCGAACAATTATAGCAATCGCGGCTAATAAAAATTATAAAATAATGCAGTTTGATGTAAAAACCGCTTTTTTATATGGTGAACTAGGTCAAAATATCTTTATGAAGCAACCAATATCTTTAACCAAGTCACTTAAAAAAAGTCTGTATGGTTTAAGGCAAGCTTCAATATGGTGGAAAAAAAGATTTACCAAATTTCTTAAAAGATTAAATTTAAAAGCAAAAACTGGAGATCTGTGTGTTTTTACTGGAGTTCAAAACGGTAATACAATTTTGTTGGCCATATATATTGATTATAAACTCGTAGCAGCAACCAAAGGTTCCGATATGAATTTAGTAACTGAGTATTTGCAATAAGAGTTTGAAATAAAAATTTCTATTGCAAATTATTTCCTTGGGTTAGAAATATCATACCATATTATATAATATTGTAATTAATTTAAAATGAGGAAGAGTGTAGTAGAGTAGACTGTGTATGCCCGTTAATTTCTTTTGGCAAAATTTCAAACATACAGCTTTATTAGGTGTAGTGTAATTCTCAAATAAAAAAGGAGTTGTATGGCAGCAACTCGAATCCTCTGCAGTAGACCAACCAAATTTTGCAGTAACTTTGGTCATAAAACTATACCCAGCTTCTACAGGTGTAGTGTAATGCTCATATAAAAGAAGGAGTGTTATGGCAGCTACTCGAACCCACTGCAGTAGACCAACCAAGTTTTGCAGAAACTTTGGCCATAAAACTAAACTACTTTTTGCAAAATTTCAGACACCCAGCTTTAATAAGTACAGCGTAATGCTCATGTAAAAAGAAAAAATTTGTATGGCAGGTGGCTGGATTTAAATAGCGATAACACTATTGCATAAAAACGAATTTGCGAAAATTTCAAGATCCTAGCTCCTTTTTTTTTTGAGTTATAGTGCTGACGGACAAACGGACATACATAGCTAAATCAATTTATTTTTCGATTCAGATTCAATCTATTCACTTGAGTCTTTATCTAGCTCCCCTCGTTCTCTGCGTCATACGGGTATAAAAAAAAGGGTAAGCTTGAACTTGAATTTATTTTATATAAAAAAAACCAAAAATTTGTAAATTTTCTGTAAAATTTAAATTTAAAGTAATTAATAGTTTTTAAGGTTTTATATTTTATGCATACATAAAAATAAAAAAAATAAAATTGGGTTAATATCAAAAGGGATATTAGTTTTAAATTTAAAATTTGGTCATTTACAAAATGAATATTAGAAAGAAAGATGTTTATGTTATTGATAAAGTCTTTAAATTTCATTTATTAAAAGAATGATTTTGTAGAATAAAAATGTTTGATAAAAGGAGAAGTGAGTGTTAAATATATAATTTTATCAACACATTTTTGGATAATTATTTCTTCATGATTGTTAAATACAGATGTGTTTAAATATTGTTTATGTTTAATGCACTTTATAATAATCTTTTCTTATGTTGTTTTTTCTTCTTCAATAAACTATTAAGCAGATAAGAGGCGTTTTTTTTTATACTTTTAACAACTTTCAAATTATATGCCTAAATATTATCATAATTTTTACCAAAATTTACAAAACACCACAACTACAGCTATTGAAGGGATTAAAAATTTTTAGGAAGACAGCGATTTTCATAATTAATATTATAATTAAGGTACTATTTTAAGATTAATATTTCATTAATTTCTTAAAATAAAACTACTATAAAAAAGTTTAATTGTTAAAATACATTATGAATGAATAGATGAGTAATAAAATGGCTTTCAAATTAATTCATACATTACATTATTGCTCTTCTTACGAAATCCCGTTAAAAAAATTTCCTTTACATTAAATCAAGCATTCTTTTAAAATCAACTTTTACAAAATTGCGCTTTAAGAATTTATTTAAAACGAGGAAGAGTGTAGTAGAATAGAATGTGTCAACACTGGGATACCCGTATGACCGTTATATAAACATTATATAATTATTATTATAAACATTAATTACTCTTGGCAAAATTTCAAACATACTAGCTTTATTAGGTGTAGTGTAATGCTCATATAAAAGAAGGTGTAATATGGCAGCTACTCAAACCCTCTGCAGTAGACCAACCAAATTTTGCAGTAACTTTGGCCATTATACTAAACCATTTTTGGCAAAATTTCAGACACCCAACTTCAATGGGTATAGAGTAATGCTTATATAAAAGAAGTTGAATGGCAGGTACTCGAACCCGTGAACCAAAATGGCTGAATTTCAATAGGGATGACGACTATTGCATAAAAACGAATTTTTGAAAATTTCAAAATCCTAGCTTCTTCATTTTTTGAGTTATCGTGCGGACGGACATACATTGCTAAATCGATTTACTTTTCGATTCTGGTTCACAAACGTAATGACAAATTTAGTATACCCTTTTGACCTACAGTCATACGGGTATAAAAATATTACATAAAAATGCTTGTGCGTATTTTGTTTATGCATGGTTTATGTAGGAAACAAAAAATATTTAAATAATATTTTCATTAATGAAAATAATATTTCTAATTATATTTTCTTACATGTAATTGTGATATTTTTATGAGAATATATATGTATGTATGTAAGTAGAAAATGAAATTAGAGCAGATAATAAATTTCATTGTCATTAAAAAGTTTTGTTTAATTTTTGTTTAACCAACTATATAAAGATTTTATAAAATTCATATATGTACTGCTTTTATATCATCTTTCTACGATCTGCTAATATCCATAATGTGTATACCTACTTATTTGAAATTTTGTTTAATAAATCTAAGTTAATTTAGCTAATTAATGAATTGGATCCAATTTGGAAATTTTCAAAATATTTAAGGGTAAATAAATTGAAATAAAACTAAAAAATATAAAATATAAAATAAAATAAAAAAAATAATATGTTTTTCATATATGTACACTCAAAATAAAAATAAATGATAGTAGATATTGGGAATTTTTTACTGTTTTAATGTAAAAGTAAATTGCTGATAAAGAAATAGTTTTTTTAATGCTTGTAAAATTTTAGCTTAAAATATTGAAAATTTTCATTAACCGAAAATTTATGGCAGATCTTTTGCATTTAAAGATTTTAATATAAAAGTAAATTGCTGAACTAATTTTAACAGAAACAAGTAAAGAAACAGTCAGTCTATTTGGTTCAAATTTAATGGGAAGTACATAAGCCTTTTTAGAACAATAAAAGCTGTTATTAGTTTGGTCGTAAGACATAGCTAACCAAATTAACTTCATAATACTAAAAACATTTTCTAATTACTTTATCCATTCAAAAATATTACAAATTCTTACTAATTTATCGATTTAAAAATATTAAAAAACAAAAAAACTTGAATTAAATAAAAATATATTTATTTCAATTCAATTTTTTTTTTTTTTTTTTTTTTTTGTCCTTTATAACTCCTCTTGGGAGCATAGGGCTTCCACTTGGCATCTCCATCTCACTCGGTTTGTTGCTGTTGTTCTTACATCGTTCCAAGTGAGATTGCATCTTCCTAGTTCCAGGAGTACTGATCGCCTCCAGGTGTTTTTGGGACGACCTCTTGTTCTTTTTCCCTGAGGGTTCCACTCTAACGCCATTCTGGTTATGCTATCGGCTGTTTTCCTGATGGTATGTCCGATCCATTTCCATTTGCGTTTCCTTATCTGTTTCACAATTGGTTCTTCTCTTGTTATCTCTAACAGATTCACGTTGCTGATGGTGTTAGGCCAGAATATTCCGCATATGATACGAAGACATTTGTTGACGAATACCTGCAATTTCTGTATGATGTTGTTTGAAATTAGCCAGGTTTCGCTACCATATGTTAGTATTGATTTTACGCATGCGTTGAATATTCTTAGCTTCGTGTTTCTGGAGATCTGAGAGCTTCTCCATATGGTTCTTAATTGTCCGAATGCCGATCTTGCTTTTCGAAGTCTGTTATTAACATCTGCTTCTGCACCGCCATCTGTTGTAATTGTACTGCCTAGGTAGCAGAAGGCATCTACATATTCGATGGTGTTTCCTTCAATGCTAATGTTTCCTCTATTGCAGGTGTTAATTCGCATGGCTTTAGTTTTCTGGATATTTATCTCCAATCCAACGCATCGTGCTAATTTTGTGAGATGTTCTAATTTAGCTTGGATGTCGCTGAGCTTGTGCGATAGTAGACAAATATCATCTGCGTAGTCTAAGTCCTCGAGTTGCCGTGTGAGACTCCAAGTTATTCCACGTCTCTGCACGCATACTTCTCGCATAATTTCATCCAGGACAATTGTGAACAGTTGAGGTGAGAGTGGACATCCTTGTTTTACTCCTGTGTTTGTAGTGAAAGAGTCACTGATGTTTCCGTTGTGCAGAACCGCGAGATCCGCATCCTCGTACATCGCTTTGATAATGTTTATTATTTTCTGGGGTACTCCTTTCTTGCTTAATGCTTTCCAAATTGCAACACGTTTGATGGTGTCAAAGGCCTTCTTGAAGTCTATGAACAGGAGGTAGAGAGGTGTACGCCATTCCACAGATTGTTCGACTATTATGCGTAGAGTGTTGGCTTGATCTACGCAGCTTCTGTTAGGGCGGAAGCCTGCCTGTTCATCACGTAAACTTCCCTCGATCTTGCTTTGAATTCTGCCTTGTATGATTGTTGCCAGTATTTTATATATGGAGTTAAGCACGGTTATTCCTCTCCAGTTGCTGCATTCTCTTAAGTCATCCTTCTTTGGTATTTTAACGATGATGCCTTTCTTCCAAGATGTAGGCAGCCTTTCCTCATCCCATGCCTTTCTGATGTGTGGATATAGAAGTTCGGCTGATATTCTAGCGTTAGCGCGTAGCAATTCGGCTGCAACACCATCCTCGCCAGCTGCTTTGTTGCATTTCAACTTCCTTATAGCCTCATTTATCTCATTGACATTGGGTGGGTCACACGATATACTTAAGTTGTTGTTTGTGTGGCTGTTGGTTTCGTCTGTCTGCCATGTTTCGCTGATGTCAGCTATATTGCTGATTTCTTCGAAATGTTCCCTCCATCTTTGTGTTTGAGCGTCAGTGTTTACTAGTAGCACGCCATTACGATCCCTGACTGGTTGGTTTCTGTTACATTTGCGATTTGTCAGACTTCTTATGATCTGATGTAACTCTCTCATATTGTTTTGCCCTGCCGCTGTTTCAGCTGCTGTTGCTAATTTCTCTAGGAACTGTTTTTTGTCTCTTTTTGCTGCCTTCTTTACTTGTTTGGCAATTATGTTGTACTGATTGCTAATAGCTATGTTGTTATTCAGCTGCCGCTTTAGTTCTCTTCTTTGGGCTATAAGGTGCCATGTATCATCAGAGATCCATATTTTTCGTTCTGGCTGTGCTATACCAAGTGTTTCTTCTCCGACTTGATTGAATACCGCTACAATGTCGTTCCATGTATGATTTTCCGCCAGTGTTGATGTTTTTTCTAGCAGGTTGTTTACTAATTCATTTTTTGTAGGAACACTTAGGAGTTTTCGGAGGTTTAGTCGTCTTTTTCTTCTATGTCTGGTTGTTCTTTGTGCTTTCAACTTAATTTTGAAGTCACCAGTTATAAGTTCATGGTCGCTGCCGATATCAGCACCTCTTCTATTTCTGACATCTATTAATGAACTACGCCATCTTCTGCTCACACATATGTGGTCTATCTGATTGCGAGTGCGGCCTCCAGGTGATGTCCAAGTATACTTGTGTATCTCTTTGTGGGGAAAGATGGTGCCACCGATGACTAATTGAAATGTTTGACATATTTCGACTAATCTATCTCCATTGTTATTTCGAACTCCACAACCATGTTTTCCCACGATGTTTTCTTGGTTGGTGTTTCCTATTTTGGCGTTGAAATCTCCCATTAGTATGACAATGTCTCTTTTTCGTACATTATTAAGCGTTGATGTTAATTGTTCGTAGAATTCTTCTTTCTTGGCTATTTCTGCATCTTCAGTGGGTGCGTAGCATTGTATGATGGTTATGTTTCTAATTTTGCCGAGGAAACGAGCTGTGATTATCCTATCTGATGTTGGTAACCAGGATATTAGAGAGTTGCGCATTTTCCTCGATATTATAATTCCAACTCCACCTTGACCTCCAGTTTCCTCACCACTGTATATTAGAGTATTGCCATTTGCTGTAACAAGCTCGCCGGTGTTATTCCATCTCATTTCACTTATTCCTAGGATTTCGATCTTATATGATGTCATTTGTTGTTCTACTTGGGACAGCCTTGATGCTTCACGAAGAGTTCTCACATTCCATTGCGCTAAGCGCGTCCTATTTCGTAAGCCAAAGGTTGTTGCCGTAAGATCCATCCTGTTTTCTTGCCTTGTTTCAGTTTCTGTAATCGTTCTTTTCAGCTAAGCAGGTGATTGGTCTGCTGTAGCCTATCCTAGGGATGGGGCTGCCATCTGTCGTTGCCTAGAAACAACGTCCTGAGTCTGGTCCAGTACCACTGAGGGCGATGTTATAGTGTCGTCTCAGGGAGCCTTAGTGGTATTTTGATGTTACTGGTATGCATGATGTTATTGTTATTCTATTTATTATTATAGTTATTATTATTATTATTATTATTATTATTATTATTATTATTATTATTATTATTATTATTATTATTATTATTATTATTATTATTATTATTATTATTATTATTATTATTATTATTATTATTATTTTTTTTTTTTTTTTTATTGATATATTATATATTACCCAGCCAGGGATCGAACCCGAGACCTTTCGCATGAAAGGCCGACGCCACAACCACTGCGCCATCGGCTGGATAATTAACAATTCAATTACACAAGTGAAAATATTTGAATTATTAAATTTTGAGATAAAAATTTAATATATTTAATAATTCAAATTTTTCAAAATTGCAATTATTTTAAATTGCAAGGTTATGTATTTATCGAAAAGCTTATAAACGCAAAGTATGCAATAAATGTATTTCTAAAATATAATTACAAATTTAGAACTTTTCATATAATTCATTTTAATATAACAAGAAATTTTACACAATTGCAGCAAGTACCTTTGAATATTGCTTAAGTATTGTACACAATGTCTTAATTATATATAAAACGAGGAAGAGTGTAGTAGAGTAGACTGTATCAACTCTGGGATACCCGTATGACCGTAACATATACATTATATCATCCGGTTAATTACTTTTGGCAAAATTTCAAACATACTTTATTAAGTTTATTGGAATACTCATATAAAAGAAGGAGTTGTATGGCAGCTACTCGAACCCTCTGCAATAGACCAACCAAATTTTGCTGTAACCTTGGCCAATACACTAAACTATTTTTGGCAAAATTTCAGACACCCAGCTTCATTAGGTGGAGAGTAATGCTTATATAAAGTAGGAAGTTGTATGGCAGCTACACGAACCCACTGCAGGAGACCAACCAAATTTTGCAGAAACTTTGGCCATAAAACTAAACTACTTTTGGCAAAATTTCAGACAAGCAGCTGTAATAGGTACAGAGAAATACTCATATAAAAAAAGAAGTTGTATGGCAGCTACTCGAACCCATGGACCAAAATGGCTGGATTTAAATAGCGATGACGGCTATTGCAAAAAAAAAAATTTGCGAAAATTTCAAGATTCTAGCTCCTTTAGTTTTTGAGTTATCGTGCGGACGGATGGACAGACGGACGGACGGACATACATAGCTAAATCGATTTATTTTTCGATTCTGATCCGATCCATACCACTTGAGTCTATATCTACCCCCCTCCTTCTCTGCGTCACAAACGTAATGGCAAATTTATTATACCCTTTGACTATATAGTCATACGGGTATAAAAAAAGAAATTTAATAGTTTATTAAAAATATATTTTGTTATACCCTACACCTATAGAATAGGTAAAGGGGTATATTTATTTTGGTTTGGTGTTTGTAACCACCTAAAGGAAGCGAGCTAGATATGGAAAAGTATATATATTTGTGATCAGCTTGACCTCCTGAGTCGATATAGCCATGTCCGTCCGTCCGTCCGTAGGCACGATAACTCAAAAAATAATCGAGCTATCTTGATGAAATTGTAACTGTAGGTTACTAGGACTGAAAATACGGCGGGGATTGCATATGGGCGAAATCGACCAATAAGTTCGGATTCTGGACCTTTTAATCGATCGAAGGGCTAACGAACATATATAAAAAATCACGATAACTCAACAACTAATGACGCTATCTCCATTAAATTTGTGCTGTAGGTTACTAGTAATGAAACTACTTCGGGGATTGCGTAAGGTCGGGATTGGACCATGGGTTCGCAACCTAGAACTTTTTGATCGAATTTAGGCACAAACGCGCATAATTCCGAAACCAATGAAGATAGAACCTCCAAATTTGGTATCAGGGTATTCCTTCCTATTTCCCAAGTGTCTTGGAAATTTGGGCTCCATTAGAGTAGTGGGTCGGGAACCAGCCACACATTTCCGAAAACCTTAAAGCATATCTTTAAAATTAATAAAGATAGCAACTTGAAAAAATGTAGAAGCTTCAAATTTGGCACAAGGGTGTTCTTTTCTGGTTTTATCAATGAAGATAAAACCTCCAAATATGGTATCAGGGTGTCGCTTTTGATTTCCTTAGTCTCCTTGAAATTTGAGCCCAATTGGAGTAGTGGGTGGGGACCAGCCACTCAGTTCCGAGGACCTTAAAGCATATTTTCGAAATTAATAAGGATAGTAACTTGAAACAAATTTAGAAGCTTCAAATTTGGTAAATGGGTGTTCTTTACTATTTCCTGTGTGTCCCTCTAATTTTGGATCAATTGGAGTGGTGGTTCAGTACCTCTCTTAGGCCCCCCAACGTGTAAAAGCTTATCATCGAAATTAATAAAACTAGTAACTTAAAATTAAGATAGAACGTTCCAATTGTGTACAAGGGTTAACTAGTATTGAAAGTATGACGGGGACTGCATATGGGCAATATCGTACTGTGGTTTCGAGTTCTGGAACCCTTGAGAAGTTCAAGGGCTAACAAACATAAATCTTAAAAACACCATAACTCAAAAAATAATGCCGCTATTTTGATGAAATTTAAACTCTGGGGTACTAGTAATGAAAGTGCCATGGGAATTGGTTGTGGTCGAGTTTAGTTTCGAAGCCAAAGAATATATTTCCTATTTCCTATGTGTCCCCGAAATTTAGTCTTAATTGTAGTGGTTCAGCTATGTTCAAAGCTACTTGCTGCATTTATGTAAAATTTATTTTTATATTTGAATGAATTATATGAAAAGGTGTAAATTTGTAATTGTATTTTAGAAATACATTTATTGCATATTTTGCGTTTATAAGCTTTTCTATTACGTATATAAACTAACCATTTAAAATAATTGCAATTTTGAAAAATTTGGATTCTTAAATATATTATGATTTGATTATCTTTTTATCACAAAATTTTATAATTAGAATTTTTTCAGTTTGTAATTGAATTGGAATAAATATATTTTCATTTATTTCAAGTTTTTTTGTTTTTTAATATTTTTAAATAAATAAATTAGTAAGAAATTGTAATATTTTTTAATAGATAGTGTAATTAGAAAATGTTTTTAGTATTATAAAGTTAATTTGGTTAGCTATGTCTTACGATCAAATTAATAACAGCTCTTATGGTGTTAAATGACTTATGGATATATCCTTAAATTTGAACCAAATAGGTGTACGGTATTTCTAAGTCGGTTGCACCGACTGACTGTTTCTTTACTTGTTTTTTCTTTCTGTTCATAATTTATATTTTATCAGTTTCATTTTTTATTTCTCTTTTGAATGTAAGTATTTGTAATTAGAAGTATTTTACATGAATAACACTTAACATAACATAGGGTATGCTAGTCAGCAGCAGCAGCAGTAGTTTGTCTTTAATTATATTAAGATTTCATTTTTTCTTTCTCTTTTGTAAGTTAGTATTTGTAATTAGAAGTTATGTTACATGTGTGAATAACACTTAACATAACAAAGGGCACGCTAGTCAGCAGCAGTTTGTCTTTTATTATATTTAGATTACACAAAATATGTTTTCTGGTAAAATTCTTAGCCTTTTAAAAATATAAAAGTGTTAAATAAAAATGGAAATAGGAAAGAACCCTAGTGTATCAAATTTAAATTTTTTATCTTAATGAATCTCGAAGATAAGCTTTTTAATTTTAGGATATCTTAGGAGCCACCTGAACCACCGCTACAATTAAGTCTAAATTTCGGGGACACATAGGAAATAGGAAATATATTCTTTGGCTTCGAAATTATACTCGTTTGGCCTCAGATCGATCAAAAAATTCTAGAATCCGAATTCATTGTCCGAACTTGACCAGAACCAATTCCCATGGTACTTTCATTATTTGTAACCTAGAGTTTAAATTTCATCAAAATAGCAGCATTATTTTCTGAGTTATACTGCTTCTAAAATATATGTTCGTTAGCCTTTGAACTTTGAAAGGCTCCAGAACCCGAAACCATGGTACGTTTTCGCCCATATGCAGTCCCCGTTATACTTTCAATACTATATATTCAATTTTAAGTTACTATTTTTATTAATTTCGATGATAAGTTTTTAAAACTTTGGGGGGTTTAAGAGGGTTATTGAAACACCACTCTGATTGATCAAAAATTAGGGGAACGCGCAGGAAATAGTAAATAGCACCCATGTACTAAATTTGAAACTTCTAAATGTGTTTGAAGTTATTATCTCTATTAATTTCTAAAATATGCTTAAAAGTCTTCGGAACGGTGTGGTGGTCCTCAACCCACTACTCCAATTGGTCCCAAATTTCAAGGACACTAAGAGACACCCTGATACAAAATTTTTAGGTTCTATCTTCATTAGTTTCAGAATTATGCTCGTTTGGCCTAAATTCGATCAAAAAGTTTTAAGTTCCGAACCCGTTGTACATTACCCACCGTACGCTATCACCGCCGTAGTTTCATTACCAGTACCCTACAGCACAAATTTTATGAAGATAGCGTCATTAGTTGTTGAGTTATCGTGATTTTTTATATATGTTGATTAGCCTTGGACCGATTAAAAGGTCCAGAATCCGAACCCATGGGCCGATTTCGGCCATTTGCAATCTCCGCCGTACTTTCAGTCCTAGTAATCTATAGTTAAAATTTCATCAAAATAGTTCCGTTATTTTTTGAGTTATCGTGCCTACGGATGGACGGACGGACATGACTATATCGACTCAGGAGGTCACGCTGATCACAAATATATATACTTTTCCATATCTAGCTCGCTTCCTTTAGGTGGTTACAAACACCATACCAAAGTTAATATACCCCTTTACCTATTCTATAGGTGTAGGGTATAATAAGAACTGTCTCCCATTGCAGCTTTTTAGAAAACTACAATAAAATTTTGGTTAATTGAAATTTACAATATTTTAAGCGAAAATATATTCCAATCATTAAAAGAACTGTTCTTTACCAACACTTTATAAAAGCACTTAAATATTTATCTTATAACAGCTATTTCCTTTTTCTTTTTTGGTAACGCGGCCGCGCATGTTGTTCTTAACGCTTAAATTCTTGTTATATATTGTTTGACACATTCTTGGAACTAAAAATTTTGTTGGAAGATTGCACATAATTTCATTTAGCATTTCGTCCTTTAAATGGAAAAAATCGATTAGATAGCTCTTTATTTTAATTTTTTAAAATATTATTAAAAATAAATTTTTCACAGCGGTCTTACGGCGGTCACTTTTCAATCCTGCATACATTGTCCTTTTGGTTGAATCTTATTTTAAAAAGTAATCCAAATTTAGAAACAAAATCATTATAATTTAAGGTATATATAAAGAGAAAAGTAACAGTTAAAAAAACTGGTCTGAAAAACTAAAATGTTATTGTTCTCGAAGCGAATTTACAAATTATGAAGCGTAAAAAAAATAAATACTAACTACCTATTTTATTTTCTTTAATTCCTAATATTAGGTAATATAGTAACATTTCTAAGTGAATAATCGTACTAATATTTAAAATATGAAAGTTTAACTTTATAATAAAAAATTTGTAATATTGTTTTAAAAAAAATTAACTTGATTGAAAGTTTTGTTTTTAATATTTTGGTGTTGTTTGCTTTGAATTTTTTATTAAAAATTTTACCTTGCATTTTAATTAACCTTAAATTTATAACATCTGTGAATTTTATAAAATCCTTATTCGATAAGTAAAATTTGAGGACAATATTTTGCAGCATTATAACTGTTCGACACAATTATTTTACACGCTTGCAATAAAGGATTTTGTCTTTCATATTTGTTAAGTAATGAAAAATATTTACGTTTTAAAACAGCAAGTTTTGAATTGATATAATATAAAAATATATAAAATTCGTCTAACTGTTAATCAGGTTTATAAACACTTAAGATAATTATTTCATATAAGGCAAGACAAATTTTTGAACAATTATAAATAACATCCCAAAATTTTTTTAAGAGTACATCGGTGGGTAGTAATTCTTATCAAGATTTATTAAAGTAAATTTTTAATCTATAAAACTAAATATTTCTTGCCTAAACAATATTACGGTAAATTATATAATAATTACATTTTTGCTTATTAAATTATGTTAAATATGAATAATATAACTGGTATTAAAATTAATACAAAATGATTTAAAGAATTTTAGCTTTAAATTCGAAGAAAAAAGTATAAATATATATTAATATATATATAAGTGTATAATTTTTAGCGTTTCCAATATGACATGCCGTAGCCCATTGGTGCACTACTCATCGCACGTTCAGTTGCTTTTTCAATACTGTTTCTTACGCACTGATAGCAGCACACATATTCCAAACATCACTTAAACAAAATTCTGCGGAATGCTCTTCGAAAGTCTTTGTTAAATATTGTATATATGGCAGGATTTAGAGCTGAGTTCATATAGCCTAGCCAAAATGCTACAGCAAATGCTGATTGCGGTATTTCACAATTGGAGCAAGCTGGTGTTAAAATGTATAAAAAGAAAAAAGGTAGCCAACACGCTATGAAACTACCCATTATAAGTCCTAATATAAGTGTTGCACGTTTTTCCTTTTTTCGAGCTAGACGACGTTTTTCTTTTTCAGGATCACGCGGTTTTTGAACTTTAACGATTGCTGGTTCTAATTCCGCAGGCGAAGAAGTTTCATTTAATTTGTTTGGAGCTACATCATTGTTCTTCAAGTTAGCAGGCTCTTCATTTTTTGCATGTTTTTTTCGGCCAAATATTGGTTGGCAGAGTCGAAATTTAAGAGGTTTGACTACCGCACAACGACTTATTACACCTGAGTCAGAACTAGAAGGATCAAATTCACTGACCATATCGGTATCTATACCAAATGATAGTGTTCGTGTTCGCGTTTGGATTGGTGATACCCTTAGTTCATTTGTCAATTTATTTGTAGGGGATCTTAACACAACTGTAGCAGTTGTAATTGTTATCGTTGAAGATGGTACATGTAAGTCAGATGTATAACAATTACTAGTATCATTGTTATTGTTGTTATTATTATAAGTTGTTACACTCGCAATAAATGATGAATTTGGCGAAGTTTGAGTTGTCAGCGAATTTAATCTTATATTATCTTTGTTGTTTGAATGATGAACTTCTATTTCTGCTGCATCGCTGGTTGATATATCAGATGCTAATTCACATGTTACTACAGGAATAGACATATTCGGAGAGTCGTTGTTCTGTAATGCAGTTGGTGTTTCAATTGTAGCGATTTTTTGCTCTTTATATACTGTGGAACCAGTAGTAGTTGGCATTGAAACTGTCTTTTTACATATTGCTTTCGAAAAACTAGTTACCTATAAAGAAAATTTTAAAAGACTTTTACTAGAAATTCATTTGATTTTGTAAATTTAGAAATTAAAACATGTAATGACAATTTCCATATTAAATTTTCATTAAAGAGTATTGAAAAAAGTTCATACTAATTTTTTTAAATTACTGTTAGTAACATATTATATGTACAGGGTGGCGCAAAATGACCGATACGGTTTGAATGTTTAATAACTTTTTAAATTAATTAATATTTTTTATTTTTATTTCAGAATTTTGTAAAGAAAATCTGGGGGATTGGAAATGGAACAGAACAGTGATCAACTATTGAATTTTATTTTGAAAACCAACGGTCAATTGTTTTGACGCAGCGTGCTTATCGTTGTTTTTTTAATGTTCGTACTGGACCTTCAGCATTAACAATAAACCGCCTGGGTGCTTATTTTCGACAAAATGGTACAGTAAGACACCTTACATGTACCGGAAGACCACGTACCGTTCACACGGAAGAAAATATCCAACGCGTTGTGGATAGTATGCAGGACAGTCCAGAAACATCAACTAGAAGACGTTCGGCGCAACTGGAGCTATCGCGGAGTTCCGTTCAGAGGATTTAGGCCACATTGCACATGTTTTCGTATAACGTTCAGGTTGTGCAAGAATTGAAGTCGATACACTGCCATACACGGCTTGATTACTGCTTTTCAATTTTTTTTCAATTTTTTTTTTTGGCCCATTGGATTTCAGTTACAAGGCCCCCACGTTCACCGGATTTAACAGCGCCAGACTGTTTTCTTTGGGGTTATATGGATGAAAGGGTATACGTAAACAAGCCAGCGACCATACCAGAGCTAAAACAAAATATTCGCAATGAAATTCAAGCCTTAACACCGGAAATTTTACGAAAAGTTATGTAAAATTCAGTAATTAATTTACTACAGTACGGTGCGGATGTGTTTACTTTTTCTTTATCGATTATAATTATTTTAATTAATAAAAGATAAACAGAAAAAAGCATAATCAGCAATTACGCAAAAAAAAAAAAAAAAATTATTATATATATTAATTACGCGAAATGGCTTCGTGCCAAAAGTGCAAACTAAAAATTAAAGGAGAAACGGGTGTAGAATGTGCAGGTGTGTGCAAAAAATTTTATCATGAGGCGTTAAAATGTTCGGGAATGGATCAGTCTACGGTGAACTTACTATACACCAATAGGAATATTAAGTTTATTTGTGACGACTGTATTCAATATATACAAAATGTTGATTTGGTCTTACAAAACATGGACAGTGCAGTTTCAAAAAATAATGAGTACCTTAAGGAATATAAAGAGGAATTTGAACGTGCAATAAAAAAAAATGAAAATGAAGTCGTTGAATTACTTAAGGCTATTGAAACTAATTACATGAAGAGATTGGAAGAAATTAAAGCCAGTCAACAAAAAGAAATAGAGAAAATGCAAAAATTTACTGAAGTCTTCAAAATTGAAACAGAAAAAGTGAATGAATCATTTGTTAGTGCAATTAAAAAAAATGATGAGGTCTGCAAAAAAATTAATGTTACAAATAATATTAATTCGAATATGGGTCAAACAGTGTCATTTGCTGATGTAATTAAAAATACTAAAGCAAGTGTAAATTAAAAAATGAAGAAAGAGTTACCGTTAATAATAAAACCGAAGAATAAGCAGAAAACTGAAAAAACAAAAAGTGATTTAAATACAAAGGTGGACCCAAAAAATTTGAAAATAAAGAATATTGAAAACAAAAGTAATGGGATGATTTTAATAGAAACGGAAACCATCGAAGATCGTGAAAATATCAAAAAGGAATTAGAAGAAAAAATGAAAGATAATTATGATATCAAAATACCTGTGGTCATTAAACCTAACATAGAAATTGTGCACATGAATAATAAATTTAGTGAAAATGATATTGTGGAAAAACTTAAAAAACAAAATTCTTTTCTACAAATGAGTGAACTTAAAGTATTAAAGATATATCCAGTGAAAAAATACAACAAAGAAATGTTTAATGCAATTATAGAAGTGGATAAGGAATCATTCCCAAAAATAATAGCTAACGAAAAATTATGTATTGGATGGGAAAGGTGCAAGGTCTTTGATGCCATAAAAGTCTCTAGTGTTATAAATGTAAAGGATTTAACCATAGGGCTGCTGAATGCACGAATAAAGAAACATGCTTGAAATGCCACCAACAACACAAGACAAGTGAATGCCAAAAAGAGGAAATTAATAAATGCATTAATTGCTTAAAATCGAACGAAAAATTCAGTTTGGGGTTGGATGTTAATCATAAAACTTTTAGTAGATCATGTCCAGTGTATAAAAATAAATTAAGTATAAGAAAACAAAAAATCGGATACTAGCAATTAAGGAAAATAGAAGAGGAGGATAACAAATTAAATATAAATGTAAATGAAAATAAAAAAAGTGATTCTGCATGCAGAACTGATATTGTTAATGATAATATTAATAAGAATAATACCAATGTTAAACCAAGTATAAATAATATTAGAGACACTAACAGTGATATAACTCTTATAAAAAATGAAAATAATAACAATGAAAATAATAATAATAATAATAGTAATAATAATAATATTAACCAAAATAGTGAAAAGACTAACAAAATTGATTATAATAAAGATAAAAAGAAGCGTAACTATATTCTTTCATATTTTCCAAAATTATGGTCAAATAAGAACACTATCCTTAAAAGTAATATAAAAATAAATAAAACTATTAATAATAATTCAAAAAGTAGCATTAAAAATTATAAAATTAACCAAAAAAACGATAATAATAATATTAATAATACAGAAAAAGTAGAAAATGATAGTACAAGTAAGATTAAAAACGATAGAATTCATCAAAACAATGATAATGTAAAAAGTAAAATTAAAAATGATAAAATTAACCCAAATACCTTATCTAATAATTTAATAGATAAAGATTCTAAAAACGATAATAAAATTTCACATAGTTTGAAGGATCGAGAAATCGTGTCCGTCAATAAAAACATTAGATCAAAAGAGCTTTTAAGTAATGACTACTCAAATTGGGTCAAAGGAGAAACCATTAACATTCAAAGCAATTCTAAACTGGGTAAAACTAATGATGAAGCTAAACGTTTAAGTACAGAAGACAGCAGGAAAAGTTTTGTTAACCCCATGGTTCCACCAATTGTTAGATTAACAAAAAAAGCGATTGAGTCTGGTGAAAATACGTATGCCTTATCTAGATTAAGAGAGCACAGGATTTATAACAATGTAAGGTTATTCTTATCTTATTTCCATGATAAAGATGACATTTGTTATGATGGTATTACTCAAACTAGTTTGAAAGTACTTATTCATCAAGAAGGGTTGCCAAATAACTATGAAGAACTTAGTCAGCTATATTTTACTTATCATGATAACACAGGAATACCCAAAAAGGAAGTACTTAAAGATTTAACTTATTATAGAAGACATATTGATAATAAATACAGAGAACACCTACAAAAAATTAGAGAATCTTGGCAAAATTACATGATTAGTAAACCATGATACGTAACAAATACAATAATATAAATATGGTGCATTTTAATGCTAGAAGTTTAAGGAAAAATATGACTGAAATCGAACTTTTTGTTAAAGACAAGATAGATATTGATATTATTATGATTGGTGAAACTTGGTTATATACAGATGAAGAAAGATTTTTTAATATACCTGGTTTCTCAGCATTTTTTAATTCTAATAATGAATCGAGAGGAGGTGGAACCGCTATTTTTATTAAGCAGAATATTCAGTATACGGTTTTAGAAGTATTTAATCAATTTAATACTATAATTGTTTCATTAAATAATACTTCTCCATCTTTAAAAATTGCAGTTTGTTACAAAAAACCAAGTGATAACAACAGCGATTTATTAGCACATCTAGATTTAATTTTTGATAAATATAAGAATATAGTTCTGATGGGTGATATAAATATTGATTTATTAACAGACACAGAGCTCTCCAGATCATATAAATTGATGTTAGAATCTAACGGAGTAACTATAAGGAACGTACTAAGTTATGAATCTGCTACTAGAGTGACTGAAAATACTTCTACCATCATTGATCATATTCTGACAAATATAGATAAGTTTGACTTCGATATTAAGCTTCACGATATAGTAAATCTAGATCATAAAGCTATTGTTGTTGTTTGGATGGGGGGAGAGCAAGTCTCCCTTACACCTAGGCCTTGCGGCCCGTTGTGCATCATAAAGCTATTAGTGTCAAATTAAATAAACTTTTAAAAAAAGTTGAGCCTATTTTTAAAAGGGAATTCTACACCACAAATTTTAAGAAATATAAAGAAAATGTAAGAAAACTACTTGAAATAAATAAATGTCAAAATGTGGATGACCTTATTAAAATATTGCAAAAAGCGAAGGTTAATTCTACAATTAAAACGCACAGAAGAGTGAGGAACAACAGTCATTGGATGACAAAGGAATTATTGAATATGATCAAAAAGAGGAATAACCTGTTCAAAAAGTTGAAAAAACAGCCTAACAATATAGATATTCAAGCTAGTTTTAAAAATGCAAAGAACAAGGTTAATTATGAAATAACTAAAGCCAAACAAAATTATTTTATTGATAAACTACAATTAGCTGGTGGTGATCAAAGGAAAATTTGGAAAGTACTAAATAATCTCATCTTGAAAAAATCAACTGAGTTAAGTAATGTTATCAAAGAAATAAACAGTAATGGAATCAGAACATGCGATAGTTTTGAAATTGCAAATTCATGCAATTCTTACTTCAGTTCTATCGGAAACAAACTAGCTGATAAAATTGTTGATGCTGAAAAATACACAATAAAAAATAGATTTGTTGAACAGTCTATTTTTCTTAAACCAACAGATGAAACGGAAATACATAACATTATCATGCAGTTAAAAAATAGTTCTCCAGGAGGTGATAATATTTCAGCTTCAGATTTAAAACATGTTGCAACTTTAATAACACCTACAATTGTATGCTTGATAAATAGGTGTCTAAATACTGGTATATATCCCGAGTGTTTAAAATCAAGTATTGTTGTACCTATATTTAAATCGGGATCAACCTCAGATGTATCAAAATATAGACCGATTACTCTCTCAAGCTGTATTGGAAAAGTATTTGAAAAGGTAATTAACTCTAGAATACAGGAGTTCGTGCAAAAAGTTGTAGGATTTGATATAAATCAATTTGGTTTTCAAAAGAAAATTGGAACTGACTCTGCAGTCCTTGAATCCACCAACTCAATTATAAATAAACTGGATCAGGGAAATTATGTATGTTCGGTATTCGTTGATCTAAAGAAAGCCTTTGATACAGTGGACCATAATATTTTACTTGACAGATTGCACGAAATCGGAATAAGGGGTACTGCTAATAATTTACTTTACTCATATCTTAATAATAGAAAAACTACGACAAAAATTAATGGGGTTTTCAGTAATGAAAATATTATAAATATTGGTGTTCCTCAAGGATCAGTACTTGGTCCCACACTGTACTTACTTTATATTCATAATATCCAGTATACGAATTTGAGGGCTGACTATAAGATCTTTGCTGATGATACTCTACTTATTTATAATGCTAGAACCTGTGAAGAACTTGAAAGTCTTGTAAATACTGATTTGGGGATATATGAAAGTTGGCTTAAAGGTAATAAATCAACTATTAATGCGGAAAAAACAAAATATATAGTATATAAAATAAAAAATAAAATTGATATAAATCCGAATCTATTGGTAAATAAGACTAAAATTGAAAGAGTTACTACTTATAAATACCTTGGGGTTGTAATAGATGAAAAACTAAAGTGGGAAGATCATATTAATAGATTAGTAAAAAAAATTGTGCCTCTGCTTGGTGCCTTCAAAAGAAGTGGAATTATGTTGAATAAACAAACTGCAGATAAGCTTTATTATTCTCATATTATCTCGCACATCAGATACAATTTATGTAATTGGTCCAGCTGTTCATTACGGTTGAAAGATAAAATTTGTGTTTTAATAAACAAAGCCATAAAATGCTTACATAAGTACGAATGGCTTACCCCAACAAACGAAATTTTTAAGCGCACCGGATATCTGAAGTTACACGAACTCATCATTTTGGAAAAATCTAAACTAATTTTCAAAATAGAAAAAGGGGTTTATAAAAAAAACGTCATAATTACCAAAAGAAATAATATTCATAATTACAATACAAGAATTTTGAGTGCCGACCTTTCATGCGGAAGGACCCGGGTTCGAATTCTAGTGAAAGTGAAAAAACTTTTCTGGTTTTCGACTCGACTCAGCTACCATTCGCCATTGGGTTCTAATTAATGGCATAATCAATAATTAATAATTATAAATCTTTAATAAAAAATACTTTAATATAAAAATATAAACAAATGCAAAATATAAACAAATAATTTAATTAAATAATATAACTCGCAGATATAGAATACCATATAAGTGAAATATATAATATAACAATATAAACAAAAAATAGAATTGTTAATATTGAAAATCTAAGACGTTTCTACATGTTATAAGGCCTAGTACTATCTCATGTTTAAATTGTATGTGAAATTCAATAAGACCAATTCTAATAACACGAATATAGTATGACCCCCTGTTCCAACATGTACCTATGGTATAGACAGGCTTATTAGCCTAATAGTTGAACAGTTAGCGCAAAAAAAAAAAAAAAAAAAAAAAAAAAAAGAAGGTTGAACAATTTAAATCATGCCAAATCAAGAATAGAGTTATCACGCAATAGCTGTCTCTCGTCATCAATAAGAATTTATAATAAATTGCCAATGGATTTAAAAAGAAGCTCAAACTTGAATATTTTTGTCAAAAAACTGAAACAATTACTAAAGAATATTGCTACATTTGTAAATGGCTTAACGCAGGAGTGAAACAATGCTTATAGCATATAATGTTATGAGCTACGATATTGTATTTATGTAATTATATATGTATATATGTAAATATATTAAAATTTTAAATTTACTTTGTTAATAATATTAGGAAGTAACTGCGATGTTTTATACCAAAACTATAAGTTTTGTTTATATCAAAGTTACAAAATAAAACAAAAAATAAAATTACAAAAATAAATGCTCTACTTTTAAGGAAAAAAAAAAAAAAATGTAAAAAAAATATGTATATCACTAAGTAAATTTAAACAATAAATAAATAAACAAAATAAAATAAAATGTACTAGAAAGAGCACGAATGTACGAAACCGAAAATAGTCACCACTTGCGGAATATAATTTTTCATACTTAAGCTAAAAATATTCCCCATTAATATACTATGTAACAAAAAAAGAAGTAAAGAAACAGTCAGTCGGTGCAACCGACTTAGAAATACCCTACACCTATTTGGTTCAAATTTAAGGACATATCCATAAGTCATTTTAACACCATAAAAGCTGTTATTAATTTGATCGTAAGACATAGCTAGCCAAATTAACTTTATAATACTAAAAACATTTTCTAATTATATTATCTATTAAAAAATATTACAAATTCTTACTAATTTGTCTATTTAAAAATATTCAAAAACAAGCAAACTTGAAATAAATGAAAATATATTTATTCCAACTCAATTACAAAATGAAAAAATTCTAATTATTAAATTTTGTGATAAAAAGATAATCAAAGCATAATATATTTAATAATCCAAATTTTTAAAAATTGCAATTATTTTAAGTGGTTAGTTTATATACCTAATAGAAAAGCTTACAAACGCAAAATATGCAATAAATGTATTTCTAAAATACAATTACAAATTTAGACCTTTTCATATAATTCATTTAAATATTCAAATAAATTTTACATAAATGCAGCAAGTACCTTTGAATATAGCTGAACCACTACAATTAAGTCTAGATTTCGGAGACACATAGGACATAGGAAATATATTCTTTGGCTTTGAAATTAAACTCAACCAGAACCAATTCCCATGGTACTTTCATTACTAGTAACCTAGAGTTTAAATTTCATCAAAATACCGGCATTATTTTTTGAGTTATGGTGTTTTAAGATATATGTTTGTTAGTCCTTGAACTTGTCAAGGGTTCCAGAACTCCAAATCATGGTACGATTTCGCCCATATGCAGTCCCGTCATACTTTCAATACTAGTTAACCCTTGTATACAATTGGAACGTTCTATCTTAATTTTAAGTTACTAGTTTTATTAATTTCGATGATAAGCTTTTACACATTTGGGGGTCTAAGAGAGGTCCTAAACCACCACTCCAAATGATCCCAAATTAGGGGGGCATGGAAGAAATAGTAAAGAACACCCTGGGCCAAATTTGAAGCTTCTACATTTGTTTCAAGTTACTATTTTTATTAATTTCGAAAATATGCTTTAAGGTCCTCGGAACTGAGTGCCTGGTCCCCGACCCACTAGTCCAATGGGGTCCAAATTTCAAAGACACTTATGCAATAGGAAGGGAGACCCTGATACCAAATTTGGAGGTTATATCTTCATTGGTTTCGGAATTACGCTAGTTTGGCCTAAATTCGATAAAAAAGTTCTCAGTTCCGAACCCATTGTCCAATCCTCACCGTACGTAATCACCGCCGTAGTTTCATTACCAATAACCTACAGCACAAATTTCATGAAGATAGCCTCATTAGTTGTTGAGTTATCGTGATTTTTAATATATGTTCGTTATCCCTGACACCGACTAAAAGGTCCAGAATCCGAACCCATGGGCTGATTTCGCCCTTATACAGCCCGCGCTTTACTTATAGTACTAGTTAATCCTTGTACACAATTTAAACGATCTATCTTAATTTTAAGTAACTATTTTTAGTAATTTCGATTATAAGCTTTTAAAACTTGGGAGGTCTGAGAGGGGTACTGAACCACCACTCCAATTGATCCCAAATTAAGGGAACACGCAAGAGATAGTAAAGAACACCCTTGTGGCAAATTGGAAGCTTCTACATTTTTTCAAGTTGTTATCTTTATTAATTTTGAAGATATGTTTTAAGGTCTTCGGAAATGTGTGGCTGGTCCCCGACCCAGTAGTCCAATGGGACCCAAATTCTCAAGACACTTAGGAGATAGGAGGGGACACCCTGATACCAAATTTGGAGGTTCTATCTTCATTGGTTTCGGAATTATGCTCGTTTGGCCTAAATTCGATCAAAAAGTTCTAGGTTCCGAACGCATGGTCCAATCCCGACCTTACGGAATCCCTGAAGTAGTTTCATTACTAGTTACCTACAGCACCAATTTGATGAAGAAAGCGTCATTAGTTGTTGAGTTATCGTGATTTCTTATATATGTTCGTTAGCCCTTCGATCGGTAAAAAGGTCCAGAATCCGAACCCATGGGCCGATTTCGCCCATATGCAATCCCCGCCGTACTTTCAGTCCTAGTAACCTACAGTTAAAATTTCATCAAGATAGCTCCATTATTTTTTGAGTTATCGTGCCTACGGACGGACGGACGGACGGACGGACATGGCTATATCGACTAAGGCGGTCACGCTGATCACAAATATATATACTTTTCCATATCTAGCTCGCTTCCTTTAGGTGGTTACAAACACCATACCAAAGTTAATATACCCCTTTACCTATTCTATAGGTGTAGGGTATAATAAAAACAATAATTAACCATTAAATAAAAAAGTTATTAAACATTCAAACCATATAGGTCGTTTTGCGCTACCCTTTATAAGAAAAATCAATTTATATTAAATCGTTTTAGGGTGCACATTTATTGAAATTTGTTTTTAATTTATTTGTTTTTAAATCTTAAGTTTATTTTATAATTAATGTGTTTAAGCTGTAAATGCAATTATCATTTACTGAAATAAATATTGATTTAGTAAAATTTGGTTAAATTCTTTCATAATTTATACTACAAAAATTAAATATAACATAATAAAAAAAAAAACATGAATTACAGTATTTGTAATGTAAAAATTGATCGGCTAGATTCAACGAAAGTACATTGTCCCGATTGTAATAATTTTTATCATTTTGTAAACTTAAAAGTCGATTTTGTTGAGTTCATGAAATCAACTGCTAAGTATTTTCGATGCGACAAATTTACCATTATTCGTCGTAAAATCTCTTCGTTCTCCTACTACTTGCTCTACAGCAGGAACAACAGCAAAGTGAATTAAGAAATTCAACAAAAAATATATATATCAAAACAAGTTAATTAGAAGGAAATGCAAAAAGTTACTGAGAAGCAGAAGTTTATATCTTATATATATCTTACAGCCACCAACACAACAAATTACTCTCTAACACTATAAAACCACAAATGTAAAAAAGGAATGAAAAAGAGAAGCAAAAATTAAATGAGAGTAAGATAATTAACATTGAAACTGTGACTGGTGGTGATATTACTCTAAGATCGAACAATGCTACACTTAAAAATAATTCACTAGGTGTTCAAGTGATGCTAACATTAATGCCATGCAAGTTGCATATAAGATGTAGTAGAATGAGGATGTAAATATAGATGTTCCTGAAAACAAAATTGACAAATTTTTAGAAAAACGATAAAAAATAGAAATACGAATATGCAGTTCATTTAATGTGTTACGCATTTTATTAACCCCAACTGATACCAAGGCGAAAGTTATGGAAAAAAATAATAAAGGACAAGCTAAAACTTACTACAGATCTTTTTGAAAAGTGAAAGTAGTAAGAAAAATATTTATATTCGTGATACATTCACGAATTATACACATGCATTGTTCTCAGCAGCAAAGATGTTTAAAATAAATCCAAATATCAGTATGTATGGTTTAGTAATTTTAATATTTTAATTAAACTAGTGATGAAAAAAAACCAAGGGTTTTTAAAAAAGCACATTTTCAAAATTATATTGTATCACACTGAGTTTAACTTTGGAAATATTTACTTGGAAATAGTTACTGCTTACTTATAAAATTTACTACTTACAGTAAAGTTTTTATTTTTAAGTTGTTATAGCCCTTCAATGGGGAAGGTTGCCAAGTTTCTCAAGGATCTAACTTCATCTAACTCCACCCCCCTCCGCCCCCCTCCGCCCCCCTCCATGTTTTTAGGTTCTAGGAATTAAATTATGAATTCCACAAAAATTTGGAATTTTACTTAGAATTATACAATCTAAGCAAAATTGGGTAAAACTGAGAGACACTTTCTTCAATTTAAGGATCCGCTTTTAAATTTAAGAAAAATCTTTAACATATGTTAATATATAATGCTGGGCCTTCAAATTTTGCATATTAATAAAAAAAAAAATTGAACTGGTATTCAAGTTACAGGTGCTTATAAACAGCAAAATTTTAATTTTCGAGCCCTTATAGCTCATAAACAGGGGGCGTGACAAAAAAATTTTGTTAACCGACTCCTACTAATATTTGAGGATCTAACTTCTCCCAAAATTTCAGGACCCTATCTTAAATCGTTTAGGAGATATATGGGACCAAAAATTTTGCAAAAATTGAGTTTTATATAATGGTAAATTTTATTACCGTATGGCAACCCTAAACATTTAAATGACATATTTTCATCTATAAAAGCAGCTCTCTTCTACCGTTTTTCGATTGAAAATCAACCTAACAGAACTCTTGTTATATCAATTTAAATATAGGGCTTTTTCCTACTTTGGGGGGCTGCAGCCCCGTAACAGGTGGGGCTACAGAAAAAAATTCTTCTACGAAATTTTTTTTTTTTTGCAATAAATACCCATGGTTTAAATTTTTTTACTCTATTTGAAACGGTGTAAAAGTTTTTGTAAACATACGGACGGACGGACAGACAGAGTGAAGCTATATAGGCACATTTTTACAAAATTTTTTGAAAATGTGCTAAAAACGAGGAAGAGTGTAATAGAGTAGACTGTGTCAACTCTGGGATACCCGTATGACCGTTATATAAACATTATATCATTATTATTATAAACATTAATTACTTTTGGCAAAATTTCAAACATATCAGCTTTATTAGGTGAAATATAATGCTGATATAAAAGAATGAGTTGCATGGCAGCTATTCGAACCCTCTGAAGTAGACCAACCAAATTTTGCAGTAACTTTGGCATTTACACTAAACTATTTTTTGCAAAATTTCAGACACCCAACTTCAATAGGTATAGAGAAATGCTCATATAAAATAAGAAGTTGTATGGCAGCTACTCGAACCCTTTGCAGTAGACCAACCAAATTATGCAGTAACTTTGGCCATTACACTAAACTATTTTTGGCAAAATTTCAGACACCCAGCTTAAATAGGTATAGAGTAATGCTCATATAAAAGAAGGAGTTGTATGGCAGCTACTCGAACTCACTGCAACAGACCAACCAAATTTTGCAGAAACTTTGGCCATAAAATTAAACTACTTTTGCCAAAATTTTAGACACGTAGCTGTAATAGGTACAGAGAAATACTCATATAAAAAAAGAAGTTGTATGGCAGCCACCCGAACTCATGGACCAAAATGGCTGGATTTAAATAGTGATGACGGCTATTGCAAAAAAACGAATTTGCGAAAATTTCAAGATCCTAGCTCCTTTAGTTTTTGAGTTATCGTGCGGACGGACGGACGTACATACATAGCTAAATCGTTTTTTTTTTCGATTCTGATCCGATCCATACACTTGAGTCTATATCTACCCCCCCCTCCTTCTCTGCGTCATAAACGTAATGGCAAATTTATTATACCCTTTGACTATATAGTCATACGGGTATAAACAGGGAATAGGAAAGCAATCGTTATAAAATCTTTTGATGATTTTAAAAATATAAGCTGAATTTACATCTATTTATTTCAGCTTTAATGAGCTTTAATGTAAATTTTGATTTTATTGATCTTTGTAAGGACTGCATTTCTACTAATAACCATTATAATGACATATTTAATGTAAATTTAAATTTCAATAATAAGTTTTTTATTAAACATCAGAATTGTAGGAGTCTTAGGCAAAATTTTGATGAATTTATAGTCCATCTAGAACTATTATCGAATAAACCAGTTTTTTTATTTGTATCTGTAATATAGATTTCTTAAAATGAAATTAACGATTTTAATATCCCTGGTTATACACTTTATGCTAAAACAAATGTAACCTATTCTACTTAACTGGATTGTGAGCTTTTTAGCACATTTTCAAAAAATTTGGTTAAAATGTGCCTATATCGCTTTACTGTGTCCGTTCATCAAACAAAATTTTTTTGTCAAGCCCCCTATTTATTTACTGCCCTAAACAAGCCCTCCGAAAATTTAAATTTTGCTATTTTTAAGCACATGTAACTTGAACCTGTCCAATTTTTTTTTATTAATATACAAATTTAAAGGTCCAACATTATATTTTAACATATGTTAAAGGTTTTTGTATATTTAAAAGCCGTTTTGTAAATTGAAGAAAGTGTCTCTCAGTTTTACCCATTTTTGCTTAGATTGTGTAATTCTAAGTAAAATTCCAAATTTTTGTGGAATTCACAATTTAATCTCAATAATCTCATCTTTAAAAAAATCAATTGAGTCGAGCAAGGTTATTAAAGAAATAAACGGTAATGGAATCAGAACATGTGATAGCTTTAAAATTGAAAATTTCTTCAATTCTTACTTCAGTTCAATCTGTAGAAAACTGGCAGATAAAATTACTGATGCTGAAAAATACGTAATAAAAAATAGATTTGTTGAAAAGTCTATTTTTCTTAAACCTACAGATGAAACAGAAATATATAACATAATAATGCAATTAAAAAATAGCTCTCTTGGAGGTGACAATGTTTCAGCTTCAGATTTAAAACATATTGTAACTTTAATAAAACCTATAATTGTATGCTTGTGACAAAGTTTCAGCTTCAGATTTAAAACATGCTGTAACTTTAATAAAAGCTATAATTGTATGCTTGATAAAAAGTTGTCTAAGTACTGGTATATATCCTAAGTGTCTTGAATTAAGTATAGTTGTACCTATCTTTAAATCTGGGTCAACGTCGGATGTATCAAATTACAGACCAATTGCTCTCTCAAGTTGTATTGAAAAAGTATTTGCAAAGGTTATAAATTTCAGAATACAGTAGTTGTAGGATTTAATACAAATCAATTTGGTTTTCAAAAGAAAATTGGAACAGAATCTGCAGTTCTAGAATCCACCAACTCAATTGTAAATAAATTGGATCAAGGAAATTATGTTTGTTCGGTATTTGTTGATCTAAAGAAGGCCTTTGATACAGTAAATGAAAAAGAAAAACATATAATTGAAAAAATAGTTTCGAAATTCACTAAGCTCTTATATAATGAAGGTGATATTTTGACCAGTACAAATACAGTGGTACATGAAATTAAAACAACAACAAGTGAACAAATTAATTCAAAACTTTATCGATATCCACGTAAACATGAAACTGAAGTGAGACATCAAATGGAAGAAATGGAAAAACAGTGCATAATTAGAAAAAGTAAAAGTCGATAAAGTTCTCCGATTGTAGTAGTACCCAAAAAAAAAGATAATTCTGGAGTACAAAAATTTAGAATAATTGTGGATTATATAAGATTAAATCAGGTTACAATCAACGATAAATACCCTTTACCTAATATTGATAGCATTCTGGACAAATTGGGAAAAGCCCAATATTTCAGCACGTTAGATTTAGCCAAAGGTTACCATCAGATATTAGTAGCTGAAAAAGATATTGAAAAAACTGCTTTTGTTACTCCAGCAGGTCTATATGAATATGTACGTATGCCATTTGGATTGAAGAATGCACCGGCAACGTTTCAGAGATTGATGAACGAAATTCTTCGAGAATATATCAATCAAATTTGTGTCGTATATTATAACAAGAAAATTCATTAACAAAAATATTTAAAAGATTACAGGAGCACAATTTGAAAATTCAAGCTGATAAATGTAGTTTTCTTAAAAGAAATACAGAATTTTTTGGACATATTTTGACAAAGGATGGGATAAAACCTAACCCTGAAAAAATAAAAAAAATTCAAGAGTTACAAATTCCAAGAACTTAAAAACAATTAAAAGGTTTCTTAGGAGCAATTGAATTTTATAGAAAATTCATCAAAGATTATTCTAAAGTTGCATATCCTATGATTAAATATTTAAAAAAGATAACAAAATTAATATAAATGATCCACAGTATATAGCAGCATTTGAAAACTTAAAGAGCTTGATAACTTCACATCCAATTTTAAAATTTCCAGAATACGATAAACCGTTTGTTGTAACCACAGATGCAAGTGATCATGCTATAGGTGCAGTGTTGTCTCAACAAGGGCATCCAATTTGTTATGTTTCGAGAACGCTAAACAACGATGAAAAAAATTATTTTAATACAGATAAAGAGTTTTTGGCAATTATGTATGCAGTCAATTATTTCAGACCTTTTCTTTATGGTAATAAATTTAAAATCATAACAGACTATGTACCAATTAAAAAAAAACGAAATTATACATTTGGACATATTTCATTTTAAAAAACAATCCTTTGTTACAGTAATTGATAAATTAACAAAATTTGCCTCAGCATATGGTATAACAGATCGCAACTGGAGGGCAAAGAAAACAATTATAATGGAACATTTTGCAAAATTTGGAAAACCAAAAAAAATAATTATGGACAATGAATTTAGAGCTGAACAACTAATTGAGTATTTAAATAGTGAAAATGTTGAAATTCATCTAACAAAAGCAAATAATCACACTGAAAATGCTGATATAGAGAGACTACACTCAACCCTCTTAGAAAAAATAACAGGAATTGAGTATGGAATTGAGGGAACTTTCAGTTGAGATGAAGATACAGATGGCTATAGGAAACTATAACGATCGCCATCATTCAGCAATAAAATACACACCTAGAGAAGCTAAAGAAAATGTAGATGTTAGTAAATTGCAAATAAATATAGATAAAATGAAAACTCAAATTATAAATAAAAGAAACTGTAATAGAGAACACTATGTAAAAAATCGATCAGTAGGAGCTATTAGAAATTATAAGAGACTTAGACATAAGGACGAACCATATTACAGACATAAACCTTTATTAAATGTACATTATTCAAATATTAAAAGACCTTTAAAACTTTTAGGTTGCCGACATAATAATATTGCTGTTAATAATCTTACCAACACAACTGACTGTAGGTCATCTTCAAGTCAACCCAATTGACGAAGAAGCCGGTTACATTCAAATAAAACTTCAACAGGTAGAAATAGTAAATAAAACTAGTACAATTTTACATATCATAAATCCAAAAGAAATAGATAATATGCTTACACAAATAGAAAATACTATAGAAGAACAAGAAATACATAACAAAAATTTATTAAAAGCGGAAATTAAAACAATTAGAGCAAAAATCAGATCTATAATGCCAACTAAAACTAGTAAAAGGAGAGGTCTAATTAATTTCATAGGTAGTACTGAAAAATGGCTATTCGGCACAATGAACGATGAAGATCAAAAAGAAATATTAGAACATTTAAAAACTATTGAAGAAAACGATCACAACGCAATAACTACACTGAATCAACAAATTTCAATAAATTCACATTTTAATAAAACTATAAACATTCTTAAACAGACAATAGAACAAGACAGAATTCGAAACAGTAAATCTTTGCTGACGATACCAATAATGTTAGAACCTGTAAAGAACTTGAAACTCTTGTAAATACTGATTTGGGGATTTACGAAAATTGGTTAAAAGGTAATAAATTAACTATGAATGTGGAAAAAACAAAGTTTATAGTATATGAAATTAAGAGTAAAATTGATATAAATCCCAATCTATTGGTAAATAAGACTAAAATTGAAGTTCCTGCATATAAATATCTTGGAGTTGTAATTGATGAAAAACTGAAGTGGAAAGAGCATGTTAATAAATTTGTAAAAAAAATTGTGCCTCTGTAAAAAAAACTTCAAAAGAAGTGGAATTATATTGAATAAAAAACCTGCAGATAAGTTATATTATTCTCATATTATTTCGCACTTCAGATACAATTTATGTTACTGGTCCAGCTGTTCGTTATGGTTGAAAGATAAATTTAATGTTCTAATAAACAAAGCCATTAAATGTTCACATAAGTACGACTGGCTTACACCAACAAATGAAATTTTTAAACGCACGGGATATCTGAAGTTACCCGAGCTCATTATTATGGAAAAATCTAAACTAATTTTTAAAATAGAAAAAGGGGGGTACAAAAAAACATCATAATTACCAGAAGGAACAATATTCTTAATAACAATACAAGAAGGTTAAACAATTTCAATGATGCCACATCAAGATTAGAGTTTTCACGAAATAGTTGTCTCTCGTCATCAATAAGGATTTATAATAAACTGCCGTTGGAGTTAAAAAGAAGTTCAAATTTGGATATATTTATCAAAAAACAGAAGCATTTATTAAAGAATATCCCTTCATTTGTGGATAACGCAGGAGTGAAATTTTTCAACGCTCGTAGCACATATCTGTATGAGCTGTTATATTTGTATTTATATAATTATATATGTGTATTTACTTACTTTGTTGAATAGTATTAGGAAGTAACTGCGATGTTTTATACCAAAACTATAAGTTTTGTTTATATCACAGTTAGAAAAAAAAATAAAATAAAAACAAAAATAAATGTTAAAGTTTAAGAAAAAAAAAAAACCAAAAAAAATGTAAAAACATATGTATATCACCAAGTAAATTTTTAACAATAAATAAATGGATAAATAAATAAATTATACGAGTAATATCCTAGATGAAGTTAGGTCCTTGAGAAATTTGGCAACCTTCCTCATTGATGGGCTATTGGAACTTTAAAATTAAAAGTTTACTGTTAGCAGTAAATTTTATAAGTAAGCAGTTACATAGTCACCAGTGTATATATTTCCAAAATTAAACTCAGTATGTAATAAAATATAAATTGGAAAATGTGCTTTTTTAAAAACCCTTGGTTTTTTTTCATCACTTGTTTATTTTAATTTTATAACTTCAAATGCTTTAAAAATTCAAGTTTTAATTGATATACTACTCACTTTAGTTTTATATATTTTTATAGATTGCGTTCTTTTGGAATACAGTCTTTATACCCGTATGACTATATAGTCAAAGGGTATAATAAATTTGCCATTACGTTTGTGACGCACAGAAGGAGGGGGGGTAGATATAGACTCAAGTGTATGGATCGGATCAGAATCGAAAAATAAATCGATTTAGCTATGTATGTCCGTCCGTCCGTCTGTCCGTCCGTCCGTCTGTCCGTCCGCACGATAACTCAAAAACTAAAGGAGCTAGGATCTTGAAATTTTCGCAAATTCGTTTTTTTGCAATAGCCGTCATCGCTATTCAAATCCAGCCATTTTAGTCCATGGGTTCGGTTAGCTGCCATACAACTTCTTTTTTTATATGAGCATTACTCTGAACCTTATTGCACCTGCGTGTCTGAAATTTTGACAAAAGTAGTTTAGTTTTATGGCCAAAGTTTCTGCAAAATTTGGTTGGTCTAGTGGAGTGGGTTCGAGTAGTTGCCATACAACTCCTTATTTTATATGAGCATTACTCACCACCTAATGAAGCTGGGTGTCTGAATTTTTGCCAAAAATTGTTTAGTGTAATGGCCAAGGTTTCTGCAAAATTTGGTTGGTCTACGACAGAGGGTTCGAGTAGCTGCCATACAACTCTTTATTTTATATGAGTATTCCACTACACTTAATAAAGCCAAAAGTAATTAACCGGATGATATAATGTATATGTTACGGTCATACGGGTATCCCAGAGTTGACACAGTCTACTCTACTACACTCTTCCTCGTTTTAAATTTATTTTCAATTTTTTTGGGTAATGAAAACGTAAAAATCTAGTTTTATTGGGTGATTTTAATATTGATATTTTGGAATCTTGTTATTCTCTATTTTCACTTATTAATGAGCCAACTCGTTCCAGCTCAGGAAACTAAAGTGTTAACTTGGATTTAAGAATTTCTGATCACTGTATGACAGTACTAATAACTAACAATATAAAAAATCTTGTTAATTCTCATGATAATTCTAATACGATTTCAAAAAAAAATTATTTTGTAAAATTAAACAATAAACTGCGACTTGAATTCTGGGAAGAGGTATTTTTAGGAGATAATATTAATTTAGCTTTTAATGCTTTTTCTAATATCCTAAATTTTAGCTACTGTGGAAGTTTAAGAATTTCATATAGAATATTAAAACCTTGGACGAACCACCCACTTTTAAAGATAATTAAGAAAAAAACGAGGACGAGTGTAGTAGAGTAGACTGTGTCAACTCTTGGATACCCGTATGACCGTAACATACACATTATATCATCTGATTAATTACTTTTGGCAAAATTTCAAACATACAGCTTTGTTAAGTGTAGTGTAAGGCTCATATAAAGCAAGAGTTTGTAGGGCAGCTACTCGAACCCTCTGCAGTAGACCAACCAAATTTTGCAGAAACTTTGGCCATTACACTAAACTATTTTTGCCAAAATTTCAGCACCCAGTTTCAATAGGTATAGAGTAATGGTCATATTAAAAAAGAAGTTGTATGGTAGCTACCCAAACCCATGGACCAACATAGCTGGGTTTAAATAGCGATGACGACTATTGTATAGAAACGAATTTGCGAAAATTTCAAGATCCTAGATCCTTTAGTTTTGCAGTTATCGTGCGGACGGACGGACGGACGGACATACATAGCTAAATCGATTTATTTTTCGATTCTGATCCGATCCATACACTTGAGTCTATCCATACATTTGAGTCTATCCCTACCCCCCACCCCCCTCTCACTGCTTCCTATTAAAAACCCTTTGAGAGGCGCAGAAACGCTCAACCGGGTATTATCTAATTTACATGTAAGTATTATTACTCCCGTATGACTTTAGGTCAAACGGTTATACAAAATTTGCATTTCGTTTGTTGCGCAGAGAAAAAGACGAGCAGACATAGTCTCAAAGATATGGATCGGATCATAATCGAAAAGAGAATCGATCTAGCTCTGTATGTCCATCCGTCTGCACTCAAAAAAAATAAAGAGTTAGGATACTCAAATTCGGTTTCATAAAAGAGCCGTTATCACTCTATACCTACTTAAGCAGGGTGTCTGAAATTTCCCCAAAAATATTTTAGCTTTATTGCCAGAGTTTGTGAAAATTTAATTGGCGTATTGCAGTGCTTTCAGTTTGCTGCCATTCAACTTGTTGTTTTATATGAGGATTACTTTATGTCAATAGTATTTAAATTTAATGGCCAACGGCTGAATAAAATATAGTCGATATACTGGAAGAGGTTTATAGACGTGCTTTCAAATTATATATTTTTTTGCACCTAACTGCAAGTTCTACTACACTCTTCCTAGTTTTATGGGATTTTTTAAAGGAAATGGAGGGGTTTTTTTGGAAAAATGTTTAAGCTTAATATATACAAAATCGAACTTTTTGATTTTTAGATTTTATTAGAAAAAAAAGAAAAGTGCATTTTGATTCTGAAATCTATTTTTAAAGAACAACAAATGTAAAGAAGATAAAAAATAAAGACTTAAAAAAAATCTAGAGATGTAAATTGTTATGTTATTTAAATTTCAGGATATTTTTATTCGCGTTCTTTATTAGCTTTATTTTTATTATTATTAATATTAGAAATGTGCAATTAAAATTTTTTAATGGAATAACAACTTTGCAAAAATTTAAGAGGTTTAAAAATATTATTATAAATCTTTAAAAAAAGTCAGTAGGTATCGTGCTCAAACGGGTTCTTATATCCCAACCCAAGTATCTCATTTAGTTTTTGCACTATTTAAGGAGAGAACAAAAATTGGTTTTATTAAGTAAGTGAGCTTTTTGAATAAAGGTTAACTTGCGGTAATACCAAAAATTCGAAAATTTCTTTGAATTTTTGTGCACAACGCGTAAACAGGTCAAAATCTGTGGATGAACTTCAATAACTTAAATCAATGCTGGTGCAAAATTTTCAATAAAATTCTTTTAATCGTTTAAACAAATAAAATTTAAAGAAAACTTCTTGGCATTATCGTGGCAGACGGATTAATCGAACTCAACTAAAATATTTTGCAGCTTCTCTTTCGGACTGAAAAGCAACCTGTAAAATTGGACACAAATCGAAAACAACAAATTTTTTGGAAGCCCATTTCATTAGGTTTATATATTCCAACCATCTTTATTTAATTAATTCCGTTAGTTAATTGGAACATTTGTGAAAAGATTCAAGTTAAAAGGTTAAACTGCCCAACAGGCTTACCGGACTCAAACAAAATTTTTGTCAGCCTCTCTTTTCGCCTGCAAAACCACCTTGTAAAATTGGACACAAATCGGAAACACAAAATTTTTCGGAAGCTCACCGGGACGTAATGGGTTTAACCGAACTCAACAAAAGTCTCAGCCTCTCTTTTCGACTGCGAAATCACCCTGTAAAATTGGACACAAATCGGAAACACAACATTTTTGGAAGCCCGCCAGGCAGAAATGGTTAATTTATTCCAATCAAATCTATACACCTAATACCGGTTGCTAAGAGGAACATTTGTGCAAAATCTCAAGTAAATCGGTCAAACCGTTTTGACTCGACATCAAAAAAACAAAAAAGGGTAAAAAGGCTATTGAGCCGCAACCTGTTGACTTATAAAAATGTGACGTAGCCTATGTCACCCCCGGGCTCTCAGAATTATTACTTTAAAATTTTGTGATAATCGGACCAGTGGTTTTCACGTGAATCCTGAGCAAACAAACAAACAAACGAATTTTCTTTTTTATATATTAGACTAGCAGATTTCCCCGGCGTTGCCGGGAAGCTTGCAAATTGTAAAAAAGCCAATTTCAGCCAATTTTTTGAAATACTACTTTGCTTATAAATGAAGCCACAAAAAAATATTTGTGGAGTTCCGTTAACACATTGTAGCCCAACAGCTTTTTATAGGTTTTTTCGTTCCTTTGATATATATTAGAAATGATTTAACCGATTGACTTCAAATTTTGTATATGTGTTCCTCTTTGACAATGGAGTTCACTCTATTAACAGACTTGGAATTTATTAGCCCTTGCCACCAGACAATTTTTCCAAAAAATTTGGGAAGAATATTACGTCCAATTTTGCGAAATATTGCTTGGTCAAAGTTTCAAAAACAGGTTTGTTGTGTTCCGTTAACCCATTGCGGCACAGCAGCTTTTTACATATTCACTCATAACTTTACTAAGCAGAAACGCTTTGACCACTTGAATGTAAATTTTGTATGCGTACATGTGTATACTTATCATTCCTAAGATTATACAAAAAAAAAAAAATTTGGTAAGTAAATTACGTCCAATTTTTGAAAGTAGGTAAAACTTCTTTGCTTAGGGGAAAGCTTAAAAAAATGTTTTGTCGAGTTCTTTTAACCGATTGCGAAACAAAAACTTTAAAAAAAGTTTCCAAAACAGTTTGAACGAATATCTCTAATTTTTCTATACGTGGTGCTCCTTGACGATAGAGTTGAGGATGGTAGGTTTCCGGCGAATAATGTTAACTGCATTAAAATGACTATAGGTCAAAAGGGTATACTTAATTTGCCATTATGTCATTATACTATGTCAATAGTAGTTTTCTTAAATTACAAACGTTTGAATAAAATATAGTCGATGGTTTAGAAAAGGTTTAATAATCTGCTTTTCAACTTATATTTTGTTTAGTACTTAACTGAAAGTTGTACTACGCTGTTCCTCGTTTTTTTATAAGATAAATGTAGGCTTCTTTTTTGGAAAAACTGTTTTAAAATACTATGGCTTTAAGCATAATATATACAAAATTTAATTTTTTGATTTTTAGATTTCATTTGAAGAAAACTGCAATTTCACACTGAAATCTATTTTTAAAAAGCAACAACCGCAAAGTAGATAAAAAACAAAGACTTACGAAAAAATGTGGAGAAGGAAAATGTTATGTTAATTAATTTTAAAGATATATTTATTCGGATTCTTTATTAGCTTTATTTTGATTATTATTATATCATCTCATTTAGCTTTTAACTATTTGAGACTATTTAAGGAAAAAAATTTGTCCTATTAATTAAGTGAGCTTTTAGAATAAAGGTTAACTTGCGTTCATACCAAAAATTTGAAAAGTTCGTTGAATCTTTGTTCACAACGTGCAAACAGGACAAAACCAAATTAACCCTGTGGGTTTTAATTAAAATACTGGTGCAAAATTTTCAATAAAATTCTTTTAATCGTTTAAGCAAATAAAATTTATAGAAAACTTCATGGTGTCGTCGTGGAAAACGGGTTAATCGAACTTAACTAAAACTTTTTGCAACCTCTCTTTTAGACTGCGAAACCACCCTGTAAAATAGGACACAAATCGGAAACACAAAATTTTTTGGAAGCCCGCCAGACCGAAATGGGTTAATTTATTTCAACCAAATTTACACAACTAATTCCGGTTGCTAAGAGGAACATTTGTACAAAATTTGGTCAAACCGTTTTGCCTCGACATCAAAAAAACTAAAAAGTTTAAAACGGCTCTGGAGTCGCAACCTGTTGGCTTTTAAAAAGGTAACTTAGTCTATGTCACCCCCCGGGGCTCTCAGAATTATTCCTTTAAAATTTTGTGGCAATCGTACTAGTGGTTTTCACGTGAATCCTGGACAAACAAATAACCAAATTTTCTTCTTTATATATTAGCTAAAAATTCAAGTAGCATCAAATTGTCAAGAAACAGAAGAAAAACGTGCAGAAAAATTAGAGATATTCGTAAAAACTGTTTTTCAAACTGTTTTTTAAAGTTTTTATTTCGCAATCGATTAAATGAACTCGACAAAACATTTTTTAAAACATTCCCCTGATTCAAAGAAGTTTTACCTACTTTCAAAAATTGGACGTAAATTACGTAATTTTTTGAATAATCGTAGGAATGATAAGTATACACATGTACGCATACAAAATTTAAATTCAAGTGGTCAAACCGTTTCTGCTTAGTAAAGTTATGAGTGAATCTGTGAAAAGCTGCTGTGCCGCAATGGGTTAACGGAACTCAACAAACCTGTTTTTGAAACTTTGACCAAGCAATATTTCGCAAAATTGAACGTAATATCCTTCTTTGGAAAAATGTGGTTACCTCTTGCCACAAATTCCAAGTCTGTTAATAGTGTGAACTCCATTCTCAAAGAGGAACACATATACAAAATTTGAAGTCAATCGGTTAAATTATTTCTAATTTATAGCAAAGTAACCAAAAAACCTATAAAAAGCTGTTGGGTCGCAACGGGTTAACAGAACTCCACAAATATTTTTTTGAGGCTTTCTTTTTAAACCAAGCAGCACTTCGAAAAAATGGCCGAAACTTGCTTTTTTGCAAGTTGCACGCTCCCGAGCAACGCCGGGTAAATCTGCTAGTTTATATACAAAATTGGAAGCTCCAAAACAAAAGTTTCAACCAGGGTCAAATGTTTTTCTTAATTTTGACTTTGTCCGTCCGTCTGTCCGTTTTTTAAAAAATTTTTGGCCGCACATATCTTTGGAACGGCCCAAACTTGAAATTTGATATGGGAGATGTTTAATCTTCAAAAATTAGTAGTAGTCAGTTAAGAAATTTATTTGTTGTGCCCCCATCCGTAAGGGATCGTAAGGGATTTTTTAATCAGCTGTAACTTGAATACCTGTCCAATTTTTTTTATTAATATACAAAATTTGAAGGCCCAACATTATATTTTAACATATGTTAAAGGTTTTTCTTAAATTTAAAAGCAGTGCTTTAAATTGACTATTATTGCTTAAATAGTAAAATTTCAAATTTTGGTGGAATTCACAATTTAATTTCTAGAACTTAAAAATTTGGTGGAAGGAAGGGGGGAGCGGCTTGAAACCTTTGGAAATTTGGCAACTTCCCCTATTGAAGGGCTATTAGGACTTAAAATAAAAAATTTACTGTTTTTATAAAAAAGCAGTAACTTAGTCACCAGTGTATATGTATATAAAATTAAACTCAGTATGTAACAAAATATAATTTTGAAAATGTGCTTTTTTAAATGTGCCTTGGTTTTTTTCATCACTTGTTTATTTAAACAAATTCATAATTTTTTTAGGTTAGCTAATCTCAATAAACATTTAAAATAAATGTTAAAACTTTGTAATGTATTAATAATTCGTTTTTAGCACATTTTCAAAAATTTTTTTAAAAATGTGCCTTTATAGTTTCACTCTGTCCGTTCGTCTGTCCGTCTGTCTGTATGTTTACAAAAACCTTTACATCGTTTAAAATAGAGAAAAGCAATTATAACAACGGGTAAGTATTGCAAAAAAAATAATTTTAAGAAAGAACCTTTTTCTGTAGTCCCACCAAAGCCCCCCAAAGTTGGAAAAAGCCCTATTTTTAAATTGTTATAACAAGAGTTCTGTCAAAAATAGCTGGTTTTATAAACTTTAGAAATTTTTAAAAGGGAAGTGTTAAGGGTTGCCATACGGTACTAAAATTTACCATTATGCAAACTCAATTTTTGCAAAAATTTTGCTCCACATATCTTCTAAACGATTCCAGCTAGGGTCTTAAAATTTTGGCAAAATTTGGACCTTCGGAAATTAGTAGAAGTCAGTTAACACAATTTTTTTGTCCATCCCCTGTTTAGAAGCTATAAGGCACGAAAATTTAAATTTTGATTGAATACCTGTTAAAATTTTTGGTATTATATTTAAACATTATGTTAAAGGTTTTTCTTAAATTTGAAAGGGTTTCTTTAAATTGAAGAAATTGTCTATCAGTTTTAACCATTTTTGCTTAGATAATAATATTTTAGGCATAACTCCAAATTTTGGTGAAGTTCCCAATTGACTTCCTAGAACCTTAAAAAAATGGAAAGGTGAGAACAGGAGGGGGTTGGGCAGATCCATTATATGATTGCTAAGCAAAAATTTGGAAACCTTCCCCATTGAAGGGCCACTAGGTCTTCAAAATTAAAACTTTTATGTTTTTATAAAACAGTAAATTATTCATAAGTGTATGTTTTTCCAAAATTTAACGTTAACATTAAAGGTTCAACATTATATTTCCCACTTGTTAGCAGGTTTTCTTGAGTGCATTGGGATTATATTCTAAGTATTGATTTCACTATTAGTCATAAATAATAAATTGATGAAATAAATAAATTATATCATCACATATTTTTATACCCGTGCATACATATATGACATCGGGTATATTAGATTTGCTCCTCCGTTTGTAACGCATCGATCTAGACGAGCTAGATATAGTGTCAAGGGTACGTATCGGCTCAGAATCAAAAAATTAGTCGATCTAGCTATGTGTGTCTGTCCGTCCGTCCGTCCGTCCGTCCGTGTGTCAGCACGATAACTCAAAAACTAAAAGGGCTAGAGTTTTGAAATTCACACAAAGTCATTTTTAGATAATTTCTAGGTTCCCTATTGTTTTTGGTTAAAATCGGACCAAGGCTTCGGGGAGCTGCCATACAACTTTTTTGCACCAATATGAATTTCTTCAAAACTAATTATACTACGGGGATAAAAATTACACACGGTTAGTTTTATAATGACTCCGGCACTTATATGAAGTTTCAAAATGTTAGGGCCCCATTTTCGGGGGGCTGCCATACAACTTCTTTGCACTAATATGAATTTCTTCAAAACTAATTATACTACGCGGATGAAAATTACACACGGATAGTTATATAATGAATCGAGCATTTATATGAAGTTTCAAAATGTTAGGGCCCCATTTTCGGGGGGCTGCCATACAACTTCTTTGCACCAATATGAATTTCTTCAAAACTATTTATACTACGAGGCTGAAAATTATACACGGTTAGTTATATAATGAATCGAGCACTTATATGAAGTTTCAAAATTTTAGGGCCCCATTTCCGGGGGGCTGCCATACAACTTATTTGCACCAATATGAATTTCTTCAAAACTAATTATACTACGACGATAAAAATTACACACGGTTATTTATATAATGAATCGAGCACTTATATGAAGTTTCAAAATGTTACGGCCCCATTTTGGGGGGCTGCCATACAAAGTTTTCGATTCAATAACTGCGAATCTAATGAAGCTACAAGGTTAAAATTAAAATTGGGCAGGTAAAGTAAAAGGGCAAGTTAGTTGGCAAAGTTGGACATCACTCGGACCATCGGAATTTTAGGGTGGGCCATTTTTTTTTTTTTTGTTTCTTTTTTGTTTTTTTTTTTTTTTTTTTTTTTTTTAAGCTAAAGTTATGGGACAATGAATGAAAATTTTGTTTTTTTTTTTTGTGATTTTTTTTTTTTTTTTGTTAATTTTTTTGTTTTTTTGTAAATTTTTTTTTTTTTTTTTTTTTTAAGCTAAAGTTATGGGACAATGAATGAAAATTTTGTTTTATGTTTTGTGATTTTTTTTTTTTTTTTTTTTTACGTCTAAATTATGGAGTAATGAGTTAAATGTATAAGGGAAGTATATTACGGTTTATTTAATACACCATAGTGGGTATGCACGGGTATCTAAAAGTTGACAAGGGCAACTATAATCTTCCTCGTTATATATATTTTTAGAAAAATAAATGATAAAATACTATTAGAAATACTGTTTATATGAGCATTTCTCTATATATGAGCATTTCTCTATTAAACCTGGGTATCTGAAACTTTGCCAATAGAAGTTTTGTGGCCAAAATTTCTGCTAAATTACTTTAGAGCATTACTTTATCTAATATATAAAGAAGAAAATTTGTTTGTTTATTTGTTTGTTTGTTTATTTGTTTGTTTGTTTGTTTGTTTGTTTGTCCAGGATTCACGTGAAAACCACTGGTCCGATTGACACCAAATTTTAGAGGAATAATTTTGGGAGTCCGGGGGTGACATAGGCTATGTCGCATTTTTATAAGTCAGCAGGTTGCGGCTCCAGAGCCGTTTTAAGCTTTTTCGTTTTTTTGATGTCGAGTCGAAACGGTTTGACCGATTCACTTGAAATTTTGCACGAATGTTCTTCTTATTACACGGAATTAATGGTATAAAACTGGTTGGAATAAATTAACCCCTTTCGGCCCGGCGGGCTTCCAAAAAATTTTGTGTTTCCGATTTGTGTCCAATTTTACAGGGTGGTTTTGCAGTCAAAAAGAGCGGCTGGCACAAATTTTTGTTGGGTTCGGTTAACCCGTTTGGGCACGAGGGCGCAATGAAGCTTTTTCAATGTTTTTGATGTCGAGCCGAAACAGTTTGACCGATTGACTTGAAATTTTCCACAAATCTTCCTCTTAGCAAACGGAATTAGTTGTATAAAGATGGTTCGAAAATATTAACCCATTTCGGCCCGGCGGGCTTCCAAAAAATTATTTGTTTCCGATTTGCGTCCAATTTTACAGAGTGGTTTTGCAGTCGAAAAGAAAGGCTGGCACAAATTTTTGTTGGGTTCGGTTAACCCGTTTGGGCATGAGGGCCCAATGAAGCTTTTTCAATGTTTTTGATGTCGAGTCAAAGTGGTTTGACCGATTGACTTGAAATTTTGCACAAATGTTCCTCTTAGCCACCGCAATTAGTTGTATAAATTTGGTTGGAATAATTTAACCCATTTCGACGTGGCGGGCTTCCAAAAAATTTTGTATTTCCGATTTGTGTCCAATTTTACAAGGTGGTTTCGCAGTCGACAATAGAGTCTGGCACAAATTTTTGTTGAGTTCGGTTAACCCGTTTGGGCATGAGGGCGCAAAGAAGCTTTTTCAATGTTTTTGATTTCGAGTCAAAACCGTTTGACAAATTGACTTGAAATTTTGCACAAATGTTCCTCTTAGCAACCGCAATTTGTTGTATAAATTTGGTTGGAATAATTATACCCATTTCGGCCTGGCGGACTTTCAAAAAATTTTGTGTTTTCGATTTGTGTCCAATTTTACAGGTTGATTTTGCAGTCTAAAGAGAGGCTGTAAAAAGTTTTAGTTAATTCGATTAACCCGTTTTCCACGACGACGCCATGAAGTTTTCTATAAATTTTATTTTCTTATACGATTAAAAGTATTTTATTGAAAATTTTGTACCAACATTTTAATTAAAACCCACATGGTTAATTTGGTTTTGACCTGTTTGTGCGTTTTGAACAAAGATTCAATGAAATTTTCAGTTTTCTTCAAATGAAATCTAAAAATCAAAAAATTCAATTTCTTATATATAATGCTTAAAAACATAGTATTTTAAAACAGTTTTTCCAAAAAATAAGCCTACATTTCTCTCATCAAATCATAAAAAAACGAGGAAGAGCGTATTACAACTTTCAGGTGAGTACTAAACAAAATATAAGTTGAAAAGCAAATTTTTAAATCTTTTCTAAACCATCGACTATAATTTATTCAAACGTTGGCAATTCAAGATAACTACTATTGACATAGTATAATGACATAATGGCAAACTTAGTATCCCCATTTGACCAATAGTCATTTTAATTCAGTTAACATTATTCGCCGGGAACCTAACATCCTCAACTCTATCGTCAAGGAGCACCAAATTCTCAAGAAGCACCATGTATAGAAAAATTAGAGATAATCGTTCAAACTGTTTTTTAAAGTTTTTTAAAACTCGACAAAACATTTTTTTAAGCATTCCCCTAATTCAAAGAAGTTGTACCTACTTTCAGAAGTTGGACGTAATTTACTTACAAATTTTTTTTTGAACAATCGTCGGGTCGACAGGGGTTAACAACTTCCAAGTCTGTTAGTAAATTGAACTTCATTTTCAAAGAAGAACAAATATACAAAATTTGAAGTTAATCGATTAAATCATTTGTAATATATAACAAAGCAACGAAAAAACCTATAAAAAGCTGTTGGGCCACGATGGGTTAACGGAACTCCACAAATATTTTTTTGTGGCTTCATTTATAAGCAAAGTAGTATTTCAAAAAATTGGCTGAAGCTTGCGTTTTTACAATTTGCAAGCTTCCGGGCAACGCCGGGTAAATCTGCTAGTCTAATATATAAAAGAGAAAATTTTTTTGTTTGTTTGTTTGTCCAGGATTCACGTAAAAAAACCTGGTCCGATGTCACAAAATTTTAAAGGAATAATTCTGAGAGCCCGGGGGGTGACATAGGCTATGTCACATTTTTATAAGTTGACAAGTTGCGGCTCCAGATCCGTTTTAAGCTTTTTCGTTTTTTGTATGTCGAGTCAAAACGGTTTGACCGATTGACTCGAAATTTTGCACAAATGTTCCTATTATCAACCGAATAAAATTGGTTGGAATAAATTAACCCATTTCGGACTGGCGGGCTTCCAAAAAATTTTATGTTTCCGATTTGTGTCCAATTTAACAGGCTGGTTTCGCAGTCGAGAAGAAAGTCTGGCACAAATTTTTGTTGAGTTCAGTTAACCCGTTTGGGCACGAGGACGCAATGAAGCCTTTTAAATGTTTTTGGTGTCGAGTCAAAACGGTTTGACCGATTGACTTGACATTTTTCACAAATGTTCCTCTTAGCAACCGGAATTAGTTGTATAAATTTGGTTGGAATAAATTAACCCATTTCGGCCTTACGGGCTTTCAAAAAATTTTGTGTTTCCGATTTGTGTCAAATTTTACAGGTTCATTTTGCAGTCTAAAAGAGAGGCTGCAAAAAGTTTCATTTAAGTTCGATTAACCCGTTTTCCACGACGACGCCATGAAGTTTTCTATAAATTTTAGTTGCCTAAACGATTAAAGGAATATTCTTGAAAATTTTAATTATAAAATCCCACAGGGTTAATTTGGTTTTGAACTGTTTACACATTTTCTAAAAAATTCAATGAAATTTTCAAATTCTTGGTATTAACACAAGTTAACCTTTATTCCAAAAGCTTACTTAATTAATAAGATTAATTTTTTTTCTCTCCTTAAATAGTCTCAAATAGTGCAAAAGGTAAATAAGATAATATTAATAATAATAAAAATAAAACTTATAAAGAATCCGAATATAATATGTATCTTTAAATTTAAATAACGTAACATTTTCCTTCTCCACATTTTTTCGTAAGTCTTTGTTTTTTATCTACTTTGCAGTTGATGTTTTTTAAAAAAAGATTTCGGTGTAAAATTGCAATTTTCTTCAAATAAAATCTAAAAATAAAAAAAAAATCAATTTCGTATATATTATGCTTAAATACATAGTATTTTAAAACAGTTTTCCAAGAAAGAAGCCTACATTTCTCTCATTAAATCATAAACAAACGAGGAACAGCGTAGTAGAACTTTCAGGTAAGTACTAAACAAAATATAAGTTGAAAAACAGATTTTTAAACCTTTTCTAAACCATGGACTATAATTTATTCAAACGTTGGCAATTCAAGAAAACTATTATTGACGTAGACCTATAGTCAAACGGGTATAATAATATTTATATGTAAACTAGCTATTACCGGCAAACATTGCCCCATTATTCAATGGAGTTTTAATTTAAGCTGATGTTATTGAAAAAAGTTAACACAAAAATTACACATTGTGTACATGTTAATTTTAAAATGTAATAAAGAAATTTTTTTAAAACGCGTTTTTTAGAATTATTTTTGCAATTTTTTAACAAATTTATCAAATTTCACTTGAAACTTTTCATAATTATTAAATAATAATAAAAATGAAAATTTTAATTAAGTATATTAATAATTTAACATTATTCGCCGGAAACCCACCATCCTTAACTCTATCGTCAAGTAGCACCAAATTGTCAAAAAGCATAAAGTATAGAAAATTAGGGATAATCGTTCAAACTGTGTTTTAAAGTTTTTGTTTCGCAATCGGTTAAAAGAACTCGACAAAACATTTTTTTAAACATTCCCCTAATTCAAAGAAGTTTTACCTACTTTTTAAAATTGGACGTAATTTAATTACAAAATTTTTTTTTTTAAAAATCGTAGGATTATTATATATTTATATATTTATTTTTTAAATTTTATTTTTAATAAAATATGTAATTGGCAATGATTGTGTGCGTTGCTATGCGCATTATATGTATATTTTTAAGTCTTATTTTTTAGAAAATAAATATGTGAGCTAGTGTGTATACAATATTATTACAATAAGGTTAAATATCTTTTACTTATACATTCAAAATAAATACCTTTATTTATTAATGTCCACTAATACATGCAAAACCTTGAACATCGTTTATTTTTCTCAAAAATATTTCATACTTAAAAGAGTTATTATGAAGTTGTCCCTCTTTCTATTATCTTTATTCTATGGTTTTACTTAATTTTTATATGCAACATAAAATTTTTTAACCGGTTCAATTTAAATTTTTTTGTATACTAAATTTGACATTACGGGGGGGTAGATATAGACTCAAAGGTTTGGATAGGATCAGAATCAAAAAATAAATCGCTTTAGCTTTGTATATCCGTCTTTCTGTTCTTTCATCCGTCGGCACGATAACTAAAAAAATAAGGAAGTTAGAATTTTGCAATTTTGACAAATTCATTTTAATGCAATAGCCGTCATTGTTATTGAAATCCACCCATTTTGCTCGACAAGTTCGAGTAGCTAACATACAACTTCTTTTTTAATATGAAAAACACTCTATATATGGTAAAACTGGAAATTTGAAATTCTTGCCAAAAGTAGTTTAGTTTCATGGCCAAAGGTTGTGCAAAATTTGGTTGGTCTACTGCAATGGGTTCGTGTAGATGTCACACAGCTTCTTCTTTTATATGAACCTTACTCTATACCTAATAAAAGTTGATGTTTGAAATTTTGTCAATAATAAATAACTTTAATGGCCAACGTCTGAATAAAATAAAGTTGGTACAGTGGGAGACGAAGGCCTGCCTTTCATCTTTTATTTTCTTTTGGACGATATATGAATTTCTAACTGAATGATATAATGTCGATATTACAGACATACGGGTATCCCAGAGTTGACAAAGTCTACTCTACTACATTCTTCCTCGTTTTTTATATTTTTTGCTGACATTGTAAAGTTTTAAACTTGTTTATATTTAATCTTATTTTTAAATTTATCTTTAAAATTTTATAATGGATTCCAAATGTAATCTTTTAAACTGTATGATTGGTGATAATAAATCCAATTATGTTGTTTGTAAAGCTCTTTCCAAGCGTTAGTTGCACGGTGTATGGGAGCCAGTAATGGTTGGTACCATCCTTTTAATATTAGTCATTGCTGTCACTTAGACTCGGTTTATCAGGAGTATGCTAACATTAATGTTGATTCTTTGAATTACTTTTATACTGAATTGCAAAACTCTAAACTTCTCGGAAATTTCCAGGCTTCTGATTTTGTAATCCAGAATGTAAATTATAATGAATGAACAATTTGACTTACCCAATAATTCCGCAAACGGATTTTACAATATTACATAAATTTGAAACTCAATGGCCCAAAAATGAATGGAGTGGAAGGTTTAATTATAACAGTGATTCTTGTAATTATTCATCTACTTTCGTAAAAGGTCTTCCTTAAAAAATTTATTTGATTTATCTTTTCCTGCATCTCGCAAAATTTTTTCTTACTTAAATAATATATCAAATATTAATAATACTAATGAATCTAATGTTAATATTCAAACTAATTTTAATATTATTCCTACTCTTAATATTAATACAAAAAAATAGCAACTTTAACAAAGTTTTCAAGCAATTCTCTTGTTTTTCCTAATTTATAATATTTCTAATAAGGTCATTCTTGGTAATCCTAAATATTTCCAAATTAAAAAATAAAAATATTATGGACAAAAAGGAGTGTTTGTTTTGTCAAACAGAAATTTTTTTGTAGCAAATGTGTGGCCAGGTCAAATGCGACAGATTTTTAGTTTTGATTTTTTATTTTCGCTCAAAAATTTTTACACTTATTAATAATCTTTCTTTTATAATATTACTACATCATATAAATATGAATTATCTTCGTAATGAAGCAGCATATTATTTTTACCATGTCTGTATTATCATAGAATAGCGTAACAAAATTCATACTCATAATCATTAAAAATATTTTGTGGTTAAGCTGCATACCTTGGATGTTTAAACTTTCAGACCGCTGGATGATTTCTCTTTGAAATCTCAGAGTAGGGATTATTTGATCTCTTTTGCAAAAGATGCGACAGATTTGAGTCGTGGAAGTGTTGAACTCAACTCTGTTAGTTTTACCCAGATATTTTTGCTGGGTCATTATTGATTGAGCTAGCCATCAGAATTTTTCTTTAAACTGATTGCGGCAGAAGTGGCATTTGATGTTTTCAAAAAGTCGTAGGATGCCACCAGAGTACTGTCGTTGGCGAAACTATAGATTGGATTGAGGGTGGAACAGAGCAAATCATTGATGAAAATCAAAAAATGAGTGGGTGATAAGGCGGAGCCTTGTGGAACACCAGCATTTATTTCATGAGTGTCGGACATATGACTGTCGACAAGAACACGAATACGACGATTCGAAAGGAAATCCTCAATCCATGTACAAAAGGGGCTACCCAAACCGATTGCCTAACATTTACTCAAAAGAGCACTATGCCATACTCGATCAAAGGCTTTTGAAATGTCTACAGCCACAACCTCAGTTTCACCAGAGCAGTGAATGCTGGTGTTAAGCTTTTCGCAAAGGCAAGTTAAAAGATCGCTTGTCGATCATTGACTTCAAAAACCATATACAATCGTAAACGCGAGCTATTCAGAAATCTCAAAAATCTTTTGTTTATCAATGATCGGAACTCCTAATTGGCGAGTTAACAGAAATGTAATACTTTATGGGTTTGTGGTCAGAAATAAGTCCAAGAGATGCTCGTTTTGATGGCCACGGCAGGAATTCTAGTTGGACTTTTTACAGGTTGAGAAAGTTGGAACAAATTTGAGAATAATTCAACTTGCTTGTTTTCCAGCGAATTGTAATTAGAAAAACTTAGCCAGTTTTTGTTGTGGACACTGAAATCACCTGCAATAACTATCTCACATTTCGAGTTCTTTTCCAAAATTTTATTGATAGTGTCAGATAACTGTTCAGATAACTGGCTTGGGGAGATCTGTAGATAAAACAGAATGAGATTGTGGCGTTTCCAACACGGAGTTTTACCCAAACATAGTGGAATATGGGGTTGGAACTTTTGAAATTGTGAAGGGTGGTGAAGGCCACGTCAGAACGTATATATAAAGCAACACATCGATGTGTTTTTTTTTTTTTTTTTTTTTTTTTGCGAGGTAATGGAACGCTCGAAAGGCACCCATTGAAACTGTGCGGTATTTCGTTGGGTAGTGTGCGACTTTAACGCACCAAAACTACACCCTTTTTGAACCAAACTTTAGGAAGGAACCTGTGATACAAATGTACAGTTTGGGATATGAAGGATTTTACGATTGTCGGAGGTTATTTGATTTTAGTCGTACACATACGAATTACCAACTTTAGGAAACACATTGGACGGAATGTGATTCCATAATATCGACATGGCCCGGGTCCTAAAGTAAATTCTACCAAAGGAGCAGCCAACTTCTGGAATATTTGGTGGTCTTTGAGTTGACTGTGGCAGTGTCGAGTTAAAAGAAAATTGTTTGCCAAACATTTTCACCTTTTCTTTTGAATCTGACACAACTGAGTTGTTTTTATCAATAAGCTGAGGGACCCGCTAGTGTGCTCCTTTGACCCGCTAGTGTCCTCCTTTAGATTTTCTGCAAATGTCCAAAACTATTTGCTATTTTTAGGCATATGTAGGAATTTGCGTTTCAACCCTCGGTTGAATAAGAATTTTTGCTTATTACTAACTCTCTTACATCTGTTTCGAACCACGATATAGTTGTCCCTGTCAGACTCCAGTCCGCTGTTGCCGGTATTGCTTAAAAGCCTCCTCCTTTTTACGAATGGCTTCTTTGCAAGTGCGATTAAACCATGCTCTGCATTCTCGTTTAATACTTTTCATGGGGTGAGGAATATACAACCTCATAACAAGTAAAATTGTTTCACTAATCGCATTTGAAGCGAAGTTGACATTTTTACCGCGGAATCACAATGACCAGTCGAATGCTTTGAAAAAATTGTTTAATCCCTCCCAGTTAGCACGACTTTATTGCCATACTAATTTTTTGGGAGGAATCCTTCGACTGGCTAATGTGCTTACCGGGAAGCTTGTGGTTACCAGACAATGGTCAGAGCCCCCCAGAGGCAACCAACTGAAACTGCATATTTTTCAGGGTGAGTGGTTAAAAACAGATCCAAGAGCTGACCCTCTTGATCAGCTCGGTTGGGGACCCTAGTGGGATTTTGGACAAGTTGAGAAAGATGGAACAGCGAGGAAAATAATTCAACTTGTTTCCCAATTTAGTTTTGACTCAAAGAAGAGTTACTTGAAAAATGAAGCCAGTCTTTGTTGTGTACGTTGAAATCCCCTGCCAGAACAATTTCGGTTTGTGGACATGATTCCAAAATTTAATTGATCTGGTTTGAAAGATTGTCAATTTCCACAACAGTTTCTTGTTCATTTGAATTGGGTGATCTGTATAAAAAACAGAAATGTATTACATGCTTTTCAACGAGAATTTTGATCAAAATATAATGGAAGGTTGGGCTAGAAGGTTTATATTTATCTAGGGTTTTGAAAGCAATGTTATTTTTAATGTAAATCGCGATTCCACTTTTGGGTACGAAGTGTGAAACAAGTGAGTAGCCAGTAATATTAAAATTATCATTTTGTCCACTGACTTATGTTTCACCAAGGGCTAAAATTGCTGGTTTTGTACAGTTAAGATGGCATTCTACGGCATGAAAATTAGTTTGTAGGGCCCGAATATTACAAAAATTAACTCGAAAATTGGCAATTTTTAATAGCAATTAATAAAAATAGAAAAAAAAAAAAAAAAATTTTAATTTAAGTTCTGGAAAAAAAAAAAATAATAATAAAACGTATAAAATTTAATTATATTATAATTTAAGTTAAATATTGTATGTGTACGATTCATACAACCCGAACAAGTTATCACCGTTTATAAAAACAAAGTATTGCTAACAATATTTACAAAATACCATCAACAATACCCCTATTTTATTCTGCTATGAGTGAGCAATCGGTTTATAACACCATTCAAAAGTTTTTAACTAGACCTTAATGAACTTAATTACAATCAAAAAACTCACACACAGCAAAATCTACGTGCAAGTAAAAATACGCACGTATATGTAAATAATTAAATTTAAATTAAATAGTTTTTGTTAATTGAAAAGAAATGAACCGAAATTTCAGTACTCCCCTTTCTTTTATGATTAAAATAAAAAAGAAAAAAAAATGAGTAAAGTTAACGTATACAATCAAAAATTAAAACAATACAAATTAAAATAAAAACTATACAGTGACATAGTATTGATGGTATTAATTAATGAACGAATTTAGAAATAAGAATATTATCATCCGGGGGAGAGGGAATGAAATGGATATATTTTAATTGATTTGTTTAGAACTTGTAGATGTTAGATAATCTTCAATACTTCGCTGTGGGATGAAAAGCGAAACTAAGATATAGCCATTGATACTATAATTAGGTTCGTCGATTTTAACCTGAGTTAGGGCTAATATAGCTAGTTTTGCCGATTGGAGGTGAGCTTCAACTGATTGGAAATGGCATGCTAAACCTCTGATATTACAAAAATTTAAATTTAAATTTGTAACCATTTGCACAATTTGTGAGCGGAATTGGAGTTGAGGAAAAATTTTTTTTTTCCAAATAAAAAAATAAGTCAAATTGAAATTTGCATATTATAAAAAGGAAAAAAATAATAATAATCGTATAGTTTAAATGATTTTTGTGATACACATATATTTAAAAAAGATTACAACTGTAATACTAATTAATTAAACTACTAAGACCCCTGTTCAATTGCACAGGTTTTTTTAGGCATTTTTGCTAAAGTATTTTATCTCTTTTAGTATAAGATAGTACTTTGTAATACCGAGTTACTTTGGAAAATTTTTTAATACTTCGACAAATATTTAAATTACATTTATAAATATTGTATAAATATTGCTAAAAAAAAAAAAATTCAGGTTTTTAACAATTTTTTTTCGAACGCGTTGCCAATTTGATTAGTAAGAAACTAAAAACTTAATCTTTTTATTACTTTAAAATTTTTTCTGACTATCATTCCTCCTATTACAATTTTAAGAATAATAACAAAAAATTCAATTCATATTAATTTGTTTTTTATATTTGCCTCTACATTCTATTTCAAATACATATCTGTTGCTGTTCTATCAATTCAATTGATGATCGAATTACATTGTATGGAAAGGAATTGTAATGTGAAATATCTAAATGTCGCTAACATATTTCTGTATTAGTAGTTTGATTGGTTATAGTTTTTAAAAAATAAACATTGCAATCACGAAATTGTACTTTATTAAAAATATAAAAAAAATTTAATATATGTGTATCAAATTAAAAATATGATTTTTCAATTTATAATTCATCCTTTTGTTGTATTATAGCCTATTTACAATGAACGCTTTCATTCCGCTCTCTACACGTAGCTATCTGTCAAACTAAGTTTAATGTATTGAATTAAATGAAAGTGTCTACAAATGTCGCAGTCATTCCGCAGTCATGGAAAAAGTTGTTTAACTTTTAACTTTTTCGCTTTCTTTACGTGTTCAAATGTCAAATAATTGAATTTGGATAAATATTTTTTATTGAAAAATAAAAATATATCAGAATAAAAAATTAATAAAATTATTAATTCTTTTTCTATCTTGGGTTAAATAATATCAAACCATTATTCAAAATAGCTATACAATAAACTTTAAACTATTAAATATTTTTAAATCATGAAATTTGTAAACAAAATAATGTTCACTGCCATATATATTTCATTGTGGACACTCCTTTGTTGACTACGTAATGAGAGCGATAAAAGCACCACACGACTGCAAAAATGTCTTTGTAAAGTTTTTTTTTTTTTTTGCATGTATCCTACTCCGATAATATAAATGTTCTTTTTTTTTGATGTAACAGTTCCGAAAGGAATGATTGAAGTAGCGCTACACTGAATCCCAGCGATGTAGCATCTAGTGCTAAATTGTTGTATTAAACAAGTTGCAACAAAATTAAATGACATTTGAATTTGAGTGGTTTTTGGTATATTTTTATTTTGTTTAATTTATTTAAATTATGGACAGAATAGATAATTTCTATGGTATTCAAAATAGATATGAATTCTATTTCTATCCTTATTATTTTTTAAATCAAATTTTTAAAATTAATCAAATGCATATGTTTATTTTTAATCTTATATTTTTTAATCAATTTATATTTAGAATTTTATAAGAAATTTTTTACTTTCAAAAATTATCAGAAAATATTGTAAACAAACACTTTTAACATTAAAATGTAAACACTGAAACGTCAATTAAAAACCGCTACACAATACAATTCGTTCAGTAGAAAATTATATTGTGCGTTGCACTTTTCTTGTGGAGCTAGATGTTAATATTTTTTTCTGTATAAGACAAAAGTACAATTTTATTTAAATGTACTCACATTTGGTTCGAATTCAGTCCGTAATAAAATTGTACTGTTACACAAAAAAAAATATTGACAGCCTGTTATTAGTCTAACCCAACGAAAACATATCACAGAGACAGAATTGATTTGTAATTTTATAAAACGTCAAAGTTTTGGAACTGCTTTATTTGTATTACAAAACATTCAAACAATCAAAGCAATTGTTGACTCTATTTCAGTTAAAAGATAGAAAAAAAATCATTTTTAATTCAAAATTTAACGTTTTATAAACTGATAAAATTATTATGTGATATGTTTTTATTGTGTAAGACTTAAATCGTACCAAGTTTGAGTAAATTTAAATAAAATTATACTTTTGTCTTCCACATAAATAAACGTTGACAGCCCGTGGAACTATTCTATACTTTACTCATAATTCAAATTAAATGTTTTGGTGCTCTTATCTATTCGCCACTATTTCTTAAAAAATCGGGTTGTATTTTGTTATGCATGTAGGTATGTACATTTTTTATAATTCAAAACATTTTTATACCCGTATGACTATATAGGCAAAGGGTATAATAAATTTGCCATTACGTTTGTAACGCAGAGAAGGAGGGGGGGTAGATATAGACTCAAGTGTATGGATCGGATCAGAATCGAAAAATAAATTGATTTAGCTATGTATGTCCGTCCGTCCGTCCGTCCGCACGATAACTCAAAAACTAAAGGAGCTAGGATCTTGAAATTTTCGCAAATCCGTTTTTTTGCAATAGCCGTCATCGCTATTTAAATCCAGCCATTTTGGTCTATGGGTTCGGGTAGCTGCCATACAACTTCTTTTTTTATATGAGAATTACTCTGTACCTATTACAGCTGCGTGTCTGAAATTTTGCCAAAAGTAGTTTAGTTTTATGGCCAAAGTTTTTGCAAAATTTGGTTGGTCTACTGCAGTGGGTTCGAGTAGCTGCCATACAACTTCTTATTTTATATGAGCATTACTCTATACCTATTGAAGCTGGGTGTCTGAAATTTTGCTAAAAATAGTTTTGTATAATGGCCAAAGTTTCTGCAAAATTTGGTTGGTCTACTGCAGTGGGTTCGAGTAGCTGCCATACAACTTCTTATTTTATATGAGCATTACTCTCCACCTAATGAAGCTGGGTGTCTGAAATTTTGCCAAAAATAGTTTAGTGTAATGGCCAAAGTTACAGCAAAATTTGATTGGTCTATTGCAGAGGGTTCGAGTAGCTGCCATTCAACTCCTTCTTTTATATGAGTATTCCATTAAACTTAAAAAAGCTGTATGTTTGAAATTTTGCCAAAAGTAATTAATCGGATGATATAATGTATATGTTACGGTCATACGGGTATCCCAGAGTTGACACAGTCTACTCTACTACACTCTTCCTCGTTCTAGCTTAATTTTATAATTATTTAAAGTTATTTACTTAATTCTTTGATATTTTATACATTATAGTTTTATTATTATTTCAAATCGGAATATCTAAAGGTTCTTTCGTGTCAATTAAAGAAAATTACAAAATAAAAGAATGACATTTAAGTTGTTTAACTTACCCATACACGATACAACTCAAAATGTAAACCAAAGCTTTAGCCAAATAAAATCACTAGTATTTTTATTTTCTCGCAACCAACTTTTCAACCTTCAAAGTGGTCTTTTGACTTACCAAGTGGACAATATCGTTTTTACAAAAAGATTCAAAACGAGAGTTAAAGTTAAAAATGTGATTAAAAGTAAAGTTAAAAATTAATAAAAGTTTCTTATTAAGTATTGAAATAATAAAATTCTAAAATTCAGTTGGTGTTATGTTGAATTTGTCATTTATTCAGTCAGTGCAAATTCATTATAGCGGACATTACTACAAATATGCTATTGGTACCTATAAGCACATTTTCAATTAGTTTGTTAATTAGAAACTCAAATTTTGATAATTTTGTTTAAATTTTTTCTCTAATTTCATTTTAGTAGTTGTTTTATTATGGTTTATGGTTATTTGGTTTACACTTATGGTTTTTTTTGTTTTATCATTAGATTTTTTATTAATCATATTGAGTACAATTGAGATGAGAGTTAAGTATATAGTATATAAAGGATCGTACAAAAATATAGTAACAAATTATATCGAAGTCGTAAGAGACATTGTCGGAGAAATTTCAATATTGCCCCCTTCAACATGCAAAGGTAAAGCAAAAAACTTTGTGATATTGAATTTTTTTTAAAGCTACATAATATAAAATCTTCAGGGAATTTAAGATCTCAAAAAATTTTCTTTTTATATAAACAGAGATTTTCAATCGATTTGATAACATTTGGTAATTCATTCAATCTTTTTAAATAATTAAATAGACAATTTGTTTTTTGTTTATCAGTTCTAAATAACGATAAGTTATATATGCACTTATTTTGGGTGTTATGAATACTAACTTATCTTTGCAGAATAAAATTATGTTTGATTTTGTTATTTAATATTTTAAAAGCCAAAATATAAGTTTCGCGCTTACAAATATTCTCAAAGCTGACATATTTCGCAGAATAGACCATACTTGTGGGATATAATATGGGATACTTCTGAAATATTTTGATAGATTTTTTTACTTATATTTCAATTCTTTTAAGATAAACACATAAGGAGAAATTTTTTTGCAAACATGATTAGCATGGTCTTCCCACTTGATTCTAGTGTTAACCACAAGACCCAAGTAATAATGACTCCTTATCCCATATATTTTTAATTTTTTATATAGGAAGATAGGTTCATAGAATACTTTATTTTCAAAAAGCATTATCTTGGTCTTTTTATACCCTACACCTATAGAATAGGTAAAGGGGTATATTAACTTTGGTATGGTGTTTGTAACCACCTAAAGGAAGTGAGCTAGATATGGAAAAGAATATATATTTCTGATCAGCGTGACCGCCTGAGTCGATATAGCCATGTCCGTCCGTCCGTCCGTAGGCACGATAACTCAAAAAATAATGGAGCCATCTTGATGAAATTTTAAATGTAGGTTACTAGGACTGAAAGTACGGCGGGGATTGCATATGGGCGAAATCGGCCCATGGGTTCGGATTCTGGACCTTTTAATCGATCGAAGGGCTAACGAACTTTTATAAAAAATCACAATAACTCAACAACTAATTACGTTATCTTCATCAAATTTGTGCTGTAGGTTACTAGTAATGAAACTACATCGGGGATTGCGACCTTAGTCGGGATTGGACCATTCGTTCGGGACCTAGAACTTTTTGATCGAATTTAGGCCAAACGAGCATAATTCCGAAACCAATGAAGATAGAACCTCCAAATTTGGTATCAGGGTGTCCCTTCCTATTTCCTAAGTGTCTTGGAAATTTGGGTCCCATTGAAGCACTGGGTCGGGGACCAGCCACACATTTCCGAAGATCTTAAAGCGTATCTTTAAAATTAATAAAGATAGCAACTTGAAAAAATGTAGAAGCTTCCAATTTACCACAGGGGTGTTCTTTACTATCTCTTGCGTGTTCCCCTAATTTGGGACCAATTGGAGAGGTGGTTCTGTACCCCTCTAAAACCTCCCAAGTTTTAAAAGCTTATAATCGAAATTACTAAAAATAGTTACTTAAAATTAAGATAGACCGTTCAAATTGTGTACAAGGGTTAACTAGTACTATAAGTACAGCGCGGGCTGTATAAGGGCGAAATCAGCCCATAGGTTCGGATTCTGGACCTTTTAGTCGGTGTCAGAGATAACGAACATATATTTAAAATCACGTTAACTCAACAACTAATGACGCTATCTTCATCAAATTTGTGCTGTAGGTTACTAGTAATGAAACTACTTCGGGGATTGCGTAAGGTCGGGATTGGACAATGGGTTCGGAACTGAGAACTTTTTGATCGAATTTAGGCCAAACTAGCGTAATTCCGAAACCAATTAAGATATAACCTCCAAATTTGGTATCAGGCTGTCCCTTCCTATTTCGTAAGTGTCGTTGAAATTTGAGCCCCATTGGACTAGTCGGTCGGGGACCAACCACTCAGTTCCGAGGACCTTAAAGCATATTTTCGAAATTATTAAAAATAGTAACTTGAAACAAATGTAGAAGCTTCAAATTTGGTCCAGGGTGTTCTTTACTATTTCTTCCGTGCCCCCCTAATTTGGGATCAATTGGAGTGGTGGTTCAGGACCTCTCTTAGACCCCCCAATGTGTAAAAGCTTGCCATCGAAATTAATAAAACTAGTAACTTAAAATTAAGATAGAACGTTCCAATTGTATACAAGGGTTAACTAGTATTGAAAGTATGACGGGACTGCTAATGGCTAGTGGTTTCGGGTTCTGGAACCCTTGACAAGTTCAAAGACTAACAAACATATATCTTAAAAACACCATAACTCAAAAAATAATGCCGGTATTTTGATGAAATTTAAACTCTAGGTTACTAGTAATGAAAGTACCATGTGAATTGGTTGTGGTCGAGTTTAATTTCAAAGCCAAAGAATTTATTTCCAATGTCCTATGTGTCTCCGAAATCTAGACTTAATTGTAGTGGTTCAGCTATGTTCAAAGGTATTTGCTGCATTTATATAAAATTTATTTTAATATTTAAATGAATTATATGAAAAGGTCTAATTTTGTAATTGTATTTTAGAAATACATTTATTGCATATTTTGCGTTTATAAGCTTTTCTATTAGGTATATAAACTAACCATTTAAAATAATTGCAATTTTTAAAAATCTGAATTATTAAATATATTATGCTTTGATTATCTTTTTATCACAAAATTTAATAATTAGAATTTTTTCATTTAGTAATTGAATTGGAAAAATAGATTTTCATTTATTTCAAGTTTGTTTGTTTTTTAATATTTTTAAATTGGTAAGAATTTGTAATATTTTTTAATAGATAGTGTAATTAGAAAATGTTTTTAGTATTATAAAGTTAATTTGGTTAGCTATGTCTTACGATCAAATTAATAACAGCTTTTATGGTGTTAAAATGACTTATGGATATGTCCTTAAATTTGAACCAAATAGGTGTAGGGTATTTCTAAGGCGGTTGCACCGACTGACTGTTTCTTTACTTGTTTACATTTAGTAAAAGCTTGTTTTTGTGGAGAAACTGTTCAATTACTGCGACATCCTCCATTATTGCATTTTTCAACTCTAATTCACTATCACTTGAATACTTGATGACCGAGTCATTCGCAAATAGCAATTTAACTCCATTTAAGTCAAGACGCGTAATCAATCAAAAGGACGCGTCAAAACCCTGTGGCACTTCCTTCTTTATTTGTTCTTCTTTCACTTTTAGAGTTAACAAAGCGGACACAATGCGATATTTGTTTTAAATACGATTTAAAGTAATTTTGTTGACCTACTATATAAGTTGTCTTGTAACATATGTAGTAGAATATCGTGATCAACACAATCGAATGCCTTTTGCATATCAGTAAAGATACAAGCAGTAAACTTTCCATTATCGGTACTCCTAGTAACAAATTTATTGCTTTCTTAAGACAATCGGGAAAGATGTATGTTTGAAACTTTGGTTAATACTTCTTACCAAAATAGTTGCCAATATTCCTGAAAAAATCTTAATAAATTTCGTCCAAATGCTGTAACACCCCGTGGCAGCACCCGATTTCAAGGAATGAATAGCTGTATTGATTTTATTGGACTAAGATCAAAATTGGTATGCATATTTCGACGAAACAAATTTAGATAAAGATAATCGATGTTAGCCGTTAATATTTTAAGACCATCCGTTGTTGTTGCAAACGTTTTTTCATTATTTCAGCTATTTCATACTATAATGATATATTACGGTTTTCATGAGTAAAAACTTTGACCGAATTTTTAGGATTTTGGCAACTTGTATTAAACATTACTGATTTATATATTGCCCACATTTTTTTGGGTTTCCAGAATCTTTCCTGGTGTTTCAGAGCAAATTTTAGCGGCTACAATAAGTTTCTTCACTTGTGCTTTCGATACACTTATTGCAACGCCTCCGTAAGAATCTTTTCTATTAGAAAAATATGCAGTAAATCCCCAAAAAATTTAATTAAAAAATTTATTCTCTTTCAACCATATTTCCGACAATACAATAATATCATACAATAATATCAAACAATGCCATCAGACTACTTTCTTTACCATAACTATGGCTTTGATGGTGGAAGAGAGCAAACCATTGATAAAAATCACAAAAAGAGTGGGTGATATGGCGGATATAATACAATAATATACAATAGCATTCACATGAGACTATTATAGATTCAATTCCAAACTTTTTATTTCTTAAACTCTGTGTTTTAAGATAAACTATAATAAATTGTTTCTTACAATTTATGCAATACACTTTCGAACGACTCTGTAATCGTTTTATTTTCATACCACAATTTAGATTAGAAGAAACCGTAATAATAAATTAATAACAAATTTAAAAAGAGAATAGAAAAACAGCGTGGTTGTTGTTATAATAGTCATACTGCTATGATATATGATCATTTTATCATCAGTGCTATTATACCCTACACTTATGAAATAGGAAAAGGGAATATTAACTTTGGTATGGTATTTGTAATCACCTAAAGGAAGCGACCTAGATATGGTAAAGTATATACATTTGTGATTAGCATGACCTCCTGAGCCGTATAACCATGATAATTAAAAAACGAATAGAGTTATCTTGATGAAATTTTAAGTGTAGGTAACTAGAACTGAAAGTACGGCGGGGATTGCATATGGGTGATATCGGATAACGATATCTTCATGAAATTTGTGCTGCAGGTTACCAGTAATAAAAATACTTAGGAATTGTGTACGGCCGAGATCATACCATGGGTTCCAATCCTAGAACTTTTTGATCGAATTTAGCCCAAACGGGCATAACTCCGAATCCAATGAAGAAAGATCCGCCAAATTTGGTACCAGAGTGTCTCTTCCTATTCCCTTAGTGTCCATGAAGTAGTCTAATTGAAATAGTATGGGTCGGGGACAATTCACACAGTTCCGAAGACATTTAAGCATATCATCGAAATTAATAAAAATAGTAACTTAAAGTTAAGATAAAACTTCCAATTGTGTACAAGGGTTAACTAGTATTGAAAGTACAGAGGAAACTGCATATGGGTGAAATCATACCATGGGTTTGCGTTCTGGAACCTTTAATCACTTGAAGGGCTCACTATTTTTAAATATATAAAAATATATTTAAAAATAAATGATATTATAATTTTGTTATTTCATCAATTTATTAATAATGAATAATTGTGAAAAATATAGAACATAATCACAATGCTCTCAAGAAAACCTATGAACAAGTGCAAAATATAATGTTGGAGCTTCAATGTTAGCGTTTAATTTTGGAAAAGCATACACTGGTGAATAAGTTACTGTTTCATAAAAATATAAAAGTTTTAATTTTAAAGTCCTAATAACCCTTCAATTGGGAAGGTTCCCAAATTTTTGCTTAGCAAACTTATAATGATTCTCGAGGATCTACCTATCTCCCTCCTGGCCCCACCCTTCCATTTTTTTTGGTTATATGAAATCAATTGTGAACTCCACCAAAATTTGGAATTTTACCTAAAATTTTATTATCTAAGCAAAAATGCTTAAAACTTAGAGACAATTTCTTCAACTTAAAGAAACCCTTTTAAATTTAAGAAAAACCTTTAACATATGTTGAAATATAATACTGCAGCTTTAAATTTTGTATATTTGTACAAAAAAAATTTGAACAGGTAAGTTACAGTTTTTTAAAAATAGCCAAATTTCAATTTTCGAGCTCTTATAGCTCCTAAACAGGGAACGCAACAAAAAAATTTTCTTAATCGACACCTACTAATTTCTGAGGATCTAACTTCTCCCAAGATCATAGCTTGAACTGTTTAAAAGATATGTGGAGCCAAAAAGTTAGCAAAAATTGAGTTTCGCGTAATGTTAAATTTTAGTGCCGTATGGCAAGCCTTAACATTTTCCTTTTAAAAATTTATTAAGTTTATAAAACCAGCTACATTTTTCCGTTTTCAGATTGAAAATATATGCAACACAACGCTTGTTTTATCAGTTTAAATATAGGGCTTTTGCAACTTTGTGGGGATGTAGCTTCGTAACAGGTGGGACTACAAAAACGGTATAAAAGTTTTTATATACATACGAGTGGACGGACGGACAGAATAAAGCTATATAGGCACATTTTTACAAAATTTTTTGAAACTGTGCTAAAAACACAATAACTCAAAAACAAATGACAAAATTGTGATAAAATTTAAACTGTAGGTTACTAGTAATGAAAAGACCGCGGTGAATGCTTATGGTCGAGATCGGAAAACGGGTTCAAATTCTGAAAGCTCTTGGTCGAATTGGGGCTAAACGAGCATAATTTAGAAACCAAAAAAGATAGAACCTTAAAATTTGGGGCACAAAATGTGTTTTTTCTTATTTGCTTTGTGTACGCAAAATTTTGGAGGAATTGGTATAGTGGTTGCCGTACCACTCCCTTTATTCCCAAGACCTTAAAGGATATATTCAAAATTAATAAAGATAGTAACTTGATTTAATATAGAAACTTTACATTTGGTGTAACGGCGCTTTTTCCTATTTCCTTTGTGTTCTCGAAATTTAGACTTAATTGTAGTGGTGTTTCAGGTACCTCCTAGGAAATCGCAAAATGAGAAAGCTTATCTTCGAAATTCAAGACGATGGAAACTTTAAATTTGATACACGAAGGGTCTTAACTATTTTCGTTCTTATTTAACACTTGTATATTATTTTTAAAAGAATAAAAGAATTTTTCAATAATAATATGTAAATATTATCTTTATCTAATCTTTATCTTTATCTAATAAAGAAGAAAATTTGTTTGTTTCTTTGTTTGTTCATTTGTTTGTTTGTTGTTTGTTCAGGATTCACGTGAAAACCACTGGTCCAATTGTCACAAAATTTTAAAGGAATAATTCTGAGAGCCCGGGGTGACATAGGCTATGTTACATTTTTAAAAGTCAACAGGTTGCGGCTCCAGAGCCGTTTTAAGCTTTTTCGTTTTTTTTTATGTAGAGTCAAAACGGTTAGACCGATTGACTTGCAATTTTGAACAAATGTTCCCCATAGCACTCGGAATTAGTTGTATAAACTTGGATTGAATAAACTAATCCTTTTCGGCCTGGCAGGCTTCCAAAAATTGTTTCCGATTTGTGTCCAATTTTACAGGGTGGTTTCGAAGTCGTAAAGAGAGGCTAACACAAAATTTTGTTGAGTTCGGTTAACCCGAAAATTCTTCAATGTTTTCGATGTCGAGTCAAAACGGTTTGTTTATTTATTTATTTATTTTTTTATTTATTCCGAGCTTAGTTCAAACAAGTTACAATAACTTATATTAAATTAATAAACTAAAATTAAACATTAGAAAAAACAAAAAAAAAGTAACGATTACAGAAATTAATAATTTAATTATTAATTTTACATAAAAAAAATTTTTAAAAAAAAATTGTGTGAAAAAAAAAGTTAAAAATTTAACTGATTATATTTAAAAAAAACAAAAACCAAAAAGGTTCCATTAAGAAGACAAAGGTCAAAGAATGTAAGTCCAAAAATTTCAAGAAGACAAATACAAGTTATTTTTTAATGATTGTTTAGTTTGCGAAAAGTTAATATGGGATTTGTATATATTACAGAGAGACATCATTCTATTAATTGGTTCATATTTACCATAGTAACAAGAAGAACTAACTCGGGAAACCGAGTGGATTGTAAAACGTACAGGGAAAAAAAGAAAAGCGGAAGAAGATGTACAAATTAACTATAAAGTAAATATGATGAATAACCATCAACTAAAGATTAATGTTGAAAAAGAAGGGGAATACAGAGAACTAGCAAAGATTATAAGTGAAGCTAATTTAGAATGGCATACTTATGAAAACAAATTGACCAGGCCAATTAAAGTTATGGCTAGGAACTTGCATCCTTCATGCGATCCTGAAGATATAAAACAAGAGCTTAAATGTAAGGGTCTTAAAATCATTGAAGTTGTAAACAAAATAAAAAAAATTAAAAAGAATGAGGAAGAAACTATAGTTAAACTACCTCTTTTTATGTTAACATTTGAAAATACTGAGGACATTGATAAGATTTATAAAATAGAGTTTATTCAGCATATGAGAGTGAAAATTGAAGCTCTGAAAAACACAAATCTGATTCCTCAGTGTAAAAAATGTCAAAGATATGGTCACACACAAAAATTTTGCCAGCGTCTAGCTAAATGTGTAAAATGTGCAGGGTCACATCTATCAACGAATTGTGAAATAGACAAAAAGGCTACGCCGAAGTGTGCTAACTGCCTTGAGGCACACTCCGCAAACTATAGGGGGTGCGTAGTTGCAAAAGAATTACAAAAAAGAAATAAAAAAGGAATCCAAAACATACCAAAGAAGATGCATCGAATTCACCTAACCCTAAATCTAGAAGCTTAAATAATAGCAGGGTCATCGACGGTTTATCGTATGCCCACGTATCACAAAATAGAGCAAAAGAACCTATTAGTGCAACAAAACAGAACAATGTAGCATTAGAAAAATCAGCTGAAAAAATAATAAAACGCACTAACGTTAGGAATGTAACTCATAGTACAAATAGCATTCATAAACCTAACACTAAAGCTGATAATAACATTTTAATGCAGATGATGCAAAATTTGTTAAATTCGATGAACGATATCTCTAAAAGAATAACTAATTTAGAAAACAATTCTAGCAAAAGCTATAGTGGTACTCCGAGAAAATTTCTAAATAATGGCCCAAAATAAAATTAGTATTGCTACATGGAACGCAAACGGCGTACTAAATAAAAAACTAGCATTATAGCTATTCTAAAAACTAAAAACATTGATGTGTGTCTCCTATCAGAAACTCATATAAGGTTTGACATGTTATAATGCGACATACCCTAGTAATAAACCGCGAGGAGGTAGTGCAATTTTGGTGAAAAACTCTTTACTACATCACGAAGAGTGTAAAATAGAAACTGACGAATTTCAACTCTCAGTAATACGTGTTAAGTCCTTTAAACAGGATTTAAACATTGCGGCTTTATATGCCCACCTAATTACAATCTAAAGAATATGATCCTTAAAGACCTCTTGAACCGACTTGGGGATAGGTTCATCCTAGGAGGTGACTATAATGCCAAACATATCGATTGGGGTTCAAGACTTACCTCAACAAGAGGAAGAGAGCTATGGAAAGCTATTAGAGATTTGGGTTGCTATTTTCATTCTACAGGCGAACCAACTTATTGGCCTACTGATACAAATAAAACTCCTGATCTACTGGATTTCTTCATAACAAAACAAAAAAAATATCTCCAAATTTTATTAGCCTAGAAAATAAAGAGGATTTAGACTCAGACCATTCGGCTGTCGTACTAAACCTGCATGAAAAAATTGTTAAGAAACAAAATAAGCCTACACTTGTTAATAAATCAACAAATTGATTCAACTTTAAACAAGAGATAGAAAATAATACAAATTTAAGGGTTAAAAAATAACAACTAAAGATGAAATAGATTTAGCAATTGAAAATCTTAATAAAATTGTCCAAAATGCTGCATGGAATAATACAAAAGAATGTAAATACATGACAGCAGGACCTAATTATCCTAGAGATATATTAAATGCGATTAAAGTAAAGAGAAGAGCTAGACGAAGATGGCATGAAACACGTAACCCAGCTGATAAAACTGTGTTGAATAGAATAACGCAGAATCTTAAAAGAAGAATTCTTGAAATTAAAAACAAATCATATGAAAAATATGTTGAGAATTTATCATCTAAAAAAGAGAGAAATTACTCTTTGTGGAAAGCAAAAAAACTCTTTGAGAAACTGTTATTAAAAAGGTTTAAACCTATAATAGAAAGTAGAAAACTAATTCCAAACTATCAATTTGGTTTTAGAGAAAAACCCTCAACTGTTGACCAAGTACATAGAATTACTGATATAATTGAGAAAGCTCTAGAAGAAAACGAGGAAGAGTGTAGTAGAGTAGACTGTGTCAACTCTGGGATACCCGTATGACCGTTACATATACATTATATCATCCGGTTAATTACTTTTGGCAAAATTTCAAATATTTAGATTTAATAGGTGTAGAGTAATGCTTATATAAAAGAAGGAGTTGTATGGCAGCTACTCAACCAAATTTTGCAGTAACTTTGGCCATTACACTAAACTATTTTTGGCAAAATTTCAGACACCCAGCTTCATTTGGTGTAGTGTAATCCTCATATAAAAGAAGGAGTTGTATGGCAGCTACTCGAACCCTCAGCAGTAGACCAACTAAATTTTGCAGTAACTTTGGCCATTACACTAAACTATTTTTTGCAAAATTTCAGACACCCAGCTTCATCAGGTTTATTGTAAAGCTCATATAAAAGAAGGAGTTGTATGGCAGCTACTCGAACCCTCTGCAGTAGACCAACCAAATTTTGCAGTAACTTTGGCCATTATACTAAACTACTTTTGGAAAAATTTCAGACACGCAGCTTCCATAGGTATAGAGTAATGTTCATATAAAATTAGAAGTTGTATGGCAGGTACTCGAACCCGTGGACCAAAATGGCTGAATTTAAATAGCGATTCCGTTTTTTGCATAAAAACGAATTTGTGAAAATTTCATAGTCCTAGCTCCTTTACTTTTTGAGTTATCGTGATGACGGAAGGACGGACGGACGGACACACGGACGGACGGATGGACATACATAGCTAAATCGATTTATTTTTCGATTCTGATCCGATCCATACACTTGAGTCTATATCTACCCCCCCTCCTTCTCTGCGTTACAAACGTAATGGCAAATTTATTATACCCTTGGACTATATAGTCATACGGGTATAAACTAATATGCTCTACAATATTTGTAGACGTAGCACAAGCACTTGATAAAGTTTGGCACGAAGGCTTAATTTATAAGTTGCGGCAACTATTACCTAAAAAATATGTAGATATACTCTCATCATACTTAACTGATAGACTGTTTAGAATTAAACAGGATGAAGAGCACTCTACACTGAGAGAAATTAAAGCGGGTGTGCCTCAAGGAAGTATCTTGGGTCCAATATTATACTTGCTATATACTAGTGACTTGCCCCAATTTCAAGAAATAACTGTAGCGACTTTTGCTGACGATACTGCAATAACGGCAGTAGGATCAAATGTCGGCGAGGCTACAAATAAACTACAAAAAGCTAGTGATAAATTATATCTTTGGATCAAAAGATGGAAAATTAAACTAAATGAACTGAAATCACTCCAAGTAAATTTTACAAATAAACCTATTCAAAATCCCCCAGCCGTACAATTAAATGGGGTAGAAGATATTCCTCATGAAAACAAGGCAAATTACCTAGGAATGACATTAGATGTCAAGCGAAAATGGAAAGAACATGTCAAAAAGAAAAGAATAAAATTAGAACAAAAATATAGAGAAATGTATTGGCTCCTAGGTCGAAAATCTAAATTGCCAATAGAGTACAAAAAAGGTCTGTAATTCCAGTAGATCATAAAAAGTTAGCGCAGAATTAATGGTTAGTCTCTTAAACTAGTTTTAATATTTTAAAACAGGGCGGGTGTTTTTAGTGTGTTAAAGTCACACATAACTGTGGTTGCACTCAGTATCTTTCGATGATTTCCACCATCCTTACCCCAAGACAAAAAAAAAAAAAAAAACATTTACCATAGTTAGTTCGGTGAAACTGTAAATTTAACAAATTAGCAGATCTTAATCTAGAATGTGAAGAAAAATTAAGTTTAGCGAGTAGTTGAGAAGAAGAAATGTTGCTTTTAATTAATTCAATTAGAAATACAATATGTGCAACTTTACGGCGCTTTTCAAGTGTATTCAGATGTATTAAATTTATTCTTTGTTCGTAAGGAGGTAATCTAAAAGGGTCCTCCCAAGGAAGAAGACGTAAAGCGTACCTGCGAAATTTTTTCTGAACTGATTCAATTTTATTTATATGGACACCGTAAAATGAACACCAAACTTGCCTGGCATATTCTAAATTAAGTCTAGTACACACTACCGAACACACTACACACTACAGTACACACTACCGAACCAATGTTGAATTCTGCTTTTATAAATTGAGTTAATTTATTTTCATCAAACGAGCAAGGAACGCCCTTTACAAAAGTAGACGAATAATTACTATATTTGACGATTGATGATTTATTACAGTCTATTAGCTTGGTGATTCTTCCACTCCATTCATCATTAGTCCATTGGGTCCCAAATTTATGTAAAATTGCAAAATCTGTTTGCACGCTTTTAACGCAATTTTTAGGAGAATCAAGTAGTGTATCAATTTGAATTGCCTTATCAAAAGTTTGTATTTTTCTACTATCTTCGGAATTTTGAACTTGTGATCTCGAATTTTGCAGTTCGGTACAAAAATTATGTAACATCCCAACATTAGTGCTGGCATAGTCCTGGTGAACCGTATTAATATGCTTAATAACAGCTGCTTCCATACGTTCAAAATTTTTAGGAACTGCAAAAATTGATGAAGCACTGGAACCAGCTTCTAATGACTTGGAAACATTTTCAAAATTTTTAGTAAATTGAGCAGAAATTTAAGTTAATAGCTCAGTTTTTAAGTCATTAAACTTTTTATTTAATGTGTGATTAGAATCGGTAGATTTCTCCGCCATTGTGTTACATAATAAATCAAATGATTTAGCCATATCATTGAATGAATTTCGATTTGAATCGATTACTAAAATAGCTTTATTTAATAAGCCGGTATTCCTATCGTTCATATCAGCTATGGACTTACTAAGGTTGTCGAACATATGTCTTAAAACCGATTCATGATGCTGACAGTCATCACATATAAACCAATTTTGTAGAGAAGGGTGGTACTAATCCCTACTGGCTCCAATACAAACACCATGTAACTTACGTTTGCAGAACGCTTTACAAACCACAAAATTAGATTTGTTATCAGAAATTGTATAATTAGCTAGATTACATTTAAATTCCATATTAAAGTTTATTTTTAAATTTAACTTAACAAAAAACCAAAAAGTTGTGAATTGAGCTAAAATTAACAAAAGAATGTTCTAAAAAGTTTTTATAATGTTTAAAAAATGCCTTTAAAATTAAGTGTCACTTAATAAAATATAAAAAATAATTTTGATAATGTAATATGATACACTTGGTAAAAAAAAAGTTTGAAAAAAAAAATTCAGCAATAATGACACAGTTTAAAAGAAAGAATTTGTTAACTTAATTTTTATTTAATATTTTTTTTTTTATTTATAATATTAACAAAAAATATAATTGCACTCTGGAAATTAATAATTAATAAGTAATAAACTATTAAAATAAAATTAATTAAAGCGCGTGCAGTGTATAGGTCAACAAATATGTTAAGACTTTTGACCGATTTACTTGAAATTTTGCACAAATGTTCCCCATATCAAGAGGAATTAGTTGTAAAAATTTTGTTGGAATAAATTAACCCATTTCGGCCTCGTGGGCTTCCAAAAAATTTTGTGTTTCCGACTTGTGTCCAACCTTAAAGGTTGATTTTTCATTCGAAAATAGAGGCTGACACAAATTATTGTTGAGTTCGGTTAACCCATTTGGGCACGAGGGCGGAATGAAGCTCTTTCAGTGTTTTTGTACTTGAAATTTTGCACAAATGTTCCTCTTAGCAACCGGAATTAGTTGTATAAATTTGGATGGAATGAATTGACGCATTTCGGCCTCGTGGAATTACAAAAAATTTTGTGTTTCCGATTTGTGTCCAATTTTACAGGTTGATTTTGCAGTCTAAAAGAGAGGCTGCAAAAAGTTTCAGTTAAGTTCAATTAACCCGTTTTCTACGACGACGCCATGAAGTTTTTTATAAATTTTATTGGTTTTGAACTGTTTACGCGTTTTAAACAAAGATTCAATGAAATTTTCAAAATTTTGGTATTAACGCAAGTTAAACTTTATTTCAAAATCTCACTTAATTAATACGACTAATTTTTTTTGCTCTCCTTAAATGGTGTCAAATAGTGCAAAAGCTAAATGAGATAATATTAATAATAATAAAAATAAAGCAAATATAGAATTCGAATAATAATATCCTTAAATTTAAATAACATAACATATTCCTTCTCTACAATTTTCGTAAGTATCGTAAGTCTTTGTTTTTCTATCTACTTTGCAGTTGTTGTTCTTTAAAAATAGATTTCAGTGTAAAATTGCAGTTTTCTTCAAATAAAATCTAAAAATCAAAGAATAACTTCCTATTTTTAAAACAGTTTTTGCAAAAAAGAAGCCTACATTTCTCCCATAAAATCATAAAAAGACGAGGAAGAGCGTAGTAGAACTTGCAGGTAAGTACAAAACAAAATATAAGTTTAAAAGCAGATTTTTAAACCTTTTCTAAACCATCGACTATTTTTTATTCAAACGTTGGCAATTCAAGAAAACTCTTATTGACATGCATAATGACATAATTGCCAATTTGGTATACCGTTTTGACCTATAGTCAAACGGGTATAATAATATTTATATGTAAACTAGCTATTACCGGCAAACATTGCCCCATTATTCAATGGAGTTTTAATTTAAGTTGTTGTTATTGAAAAAAGTTAACACAAAAATTGCAGATGGTGTACATTTTAATTTTAAAATGTAATAAAAAGATTTTTTTAAAACGCTTTTTTTAGAATTATTCTCGCATTTTTTCAACAAATTTATCAAATTTCACTTGAAAATTTTCATAATTATTAAATAATATTAAAAATAAAAATTTTAATTCAGTTAACATTATTCGCCGAAAGCCCACCATAATCAACTCTATCGTCAAGCAGCACCAAATTTTCAAGAAGCAGAAGAAAAACGTATAGAAAAATTAGAGATAATCGTTCAAACTGTTTTTTAAAGCTTATGTTTCGCAATCGGTTAAAAAGAACTCGACATAACCTTTTTTTATACATTACCCAAATTCAAAGAAGTTTTACCTACTTTCAAAACTTGGACGTAATTTACTAACAAAATTTTTTTTTGAATAATCGTAGGAATGATAAGTGTACACATATACGCATACAAAATTTAAAGTCAATTGGTCAAGCCGTTTCTGCTTAAGAGTAAAGTAACGAAAAAATCTGTAAAAAGCTGCTGTGCCGCAAGGAGTTAATGAAACTCAACAAACCTTTTTTTGAGTCTTTGAGCAAGCAATATTTAGCAAAATTGGAAGTAATATCCTTCCAAAATTTTTTTTTGTGCAATTGTCGGGCGGCTATCGTCAATCGGGGCGTCGGTCGGCAAAAACCTATAAAAAGCTGTTGGGCCACAATGGGTTAATGGAACTCCATAAATATTTTTTTGAGCCTTTCTTTTTAACCAACGTAGTACTTCAAAAATTGGGTGAAACTTGCCTTTTTACAATGGGCAAACCTCCCGGGTAACGCCGGCTAAATCTGGTAGTCTAATATATAAAGGAGAAAATTTGTTTGTTTGTTTGTCCAGGATTCACGTGAAAACCACTTGTGCGTTTGTCACAAAATTTTAAAGGAATAATTCTGTGAGCCCGGGGGTGACATAGGCTATGTCATATTTTTATAAGTCAACAGGTTGCGGCTCCATAGCCTTTTTAAGCTTTTTCGTTTTTTGGATGTCGAGTCAAAACGGTTTGACCGATTGACTTGAAATTTTGCACAAGAGTTCCTCTTAGCAACCGGAATTAGTTGTATAAATTTGGTTGGAATAAATTAACCCATTTCGGCCTGGCAGACTTTCAAAAATTTTGTGTTTCTGATTTGTATCCAATTTTACAGGTTGATTTTGGAGCCTAAAAGAGAGGCTGTAAAATGTTTTAGTTAAGTTTGATTAACCCGTTTTCCACGACGGCGCCATGAAGTTTTCTATAAATTTTATCTGCTTAAACGATTAAAAGAATTTTGTTGAAAATTTTGTACCAGCAATTCAAGAAAACTACTATTGACATAGTAAAATGACACAATGCCAAATTTAGCATACCCTTTTGATCTATAGTCTATGAAATTCAGTTAACATTATTCGCCGGAAACCTACCATCCTCAACTTTACCGTCAAGGAGCACCAAATTATCAAGAAGCACCATATATAGAAAAATTAGAGATAATCGTTCAAACTGTTTTTTAAAGTTTTTGTTTCGAAATCGGTTAAAAGAACTCGACAAAACATTTTTTTAAGCATTCCCCTAATTCAAAAAAGTTGTATCTACTTTAAAAAATTGGACGTAATTTACTTACAAATTTTTTTTTGAACAATCGTCGGATCGGCAGGGATTAACAAACTCTAAGAGTGAACTTCATTTTCAAAGAGGAACAAATATACAAAATTAAATTAATCGGATAAATCATTTCTTATATATATGAAAGCAACGAATAAACCTATAAAAAACTGTTGTGCCACAATGGGTTAACGGAACTCCACAAATATTTTTTGTGGCTTCATTATCGTTTATTAATTGAATTATTCTGGGAGCCCGGGGCGGTGACATGGGCTATGTCACATTGTTAAAAGTAAACAGGTTGCGGCTCCAAAGCCGTTGTAATCTTTTTCGTTTTTTTGATGTCGAGTCAAAACGGTTTGACCGATTGATATGAAACTTTGAACGAATGTTCCTCTTAGCCTCTGGAATTAGTTGTATAAATTTGGTTGGAATAAATTAACCCATTTCGGCCTGGCCGGCTTCCAAAAAATTTTGATTTTGTGTTTCTGATTTGGGTCCAATTTTACAGGGTAGTTTCGCAGTCGAAAAGAGAGGCTGACACAAATTTTTGTTGAGATCGGTTAACCCGTTTGGGCCCGAGAGGTCAATGAAACTTTTTCAATGTTTTTGATGTCGAGTCAAAACGGTATGACCGATTGACTTGAAATTTTGCACAAATGTTGCCCTTAGCAACCGAAATTAGTTGTATGAATTTGGTTGGAATAAATTAACCCTTTTCAGCCTGGCGGGCTTCCAAAAAATTTTGTGTTTCCGTTTTGTGTCCAATTTTATATGGTGATTTTGTAGTCGAAAAGGGAGGCTGAGACAAAGTTTTGTTGAGTTCGGTTAATCCGCTTGGACAGGAGGGTGCAATGAAGCTTTTTCAATGTTTTTGATGTCGAGTCAAAACGGTATGACCGATTGACTTGAAATTTTGCACAAATGTCCCTTTTAGCAACCGGAATTAGTTGTATAATTTTGGAGGGAATGAATTAACTCATTTCGGGCTGGCGGGCTTCCAAAAAATTTTGTGTTTCTGATTTTTGTTCAATTTTACAAGTTGACTCTGCAGTCTTAAAGAGAGGCTGCAAAAAGTTTTAGTTAAGTTTGATTAATCCGTTTTCCACGACGACGCCATGAACTTTTCTATAAATTTTATTTGCTAAAACGATTAAAAGAATTTTATTGAAAATTTCGTACCAGCATTTTAATTATAAAATCCCACAGGGTTAATTTGGTCAAGACCTGTTTATGCGTTTTGAACAAAGATTCAATGAAATTTTTAAATTTTTGGTATTAAAGCAAGTAAACCTTTATTCCAAAAGCTCACTTAATTAATAAGACTAGTTTTTTTTTTTCCATAAATTCTTCTTTAGCATTAATTGTTTTAAATTCTTGGCTTGACTTTTTAAATAACTCTTCTTTGAGTCAAATCTCATTTGGGAAACAGGATGAGTTATTTTCCTCACTTTTTCATCTCTCTCAACTTGACCAAAGTCCCACTAGGAGCTTCGTCCGAGCTGATCAAGAGGGTCATCTCCTGGATCTATTTAGAACCACTCTCCCTGAAAAATATGTGGTTTCAGTTAGTAGTCCTTTGGGGGGGTCTTACCACTGTCTTGTGAGCACAAACTTCCTGGTGAGAACTATGGGCAGTAGAAGGACTCCCCCAAAAAATTAGCATTGCAATATAGTCGTGCTATCTGGGAGCGCTTGAACAATTTTTTCAAAGGTTTTGACTGGTCTTTGTGCTTCCACAGTAGAAATGTGAACTGCACTGCAAGTGAAATAACTGGAACCATTTTATTTGGAATGGGTTTGTTACTTACTTCATGAAAAGTGTCAAACGGAATTCCGAAGCATGGATTTATCGCATTAAAAGAAGCCATTCGCTTAAAAAAGGAGGCTTTTAAGCAATACCAGAACATTAGGTTAGAGTCTCACAGGAACAACTATATTGCGGATAGAAGCCGTTTGCAAGAGAGTTATCAATAAGCAAAAATTCTTATTCAACCGAGGGTTGAAACAAAAACTCTTACACATGCCAAAGAATAGCAAATCTTTTTGGACGTTTGAAAAAAATCTAAAGGAGGACACTAGTGGATCTTATTTTCCTCCGCTTGTTGAAAGAAACAACGCATGTATCCGATTCAAAAGATAAAGTGAACTTGTATGGCAAACTATTTTCCTTCAACTCAACATTACACAGTCAACTGGTAGAATCAACTTTAGGACACGAGCGATGAATCTCTTGAAGAATCTTAAAACAAACAAATTAGCCGGTCCTGATGAAATTACAACATTGGTTCGTAAAAAAAACCTATTCTACCATTTCAAAACCTAGACGCAACCTCTTCTATTTATCCTTTACATCGGGTATTCATCCTGTCCAATGGAAGATTGCGCAAGTTTGACCAATTCCAAATAAATATAATAAAAGCGCCCCTCAAACTATCGCCATATAGCTATAAATTCGGTCCTTTCTAAAGTAATGGAAAAATTGTAAACCAAAAGCTATTGAAATACCTGGATTTTAAAGGTTTGCGTCATGATCGACAATACGGGATCAGATCCCGTCGTTCAACTGCTGATCTCATGACTTCTTTAGCTCTTCTTTTTATAAACCTGAGCATTTTGTTTGCCCTAGACACTAAGGAATAAGGAAGGGTTATAAATTTAATAAGAGTAACGTTATTAGTTGTTGAATTATCATGATTTTTTGCACATTTTCAAAAAATTTTGTAGAAATTGCCTATATAGTTTAACTCTGTCCGTCTGTCCGTATGTTTAAACAAATTTTGACACGATTTGAAATAGAGAGAAGAAATTTTAACTAAGGGTAGTTATTTTCTTAAAAAACTAATGCTAGATCTTCATCTTATAAGAATGATTTGCCATATAGTTCTCTATCAAGTAAACTGTCCATGTAACATGAGAGAAGGTCCTAAACAACTACCTTGGACAACCCCGTAGTTGATGTTCTCAACATTGCTTATCGAATTTTCACATTCCGAGTATTGTGATCTCAAGTAACTTCACTCAAGTAACTTTGAAAAGTCATCAGATCATCTATAAAAAAAAAGCAGAGTCAAGATTATCAGCTCATCATACATTCAACATACATCTCGAAGGTTAAGGTCAAGTTCACCGTATTTTTTCAAGGTAGGAAATTTAATTAGAGATAAATATTAAATAAGAAATAATTAAAAAGAAAAATAAAAAAAAAATACATGTTATGTATACATGGATTAAAAAAAAAAAAATTTTACAAATACAATTTTTTAGTTTATTTTTAATTTTAAGCTTAGAATGAATTTTGTTTTTATACCCTACACCTATAGAATAGGTAAAGGGCTATATTAACTTTGGTATGGTGTTTGTAACCACCTAAAGGAAGCGAGCTAGATATGGAAAAGTATATATATTTGTGATCAGCGTGACCTCCTAAGTAGATATAGCCATGTCCGTCCGTCCGTAGGCACGATAACTCAAAAAATAATAGAGCTATCTTGATGAAATTTTAACTGTAGGTTACTAGGACTGAAAGTATGAAGGGGATTGCAATTGGGCGAAATCGGCCCATGGGTTCGGATTCTGAACCTTTTAATTGTTCTAAGGGTCAAGGAACATATAAAAAAAAAAGGATAACTCAACAACTAGTAGTTAACGTAATGATAACGTTACAATCATGAATTTTAAGATGTAGGTTAGTAATAATCAGACTAAGGCGGGGATTGCGTACGATCAAGAATGGACCATGGGTTCGGAACCTAGAACTTTTTGATCGAATGCCAAAATGGCATAACTCCGAAACCAATGAAGATAGAACATCCAAATTTGGTACAACGGTAACCCTTCCTTATTCCTTAGTGTCCTTGTAATTTGGGCCCCATTGGAGTAGTGGGTCGGGGACCAGCCACACATTTCTGAAGACCTTAAACCATATCTTTAAAATTAATAAAGATAGCAACTTGAAAACATGTAGAAGCTTCAAATTTGGCACAAGGTTGTTCTTTACCATTTCTTGTGTGTCCCCCTAATTTGGGATCTATTGAAGTGATGGTTCAGTGACCCTCTTAGACCTCCGAATGTTTAAAAGCTTATAATCGAAATTACTAAAAATAGTAACTTAAAATTAATATAGAACGTTCCACTTGTGTTCAAGGATTAACTAATATTTAAAGGACAGCGCGCACTGCATATGGACGAAATCTGCCCAAGGGTTCGAATTCTGGACCTTTTAATCGTTTCTAACGGCTAAAGAACATATATAATAAATCACGATAACTCAACAACTAATGAGCTATCTTTATAAAATTTGTGTTGGTAATGAAACTACGGCGGTGATTGCGTACGTAGGGGAATAGACAATGGGTTCGAAACTTAAAACTTTTTAATCGACTTTCCAAATTTGGTATGAGGGTGTCTCATTCTATTTCCTAAGTGTCCTTGAATTTTGGGACTAATTGGAGTAGTGGGTTGAGGACCAGCCACACAGCTCCGAAGACCTTAAAGAATTTCAAAATTAATAAAGATAGTAACTTCAAACAAATTTAGAAGTATCAAATTTGGCACATGGGTGCTTTTCACTATTTTCTGTACGACTCCTCTAATTTTGGATCAATCAGAGCCGCGGTTCAGTACCCCTCTTAGACTCCCCAAGGTTTAGAAGCTTATCATCGAAATTAATAAAAATAGTAACTTAAAGTTAAGATAGAACGTTCCAATTGTGTATAAGGGTTAACTAGTATTGAAAGTATGACCGGGGGGACTGCAAAATCGTACCATTGTTTCGGGTTCTGGAAAGTTCAAGGGCTAAAAAGCATATATCTTAAAAACAGCATAACTCAAAAAAATAATGCCGCTAGTTTGATGAAATTTAAACTCTAGGTTACTAGTAATGAAAGTACCATAGGAATTGGTTCTGGTCGAGTTCGAACAATGAGTAGAGATTCTAAAAGCTTTTGATCGATCTGAAGCCAAACGAGCATAATTACAAAGCCAAAGAATATATTTCCTATTTCCTATGTGTCCCCGAAATTTAGACTTAATTGTAGTCGAGGTTCAGGTGCCTCCTAAAAAAACCCAAAATTAAAAAGCTTATCTTCGACATTCATGAAGATAGAAACTTTAAATTCGATACACGAGGGTTCTTTCCTATTTCCGTTTTTATTTAACACTTTTATATTTTTAAAAGGCTAAGAATTTTACCAGAAAACATGTTTAGTATAATATTTTATAAACTAAAAATCATAGGTGATATATAATTAAGGCATCGTGTACAATACTTAAGCTATACTCACAGGTACTTGCTGCATTTATGTTAAATGTATTGTTATATTTAAATGAACTATATGAAAAGTTCTGAATTTGTAATTATTTTTTAGAAATACATTTATTGCATATTTTGCGTTTATAAGCTTTTCTAATAGGTACATAAACTATTAATTTAAAATAATTGCAATTTTGAAAAATTTTAATTATTAAATATATTATGCTTGGATCAGCTTTTTATCACAAAATTTAATAACTAAATTTTTTCACTTTAGCAATTGAATTTAAATAAATATATTTTCATTTATTTCAAGTTTTTTTGTTTTTTAATATTTTTAAATAGATAAATTAGTAAGAATTTGTAAATAAATTAGAAAAGTAATTAGAAAATGTTTTTAGTATTATAAAGTTAATTTGGTTAGCTATGTCTTACGATCAAACTAATAGCAGCTTTTATGGTTTTAAAATGACTTATGGACTTCCCATTAAATTTGAACCAAATAGGTGTAGGGTATTTCTGAGTCGGTTGATACAAAAAATTCCTCTTCCGTTAGGAGTATAAATATGGTGATTCTGGCACAGTTTTGACAGTTATCAGCTGATGTCTTTGACAGTTGTTTGTGTCTTAGATATAGTATTTATTGTGTTGTTAATAGGAAATAGGTAGATGTCGCTTTAAATGAATGATTATTTTTTGTGTCTTGAATATTCTTATTTATTAAGTTGTTAATAGTATATAGATAGATGTCGCTTTAAATGAATGGGATTAATAGGAAAGTGATCATGAATTAATATGATTTTAAAGTGAATTTAATGGAATATCTAATATGTTGTGTTGTTGGTAGATGTCGTTAGTAGTGGGGGAATGGGAAAAATAGTAAGTTTAATGGGAAGTTAATGGGAATGTATAATATGTTCTGTTGTTGATAGATGTCACAATTTTTGAGTGAATGGTAATAATGGGAATGTAGTAAGAATAATAAAAAAGGGTTGAAAAGATCAGTTTAATATGAAAAAGAATTTTTTTTGTGTCTTGGAAAAGATTTTTAATATGATTTTACGGGTTGTTTGTGTATTGGGAGTGATTTTTAATAGTATTTGATTAGGTGTTAGTGTCTTGGGAAATGATTTTTAATGGGTGCTAGTTAAAAGGAATTTATATTGAAATTAGTAGATATCACCACTATTTGTGAGTATTGCATTAGCTATAATAATGTATACTGAAATTTTAGATAAAAAGGGGTGAAAATAAAAAAGAAAGAAAAGATTAGTTCTATATGAAAATAAAAAAGAAAGAAAAGAGAGACTGGTGGTTATAAAATATAACTATTTTAAAATATTATCCCCCTACTAGTTTTTAAAACAAAAAGACAGTTAAAATGCAAAGATCACAGTAATGTTTTTTAGTATGACTAAGAGTAGGTATTAAATTTCAAGATTATTAATAAATATTTTAGCGATTTTTCACATATTCCAACGGGTTAAAGGAAAATAGATAAAATTTTTTTTTTTTGAATTCAAATTTGCGGTTAAAACTTTTCATAAGGTTCACAATAAATGTTCAACAAATTAAAAGAGGGGTGAAAACGTTAAAGTTAAATTTGCATTAAAAATTATCAACTTTTTCATGTATTATTTTTTAAAAGAAAAAGTTCGTTATTTTTTAACGGTTTTTCTCATACTTCATTGAATTAAACGAATAGGCAAATGTCTTTTAGTATGACTAAGAGTAGGTATTAAATTTCAAGATCATTACTAAACATTTTAGCGATTTTTCACATATTCCAACGGGTTAAAGTAAAAAAGATAAAATTTTTTTTTTTTTTTTGTAATTCAAATTTGCGGTTAAAACTTTTCATAAGGTTCACAATAAATGTTCAACAAATTAAAAAAGGGATGAAAACGTTAAAGTTAAATTTGCATTAAAAATTATCAACTTTTTCATGTATTATTTTTTAAAAGAAAAAGTACGTTATTTTTAACGGTTTTTCTCATACTTTAGCTAAACATAAACAGAGGAAACATAAAAATTTAATAGTACTCAAATTATTATTCAGATATAAAATTTATTATATTATGAATTAGGTATATAAATTAAATATGAATGAAAAATTTTTATCATTCTTATATAATAATTGATTGAGAATAGTCAAAGTAAAAAGTATATAATAAAATGAAACGTAATTCAAATCATATTTCTTCAAGTGAAGAAAAATATTGTGATTCTTGTAAAATTTCTATTCCCATTAAGGGATGGATGTATCACCTAAGAACTCTAAATCATAGAAGAAATTCAGCAACTGTTATTGAAGATGGTCTTAAGTGTGTTAAAAGTGTTTTTAATGAGAGGATAGAGTCGTTTATATATGTTAATGATGCAGAGGAATTACAATCGCCTAACGAATTTTTCATTAAAGGAAAAGATAAAATAATTAAATTGTTGAAAACTGCATTGGAAAAACATAAATCATTCAAATTTAATTTGGAATTATTCGCTGAATATATTAAAATTTCTAAGAAGGATGGTGAAGATGAGGAATATGAAGGTGGTATAGATCTATCGGTGAAATCTTTCAATACTAAAATGAGAATTGTCAATCAAAATAAGCAGCTTTCAGAGTTTTATAATGTTATGGTTAATATTATTAAAAAAAGTGACGAGTTTCAAGAAAGAGATAGCGGTTGGGCTTTATTAAGAATTTTACATGTAGAAATTAACATTAATCAGTACAAGCGTTTACGATGTTCACAATATTTACCATTGCCTAAATTCATTGAGAAGAAACATGCTTGTGTTAACGTTAGGAATTCAGATGAATATTGCTTTAAATGGAGTATAATATCAGCTCTTTATAAAGGAAATCATAATTTACAAAGAACGTCTATTTACAGAATATCTGATATTGAAAGTAGCACCATACATTTAAATGAAAATTTTGAAGTAGTCACTTTAGAATTCAGTAATTTGGAATTCCCACTTAAAGTGTCAGAGATTGATGTATTTGAAGAATTAAATCCTACTATTAGTGTTAATGTTTTTGGAATTGAAGAAACCAGCTCACAAAAAGGGATTTTTTATGAAATAGTAGGTCCTTATTATTCAACCAAAGAAGAAAAAATTAAGCATATTAATCTTTTATTGATTCACAATGAAGAAAGAGCTCACTACGTTTGGATAAAAAACATATCAAGGTTGATTAGATCGCAAATAACACAACATTGTAATGGTGTATACTTATGTAATACATGTTTACAATATTTTTACGATGAAGTTTCTTATCATATACATAAAAAAGAATGTTGTAAAATTGTTACGTTGATGCCTACTGAAGAAAACAAATGGATAAAATTTACTAAATATGAAAGAAAAATTGATATACCTTTTACCGTTTACGCTGATTTTGAATGTTTACTTCAAGATATTTATACATGTCATCCTGAAGAAACACAATCCTCAACAACAGACATACAAGAGCATATTCCATGTGCATTTGCCTATAATATAAAGTGCTCCTTCGATGACAATTTGGATTTATTTAGAATGTATACAGGTGAGAATTGTATTGATATTTTTATAGCTAAATTAATTGAAGATGTTATTGATATTTCGCGTAACCACCTTAAAAAAGTGGTACCAATGAAAATGTTAACAAATTTAGAAAGAAAATATCAAATAGAAAGTAAGATATGTCATATTTGTGAATTAGATTTAGGTATAGATAGGGTTGTTGACCATTGTCATTTGACCGGCGCATACCGCGGACCTGCCCATAATGCATGTAATTTAAATTATTCACATGCTAATTTCATTCCAGTTTTATTTCATAATTTTTCGGGGTACGATTGTCATTTATTAATAAAATCGCTATCAAATTACCCCGGTCAAATAAGATTGATACCAATCAACAAAGAAAATTACATTTCTGTTTCAAAATATATTAATATTGATGAAGCAAATGCGATTGAAATACGATTTTTGGATTCTTATAGATTTATGGCTTCAAGTATTGATAATCTAACGCGTAATTTATCAAATGACAATTTAATTAGCACTAGAAAAATATGTATTGATAATGAACATTTTATGCTTTTAAGACGAAAAGGTGTATTTCCTTATGAGTTTTTAAATTCATGGGAAAGACTGAATTTTGAAACTTTGCCGTCTCAGGCAAAATTTAACAATACATTATCTGATTATACTTGTTCTGATGAAGATTATGAACATGCTAAGAAAGTGTGGGAAAAATTTAACTGTAAAAATCTTAAAGATTATTTAGAAATTTATTTGAAAACTGATGTATTTCTGTTAACTGATATATTTGAAAATTTCCGTAAGCTTTGCAAAAAAATATATTCTTTAGATCCATGTCATTATTACACGGCACCAGGCTTATCTTGGGATGCTATGTTAAAGTATACCAAAATTAAACTTGAACTATTTACTGATATTAACATGTATAATTTTATTAAAAAAGGAATTAGAGGAGGGATAAGGCAATGCTCTTTGAGACATTCAGTAGCGAATAATAAATATATGGAAAATTTTGATAGTTCCAAAACTTCTAAATTTATTGTGTACTTAGATGTTGTTAATCTATATGGTTGGGCTATGTCACAATTTTTACCTTATTCTGATTTTAAATGGGTGGAAAATTTTGAAACAAATGTGCTAGATATACCGGATGATTCTAATATAGGTTATATTTTAGAAGTAGATTTAGAATATCCCATTTCTAAGCATGATGATCACAAAGATTTACCATTTTGCTGTTAACATAAAAGGAATCAATTTATGAAGAATTCCAAATTAATTACAGACCTTGAAGATTGCAATCATTACATCATTCATTATCGAAATCTTAAGCAATGTTTAGAGCACGGGTTAATTTTAAAAAAAATTCATAGAGTATTGCGTTTTAGACAATCCTGTTGGCTTAAAAGCTATATTGATTTAAATAATTCACATAGAATAACAGCTGTAACACAATTTGCTAAAGATTTTTTCAAACTATTAAATAATGCTGTTTTCGGGAAAACTATTGAGAATATTGATAAAAGAAAAGATGTAAAAATAGTGACAAGTTGGGAAAGTCAACTAAGACATTTGGGTGCTAGGGCTTTAATTGCCAAACCAAATTTTAATAGTATAGCCCATTTTACAGAAAATATGATTGCTGTTCAATTAGATAGAGTAAAAACGTTTTATAATAAACCTATATACGTAGGATTTTCAGTATTAGATATTTCAAAATGGAAGATGTATAACTTCTTATATAATTATATGAAACCAAAATATAAAGATAATGTAGAACTAAATTATATGGAAGTTAAGAAATAATAAAAGTATTTCTTATAAAAAAATATTTTTAGGACTGATGTCCACTTTATTTAAAGTAATTATTAGTTACAAGTATAAAATTAAACTGTAATTAAATTGCTAAATCTAACTTAATTTATAGTAAATAAATGCTGTCTAAGCATTTATTGATATTGTGGGAATTATTAAAATTAACTTTTCACAGGTGAATATTTCACAAGAATAATATGCTGACCTAAGCGTCTGGATAAAGACATGTGTTATATGGTGACTTAACTCTTCCCTCCTTAAAAGTCCCCGGCCACGTGGATCAAAGGTTTAGTTTTAGCGGTTGAAGTTTTGAGTCCAAATCCTCGATTGTTGTATTTATTTGAGAAATTTTCAATTTACTATTGTTTCTGATTTTTAGAATGGTTGCTAATATTACTGCGATAATGATGATGGCGAATGTGACATCAAGTGAGTAGCTAACAACTGAAGTTGCGAAAAGTTCGTCTAGTTCTTCGACATTGTTCAAGTGCAGGTTGTGAAGGTATTCCAAGTTGAGTTTCATTTTAGCCTGTGAGTGGTTGTCGTTCATTGTCGGTGGTAGAATGATTTGTGATGATCGCATTTCTTTGTTGATGTACGTCCAATTATTGATTTGTATTGTTTCATTGTAGAATTCGATTATGAAATTACCTATGAGATTTTTTGTGGTACTATTTGATTGGAGTGTTCCGTTGAAATTGTTGAGAAAAATTGTATTTTCGTTAATGGATTCGACTATTTCTTTTTGATTGAATTCGTATTCGCAACTATTTTTCTGGTTTCTCAGGATTTGAGTAATGCAATGGTCCTCTTGAAGTTCTTCTATTTGATCTATTCTGCAGATTATGGTATTTTTGTAGCTCTCACATTCATCGTTGAAGCCAAATATTTGGTTGATACTTGTTAACAGGTTTGCGTACATTAAATGTAATTGTTTGTTGTTTCTAATAGTACTCCTAATTTTTATATAATTGTATTCGAGGCCACTGGTTTTCGGTAGTGATAGGACATAAAGAAGTGTCATATCTTTGACTACGACTGTTGGTGTTGCGTACTCAATTGCTTCAATTGTATTGGAATATGGTAATGTTTCCATTTCTGCAATTAAGCGATCTATTTCCTCTTTGTTTAATAAATTTGTATTTACTATTTTTCCTTTTGCTAGTTGGACTGCTCTAGTTACTTCTTTTATTTCGTCTTTCACCATGGCCAGTTGGTTAAAGAGTGTTTGCTGGTCGATTTCCTCTGAATCGTGGTTAAACCTCTGAATAATTTTATTGTATTGCATCTGGATATATCTAGTTGTATTTGTTAGAATTTCATTAATTTTATATTGTTGATTGTTATTTCGAATTAGGTTATTGTGGCTTCTAAGAATTTCGTCCCAATCTGTGGCGTCGGGATTACCGGCTATCCATTTCCATGTGCTGCCGATCCAATTTATTGAACGTTTGACTTTAGTAGGATGTTTGGTTAGTTCCATGATTAATTTTTCGACTTGCTGTATTTGAAATGTGAGTTGTGCCTTGATAGGATTGTTGGGTTTTAACTCATTTACTTCCAGTTTTGATTTTTCTAGTATGTTTTCATAGATACTGAGGTCAATTTTGTGAATTAATTTTAAATTTCCATTTAGTATAAGTCCCACACCTTCTTTTATTGTTACTAATGGTGATTTATATTCATAGATCTGAAGGGCCTTGGTTGATACCCTAAAGAAAAGGCTGAAAAGAAAAAGGTTTGTTAGTTAGGAGAATTTTTTACGTGTGCCTTGTGAATTCTTCTTCCACTTTCTGTTGTTATTGTGACGTTATTATCTCTAGCTATTACTTCTTTTTTGTAAAGAGGTTTATTTTTACTCTTAATTTGCTTGTTAACCACAAAAATAGTTTTGCCAGGCTGATATGATTTGGGTGTTTTCCTTTTGTTTTTTTCCCAATTTATTTTATTTTTTTGGTGTTTTTGGATTCTTTCTGTGATATCTTCATGAATTTTTTCTTGAAAGTTCAAGAGATTTTGGTAATTGATCCGTTGCGTTCTTCCATAAAAGATATCAGAAGGTTTCTTTCCAGTTACCGAATGAATGCTGTTATTGTACCGGTCGACGGCTATATTAATTATTTCCTTCAGTGTCAGGTCTCTGTGTTCTTGTTGTAAACACCTTGATATTTCTTCTATTGTGGAGTGAACCCTTTCGATTGTACCATTTACTTCACTCCTTTGTGATGGTGTGAAATAAGTTTCGACTCCTATTGTTCTCAAGTAGTCGGTGATGACGGAACTTGCAAAACTTGGTTCGTTGTCCATGACTATCATACGGGGTGTTGTGTAGTAATGTATAATTTTCATTAATTTTTGTCTTAGATGTAAAGCTGATTTATTTTTGATTCTAAAAAACTTGGCAAATTTGGTAAATTTATCTATACATGTGATAAATTTTTCTTTTTTGATTTCTATTAGGTCAATGTGTAAAATCTCGGATGGGTATGTTGGTATTGGTGTCTCTGATAGTTGTGGGTTGTTGGGATGACGGTCATACTTGCTAGTGTGACATACTTCGCAATTGGATGTGTATTTTTTTATAAGGCTGGCCATTTGCGGGAAGTAAAATTTTTCCATTATTTGTTCTTTATTCTCCTTCCAGTTCCTATGTGCTCGTTTGTGTTCGTGACTAATTATTTGATGTTTGTTTTCTTCGTTAGCGATATCCTGCACTATTCTTTGTGTAATACGGATTTTGTAACCTGCTAGATGTTCCCTGTATAGATTTTGCAGTTGTTGGATTCGGTTTTCTGGGATTTTGATTCCGTTTACGATTGTTGGTGATAGTGTTTTTTTCAATGCTTCTAGTAAGGCTGGCATGGTGTCATCTTGAAGGCCTATGTAGTGACGATGATAGTTAGGGTGAGGATTTTCATATGCAAAAGCAATAGGTCCTTGTGAAATGATTATCTGGTTCTTAAAGACATTCAGCGGTGCTTCGCAATGTGGTATCAAATCACTACTATCTTCTTCGGCACTGTGGGCAGTTCCAGTTTCTGAAGTGTTTATTTCTTGCTTTAGTCTTGAGAGTGCGTCTGCAACTTTATTGGTTACGCCAGGTTTGTAGACCAGCTCATAATTATACTCCTCGATCCTGGATTTCCACCGTTTTAGTTTTGCATTGTTGTTTTTACATCCCAAACTGAATGTTAGGGGCTGATGATCTGTTAGAATTTTCACCTTTTTTGCTCCGTAAAGATAACATCTGAATTTGTCGAGAGCCCACACTATTGCTAAGAGTTCCCTCTCGTTTGTTGCGTAGGACTCTTCCGTCCTATTGAGTGCTCTTGAGATATAGGATATTGGGCGGTCTTTACCAATGTCACCCTGCGACAAAACTGCGCCGATGGCTTCGTTTGAAGCATCCGTTGTCAGAATGAATGTTTTTTCAAAGTCGGGAAAAATTAGCAGCTCGGTTGATGATAAAGCGTTTTTTAGATCTTTGAATGCTTTTAGTTCGCAATCGTTAAATTTAATTAAAACTTTTCGTGATTGATTGGCTTTTATCTGTGCGTTTTCTCCACGAGTCAGATTGGTGAGTGGCTTAGCAATTAGTGAGAAGTCCTTGATGAACCTTCTGTAATAAGATGCTAGTCCTAGGAAGCCCTTAAGTTCCTTTAAATTCTCAGGTGGTTTTATATTCTGGATGGCTGTAATCTTTTCTGGATCTGCTTTTATTCCTTTGGTGGTAATAATATAACCCAAAAATTTCGTTTCGTTTCTGAGAAATTCAGTTTTGTCCAAATTTACTCTCAGGTTAGCTTGTTCCAACTTATTGAAGATTTTTGCTACGTTCTTTATATGTTCCTCTTCTGTTGCTCCCCCAAAGATTATTATATCGTCAATGTATACGTAACATATCTTGCCGATGAATTCTTTTAGCACGTCGTCTATCATCCTTTGAAAAATAGAAGGCGCGTTCTTTAACCCGAATGGTAGGCGCGTGAATTCATATTTGCCGTTTAGGGTTGAAAAGGCTGTTTTTATTATATCTTCGTTTTTCATTTTAATTTGGTGAAATCCGGAAGTCAGATCAATGGTGGTATAATACTTTGACTTTCCCAGGCTTGCTATTGTATGCGTAATGTCAGGGATAGGATAAGCATCCGAAATGGTCACGGCGTTGAGTTTTTTGAAGTCGACGACCATCCTATACTTTTTTGTTCCTGAGGAGTCCATTTTCTTCTCGACGATCCAGATGGATGAATTATAGGGGCTTTTAGAGGGCCTTATTATTCCATCCTCTAAGAGCTTTTGGATCTGATTTTCCACCTCGGTTCTCATGTTCACAGGATATGGATAGATTTTCGAGTATATTGGTTCACTTGTTGAAGTTTTTATTTCTGCTCGAACATTGGTATCAATGGTTTCGTTGTCATTAATTGGACCGAAAAGTTTTTGATATTTTTTTAAAAGTTCGGCGATTTTTCCTTTTGATTCCCTATTTAAGTGATCTGCTCGAAATTCCATATTGTTGACTTGAATTGACTTTTTCCCTTTGAGTGGTATGGTAACATTTGGTGATATCGTTAGTATGTTCTTTTTGCGATCAATGACTGCTTCTAGCTGTTTGAGCGTGTCGTCGCCAATGATACCGTCGAAGGATTTTAGTCCCGGTAATATGAAAAAATCCAATTTAGTGTTATTCCCATATGGCTTGAATAGCCTTCCGCTAACTTTTTTGGTTACGGTAATATCTCCTCCAGCTGAGCGGATTGTAAATGGACGTTCGGTTAATCTTGGATTTCGCGCATGTTCGCTTTTTATGAAATTTTTGTTTGCTCCGGTGTCTATGAGAAATTTGAGCGATTTACCTTCGGATGTTGTAAATACTATGTAAGGTATGCTTGAGAGGCTGGGAGTATAAAATTTAGCTCATCTTCTTCTTCTGATGGTACCTCATATTCGTAACTGCTATTTGTTGGTTCATGTTCATAGGTAACTTCTGGTTGTTCTTCGTAATATGGCTCATTTTCGGGTACTTCTAAATTGAAAATTCTTTGTTGTTTTCGTTGGATGGTATTTGAATCGTTGCTTCTTTTGAAGTTCGGACGGTTCATGTAGTTTACTTGCCTTGTCTGGACAGTTTGATCAATGTCCATCGGAACAGGTGGTTTTGGTTGAGTGGGCCTAGTTGGTATATCTTCTTTGGTTGCTTGGAAGTTTCTATTGAAGGAATGCTGATGTTGGTACGGTTGATGATGATTTTCAGGGCCGTTATGTTGATAATAAGAATTTCTTGGTTGTGGCGGGTTGAATCCTGGTTTCCTATTTGAAAGGTGATTTACTGGTGGAGTTATTTTGTTTCTGAAATTTCTATCATGTATCGATATGCTTCTAAAGTTTGTATTTTGGATTTCCAGGCAGGAAAAATAGGCTTCTGGTAATGTTTGAGGCCTCTGTATCATGAGCATCCTTGAAAGATCTCCATTGAGTCCCCTTATAAAAACATCGAGGGCACTGTTACGATATGTTTCGCTTAATGCCTGTATAGTGTCTGCACCATAGGTCTCGGTTTTAATTTTGTTAATTATTAAGGACAACTGATGGTTTATGTTGGCGTAATACTCATCAATCGTAAGGTTCTTTTGCGTCAAGTTGGATAATTGATGTACCAAAGTTCTGACATCTCTCTTGTCTGCATAATGGAGAGAAAGGCAGCTTTTTATTTCTTCCCAGCTGCTGTCGAAGATGTTGTGAGATATTAGAGCGCCGTTTGCGCTTCCACGAATTTTTTGGCGGATATTTTGCAGGATTGCTCGATATATTGGTTTATGCTTCACTATTTCGTAATCGGTTAGAACATTTTCGACGTTGTGGACCCATGATATATACTCTGTAGGGTTTCCGTTGAAAATTTGTAACTCCTTTACTGCGTCTGGTAGTTTGTCAATATCTTTTAGATCTTGTTCGGTTTTTGGACATTGCAATATTATTGGTTGACTTGTACTTTGTGGATTTTTTTGCTCTAAATTATCTAATTTAGCTTGAAGTAACTTTATCATACCTAATTGAGCATTTATTGCTCCGGTCATTTGTGTGATTGCTTCTTGCATTTTATCCATGGTTTCCGTTTTATAATGTTTATTATTTTATTAATTATAATTTTTTGATAATTACTCCTTATTGAGTTTTTATTTTTTGGTTATTTTTTGTACACTTTGATTAACTTTGTAGAGGTTTTTATTATTATATAAAAATGTTTTGTTGAACTCACATAAAAATTATGATGATTCGCATTTAAATTTTTGCTGGATACCTCGTAATGATCCTTTTTAGTCTAGAGCGTTGATAATTGCGGTAGACCTACTGCGGTACGATGAATATCACTTTGCTGATCCTTGAAAATTGGATTGCCTAACTTGCTATGTTCCCACGGTGATAGCTTTTGTAGTTCGTCCTGGATCTGTTTATTGAATTTTCAACTCGCTATGTTCCCACGGTGATAGCGTTCTGTGAATTTCAATACTGCTCGGGCGCCAGTTAAGAAATAATAAAAGTATTTCTTATAAAAAAATATTTTTAGGACTGATGTCCACTTTATTTAAAGTAATTATTAGTTACAAGTATAAAATTAAACTGTAATTAAATTGCTAAATCTAACTTAATTTATAGTAAATAAATGCTGTCTAAGCATTTATTGATATTGTGGGAATTATTAAAATTAACTTTTCACAGGTGAATATTTCACAAGAATAATATGCTGACCTAAGCGTCTGGATAAAGACATGTGTTATATGGTGACTTAACTTGGATACAGATTCTTTTGTATTAACGATTGAGACTGATGATTTCTATAAAGATATTATACCAGATATAGAAGACCATTATGATACTTCGGATTATAATGTAAATAATATTTATGGTATACCCTTGAAAAATAAAAAGGTTCTCGGTATGATGAAGGATGAATGTAGTGGTAGTATAATAAGAGAATTTATAGGTTTAAGATCAAAAATGTATTCTATAGATATTATTAATAAAAATGAAATAAAAAAAGCAAAAGGTGTTAAGAAATGTGTAGTTAAAAATCTAACTTTAACCAATTATAGAGATTGTTTGTATAAAAAGAAAATATATGTAAATAAAATGTATATATTTAGAAGTAAGTTACATACTTTGTATACACAATGTTTAAATAAAGTTTCTTTAAGCTATTTTGATGATAAAAGATTTGTGCATTCCAATGGTGTAAATACATTGCCTTGGAACCATTATTCTATTGATATAGAATGATTGTAAAAAAAAAAAAACCTTATTTTTTAAATATTTGATGTATAATAAATTATAAATATTAACAAAATTTATGTTTTTTTTTTTGTTTTTTGTTTTTATTTTATTTAAGAACTTTCAGATTCTTCAGATTCTTGATATTTAATAATAATAATTCTTTCAAATAATCTTGTTACTCTTCTCTGAGAAAGCATCTTAGGTTGTATAATATCTCGACAAGAAGAGCAGCGTGGCGAATACTGATATTCGCGTTGAAAATCGATCGCATCTTCTGTGTTTTTAAAAGACACAACATATTGAACTAATATCTTTTTGTCATCTAATTTTAATTCACCAGTTTCAGGATCCCTGAAATGATCATCGTATTCCTTTTTATGATCTATGCAAATTATATGATAATCAGCATAGTCTTCTATTCCATCAGCTCTTTCCATGTCTTCTCTTTCCACATAAAACGTGTATATGTGGCTGATCGGCATATTGTGTAAAAATGCTTCTTTTACAATCCTTTCATCGATACCGTTAATATTGTAATTTACAATATCATCATCATCGTCAATTTCTACTATTTTTTGCTTTTTTTATAGTAAAACAGAGTTGAATCCGAACTATCAGAATCCATTATATATGTTATTGCAATTTTTTTTTTAAAGTCTTAAAAGTAGTAAAAAACTATACTTTACAGTTGTAAGTTGATTATGAATCAATTTAGTATTTTTTCATTTCTTTATGTAACAAATTTTTTATCCTTAAAACACTATTATTGGTAGGATAATTATTATTTAAAGAAGATACAGCATAAAGGAAAAAAGGGTGAATATCATGAAAGAATTTCAATTGCAATTGCAAAACTTTATGCTTATATATATAGAAGAGAAAATGTAAAAAAAATTGTTCCATTTGAATGATTTTAGTTGCTTTGTAACCAATAAATATGTTTATATTTTATTATTTATGAAGATCATACCATTGACATTGATATTATGTAAGGCAAAAAAAAATTATATATTGCATAATATATGTAAATGTTTTTTTTTTTTTTTTTTGATCATGAACTTTTCGTTTCTTATAATTTTATATAAAACTTGTTGCTTGTATACGCTTGGGTGAACCACAAGGATATTTTTTTTTTGCTGCTAATTCTTTTAAAAAATATTGTTTTTCATTTCCTCGAGAAAATTGTAAATCGACAATTAGAAAATTATTCCCTTCCATGGCAAAGTGTAGTAGCGAAATGACTAAATATTTTTGAATTATCATGATTTTATTATATATTGATTTTGCTATAAATATAGCAGAGAGTACGTTTATCTTTTTAGTTTTATAATGGCTATGTTATATCACCCTTTTACAATGATGGTAGCGGGACCATCGTGTTGTGGTAAAACAACATTTATTCGTAATTTAATAGAAAATAGGTATACAGTTATTCAACCTAAAATAAATAAAATTATTTGGTGTAATCCTGATAGAAATGCAGTACCAATAAATATCAAAGAACTTGAATATTCTAAAGAAATACCAGATTTGAGTGAAAATCATCATCCTTTGTTAATAATAATAGATGATATGATGTTGAATTCCCATGACTCAAAATTATGTGAGTTGTTTACGAGAGGTTCGCATCATAGAAACATATCTGTAATATTTACAACACAAAATGTGTTTCATCAGGGAAAATTTTCAAGAGATATTTCTCTCAATTGTAAATATTTAGTACTTTTTAAAAACCCCAGAGACAAGTCGCAGATTTTACCACTATCACGGCAAATTTATCCTAATAAAATTAAAGAATTCCAAAAAGTATATAATGAAGTAACATTACAACCACACGGTTATATATTTATAGATCTTAGTCAAGATATTAACGATCTATTTAGATTGAGAAGTGATATATTGGAAGAGAATTTGTGTTATTGTGGAACAGACGATTTAGATAATTTAAGTGACAAATATGAAACGATTGAAGGCAAACCGACATATATTGCATCTATTAAAAAACTCTAAACCGAAATTTCAAAAACTTATTATAAAGCATTGTGATCCTGAAGTAATAAAAACAATATGTGAAATAGCGTTGAATATATTAAAAGGTAATTGCAATTTAAGTAAAACAACAATAAACCCGTTGAAAAAGTATAAAAAGGAGTTGAGAACATTAATTTGTCATAAAAAGTCTTTAAGTAGTAAACGAAAAACCATTATTCAACGGGGAGGATTTTTACCTACACTAATTGGTGCTGTACTTTCAGGAATAATTGGAAGATTTTTACAATGAGCAACATGTTTAATAAAATGATTTTAGTTAAACCTGAGATTTATGATAAACTCAAACAAAATATAGATATTGAACTCAGTGAATTGAATAATAAAATGAAAAAAATAATTTTAAATAAAAATTTATCCGATATTCAGAAATGGTATTTATTTCGTCAAAATTTATACAAAGTAAGTAATAAAAGTAGAATGACCTCACAGCAAAATAAACAGGATCAGAAAAAACAGGAAAATATAAAGTATTACGAAACAAAAGGTATTCAAACTCGTCCAAAACCATTTTTACGCGATGCAGAAGCTCAGTCGGAACATATCAAAAATAAAAATTTTGGTATGTAATTTCCCATAGAGGAGATTTATGAACAAGAACCACTTCACGACGATGAAGTATTTATTGATGATGAAAAAGAAGAAGAAATATATTCAAAAGCATTCTCTGCTGCAAAATCAGGAGAACGTCTCAGAAAAAGGAAATCAATTAAAAATGTACAACTATTTGAGACTGATACTGGAGATGTTATAACCGTACCTTCAGACAGTCCAAGTCCACCTATAAAAAAGGAAAAAACTATAAATAGTAATAAAATGGATAAAAAACAATTAAGTCGTGTTTTACGCTCAAATAGAGCTGCTGGTGAAACTCAAACCGAACTTAATTTTCCAATACGAAAAGTTAAGTCTACCATACCATGGACAACATACAAATAAAGGATGATTTTTACATTACTTTACTTAGCGATTCATCTATGAATTACTACCCTGAAAATACATTGTCATCTTTTACGAATAAAATGAATAAATACATGTGTGATTCTAGTTGGAAAGGTGGTGTTTCTGAAATATATGTCAATGATTTTGTCCCAAATATATATGGTGAAGATTGGAAAAACTGTACTCAAGTATATATTAAGGGAATGCAAGATAAAGATTTATTAGGAGTTGGAACATCATACATTCCATATGATGAGAAGCAAATGTTATGTGACTGGAAAGTTTTTCTCTTACCTACACTAATTCAAAATATTAGACCACTTCAAAGATTTTCAAGAAAAGAAGTTGAACGACAGCTAATTTGGGGAATTTTTAATTTTATAAATGATGATGCCAATTATGCAAAACCAGCACAATCTGAAAATTTTCCTCAAAATATATCTTACACTACTATATGTGTGAATAAACCCACATATAACAGAAGCTTTCAAAATGTTTATAGATAGTATACAATTAATTCCAATTATTAAACCAGATATGTTTTTTATATACTCAGATATCATTGAACCACAAAATATAGCTGATAAAGATGTAAGATGTTTAAGAACTATCAATGTTCAAAATACTTTTAATGATGTTGTAAAAGAATTTAGAAACATTCAATATTGTAATGTTGAGAAATCATTTAATAGCATTTCAATACTTTTATGTGATAAATATGGTTATAAAGTAAATTTTTCCAATAGCTCAATTCCTACAAAAATTGTATTGCATTTTAAAAAAGTATAAATAACGGATGTTACAGAAAAATACATTATTACAAAATGGATCGAGTATATTATAAGTATTATTTGATTCAGTCGGGGAGAGGTTTAGAAGATATTGGTCACTTGTTTTACTCAGGAGTACCGTATCAAAGAGGACGAGGATTAGGAAGTTTTTTCGGCGGATTAATTAGATATTTAAAGCCAATATTTAGTTCAGGTGTAAATATATTAAAGAATGAAGCTATAAGTTCAGGTATTAATGCTTTATCTGATATTGCATCAGGTGCAAATGTAAAGGAAGTGATGAAAGATCGTGGTAAAGAAATTGTTAAAAATGTCAGGCGTGGTGCTGTTCGAAAACTGAATGAAATGTATGGCCCTGGAAAAAGAAAAAGGCAAAGTAAAATAAAAATTAAAATTATAAAAAGGCCAGCTTCGAAAGGTTTAAGTTATTTAGTGCGAAAACAACGTCAAGTTAAGAAGAACAAGAGTAGAAAAAAAGATATTTTTGATTAAAATGAGTGAATGTATGAAATCTGAATTGGATATTTTCAAAACACCACCCATTCAGTCCAGTATTTTACGATCTGAAGAAGTTTGTTACAACCCCATTGCTTCTCTAGATAAATCATCAACTATTGAATTTGTCTCTCTAGGACATGGTGATACATATAGAGATTTATCTTCAACATATTTAAGACTAAAAGTGCAAATAACTAAAAAAGATGGAACACTTTGGAATAATGATAAAGGTACCAACGGAAAAGAAATAATCCAGCCAAGTGTAGTTAATAATATTCTACATTCATTAATAAAGCAATGTAATGTTCAGTTAAATGGAAAGAATATTACCCCATCCGATGGAAATTATGATTATAGAGCATATATTGAATCTTTGCTAAATTATGGAAACGACGCCGCCACAACTCATTTAGAATGTACTGGGTGGTTATTGGACAAACCCAATGTAGGGAGTTCTGAAAACAAAGGTTCTAAAGAAAGACAGAAACTTTACAATAACAGCAATGTAGTAGAACTTATGGGTAAATTACACATAGATATGTTCAATCAACCTACTTTACTAATAAACGGTGTTGATATTCGCATATTACTTACTTTAGAGAAACCTGAATTTTATATGTTCTCAGCGGATACTGATGAATCTCAATTGAAAATCATAGAAGCAAATTTACTAATGAAACATGTTACAGTTAACCCAAGTATTTTACTTGCTCATAATACAGTTTTGGATAAAAGTAAAGCAAAATATTTTTACAAAAGAGTTGAAGTAAAATCATTCACTGTTCCATCGAATAGTCAATTACCAAACACACTAATATTTTGCATGACGGAACATTCTCCGTATTCAGGAAAACGATCTAAAAATCCTTTCAATTTCAAGCATTTTGATATTAACCAATTTTCATTATCTGTTAACGGTGTTCAAGTTCCTAATTTAGCGATAGAAACTAGTTTTTCTGACGAAAATAATTGTTTCACTAGAGCGTATAATACACTTTTTACCGGTACAGGAATACAGCATAACGACAAAGGTCATCAAGTAACTAAATCAATGTTTAATAATGGATTCTTTATGTTGGCATTCGACTTTACACTAGGTTCATCAGGTAATGAAGTGTGTCAAGGTTTACTCAATCAAGGAACCGTAAGAATTGAAGCAAAATTATCAAAACCACTCCCCTCTACCTTAACAGCTATTTTGTATGGAGAGTTCGATGCAAATATTCAAATAGATAAAAATCGTAACGTTTATATACATCTATAAATAAAGTAAAAACATATAAAAGATTATGAAATAATTAGTTTTTTAACATTCCGCAAAATGAATTCCTTAGGGATTGCGGAAATTTTGAACTGTAATAAAAGGACAAATAAATTGTTTAATGTAGTTTGGGCACTAGATCGTATAACAAAAGTTATCAAAAGAACATCTTTTTTCGTTGTTAATACACAGATATCTAAAGATCCTGGAGAACATTGGTTGGCAATTTTTATACCAAAAGAAGGATGTATAGAATATTTTGATTCTTATGGCATACAACCACGTGAAAAACAAATTATTAATTTATTTAAAAAACATTGTATTGTATTTAATGAAATACGTTTGCAAAGTGATTTTTCGGATTATTGTGGTCAGTATTGTTGCGTTTACCTATATTATCGATGCTCTGGTAAAAGCATGAATAATTTTTTGAATTTATTTTACGATATTAAAAACAACATAGAAAATGATAAATGTATAATGAAAGAATTTAAACGTATATTTGGAGAAAATAAAAATGTGCAGTCATGCGTTGCGAAGAAGTATAAATATTAAATCAGTGATTGTAAATATTCAGTTTAATTGTAACAATGGAAGAATACTTGGGTTTGATTTAAATTACCAATTTTCAAAATATAATAAAGTGTAAAAACGAAGAACTTTATAAATTTATTCTCTTTCTTACAATGTCACCGAAAGACTTTATAATTTCTTATTCTTCTATTTTCTTCATGTGTATAATATATATATTGTGTACGGGATTGATTTAAAAAAGTATATAAACGAAGAAATTTATAATTTTATTTTATTTATACTTCACAATGGATGTGGAAGACTTCCTCAAAATTTATTCTTCTATATTACTAGATGAACATAAACAACGCATTCTATATTTACAAGAACGTTTAGAGACTTTTAGAAGGAAGGCAAAGTACAATTCAAATTGGGGTATACACTTTATTTCGTGTCCTTGGGCTTATAATAATTCAACTTTAGGTCCAGATACCTGTGAATGTTATTCTATACAAAAATATGAAGAAGAACTGGAAAATTTAATTGGTTGGTATACAAAAAATGTCAAGAAAACAAATTGTTGAAGAGATTCATAGACCAACTAAACGAAAATTTCCTCGAAGGAGATTTATACAAAGAGGTCTAAATGATACATGGCAAATAGATTTAGTTGAGATGATACCGTATTCTAAATTCAATAAAGGATATAAATATTTAGTAACAGTAATAGATACATTTTCAAAATACGCATATGTAGAACCCGTTAAAAACAAAAATGCTGACAATGTTTTAGATGCAATCAAAAAAGTATTCAGAAAAGCTGATAGTCTACCTAAAACTATTCATTCTGATCAGGGAAAAGAATTTTTCAATACTAAATTTCAGCAATATATGGATAGAAAAAATATTCATCACTATCATACATTTTCCGAATTAAAGGCGTCAATTGTTGAAAGATACAATCGTACTTTAAAAAGCATTATGTGGAAAAAATTTAGTTTACAAGGAAGTTACAAGTGGCTTCACATTTTGGATTCTATTATAAATACCTATAATTCAACAAAACATCGTACAATCAAAATGAAACCTAATGAGGTTATAAAGAAAAAAAGCAAAGAAAAATTTTTATTAGAAACAGTATACAATCATCCAAAGATATTCCTTAAGGGTAAATATAGAGCGGGAGATTTTGTTAGAATAAGTAAATATAAAAAAAATTTTGAAAAAGGCTACCAACCAAACTGGTCAACGGAAATTTTCAAAATATCAAAAGTAAATATAACTAATCCCGTCACTTACAATTTAACTGATTATAAAGGTAATTTGATAACTGGCGGATTTTATGATTCAGAACTAACACCTGTAAAGTATCCTGATGCATATTTAGTTGAAAAAGTATTGAAAAAGCAAGGAAATAAAGTATTTGTAAAATGGTTAGGATTTGATAGTAGTCATAATTCGTGGATAAATAAAAAGAATATTGTTTAATTTTGAATCAAATGTTTTTTATTTTTATTTTATTTTTATTTTTTTTGTTACATGATTTAGATTTTAACTTATAACAAATTTAAATTACCGTTTATGTCGGCTGTAACGGAATACGTCTCATTGTTAATTTCCTCAACATATTCTGTTTTCTTTTCAAAAAATAATTGAAATTTCTTAGGCAAAAAAATTATGTAATTTGATGTTTCGAATACCCATTTTAATCCATATATAGTTTTAATTTTTTTCAGATTTTCGATTTCGTATGGTCTTTCTATTTCCATATCTTTTACCTTCAAAAATTTCTTATAATTGCTGTTGTTGTTATAGCCGTTAAATTCATTTATTAGATTTTGTTTTCTTGTTATCACTGCAATTTCTTCTTCTTTAGATTGCTTACTCGTATGATGTAATTGTTTTCGTTTTGTTTTACGTCTAATAGCTGGCTGACTTGGCGGTATAATTCCTGTGGAAGTATTCTCTGTGTTCATTTGCTATTACATTATTTGGAGCTGGTGTAAATAAATCCGCCAACTCTTGTGTAGAAAAAAAATTCTGCGCTTCACAATTCTCTGTTTGGAAATTCATGTTCTGTTGAAGTGGTTTCTCTTCTGTCTGATTTCTGACTAATAACTTTTTAGGAAAATATTCTACTATTTATAGTACCTATTACATTAAAAAACAATAAAACAGAAATGTTATCGTTTCAAATAGGATAATAACTAACTAATTCATAAGTTATAAATTAACGTTTTCCACAAATTTTTGTTTTTGCTTTATTATTTTCCTTTGCCTACACGTTTAATTGAATGAAGTGAAAAACCGTTAAAAAATAACGAACTTTTTCTTTTAAAAACTATACATTAAACAGTTGATATTTTTTAATTTAAAATTAACTTTAATGTTTTCATCCCTCTTTTAATTTGTTGACCATTTATTGTGAACCTTACGAAAAGTTTTAAGTGCAAATTTGAATTCAAAAAAAAAAAAAAATTTTATCTATTTTCCTTTAACCCGTTGGAATATGTGAAAAATCGCTAAAATATTTATTAATAATCTTGAAATTTAATACCTACTCTTAGTCATACTAAAAAACATTACTGTGATCTTTGCATTTTAACTGTCTTTTTGTTTTAAAAACTAGTAGGGGGATAATATTTTAAAATAGTTATATTTTATAACCACCAGTCTCTTTTTTCTTTTTCATATAGAACAGATCTTTTCTTTCTTTTTTATTTTCATATAGAACTGATCTTTTCTTTCTTTTTTATTTTCACCCCTTTTTATCTAAAATGTCAGTAAACATTATTATAGCTAATACAATACTCACAAATAGTGGTGATATCTACTAATTTCAATAAAAATTCCTTTTAACTAGCACTCATTAAAAATCATTTCCCAAGACACTAACACCTAATCAAATACTATTAAAAATCACTCCCAATACACAAACAACCCGTAAAATCCTATTAAAAATCTTTTCCAAGACACAAAAAAAATTCTTTTTCATATTAAACTGATCTTTTCAACCCTTTTTTATTATTCTTACTACATTCCCATTATTACCATTCACTCAAAAATTGTGACATCTATCAACAACAGAACATATTATACATTCCCATTAACTTCCCATTAAACTTACTATTTTTCCCATTCCCCCACTACTAACGACATCTACCAACAACACAACATATTAGATATTCCCATTAAATTCACTTTAAAATCATATTAATTCATGATCACTTTCCTATTAATCTCATTCATTTAAAGCGACATCTATCTATATACTATTAACAACTTAATAAATAAGAATATTCAAGACACAAACAATAATCATTCATTTAAAGCGACATCTACCTATTTCCTATTAACAACACAATAAATACTATATCCAAGACACAAACAACTGTCAAAGACATCAGCTGGTAGCTGTCAAAACTGTGCCAGAATCACCATATTTATACTACTTCCGTTAGCCCACAAACAGATAAAATCGTTCTTAGGGCTAAGCGGTTACTATAGAAAATTCATCAAGGATTACGCGAAGATAGCGTATCCTCTTATAAAATGCCTAAAGAAAGATGGAAAAATTAATAAAAACGATTCAGAATATATCGAGGCCTTCAATAAGTTAAAAATACTCTTAACATCTAACCCCATTCTCGTCAATCCTGATTTTAAAAGACCTTTTACCCTAACTACCGACGCATCTAATTTTGCACTGGGAGCAGTTTTAAGTCAAAACAGGCTCCCGGTTGCTTTTGCTTCACGAACACTCAATAACCATGAAACAAACTATTCTACGGTAGAAAAAGAACTTTTGGCAATCGTGTGGGCCACAAAACATTTTCACACCTACTTGTATGGCAGGAAGTTCTTAATCCAAACGGATCATAAACCGCTTTTTTGGCTAAATAATCTGAAGGAGCCTAATATGAAACTTCAGAGATGAAAAATTAAACTGAACGACTACAATTTTACCATTAGTTATGTCAAAGGGAAAGATAACATTATAGCGGATGGACTCAATCGTCTTCCGTACAATAACAACCAAGATACAATAACACAAAATAAAGAAAACTAATTTCTGCAATTTACGAACGAAATAAATTCTAGAGAACTCGATTTTGATGTGGAAGTTAGATCCACTGATGCTACTATACATAGTGCAGTCGAAGATGAACTAGACTACATTCCGATTACTGATAAACCAATTAACCTTTTTAAAAATCAAATATACCTAATTGTTAGCAATAAAGATAAATGTACTACTAAAATTATAAACAAGAAATACCAAAACTTTATTTATATTACAATTGACAGCAACCTATTAAAAAAAATGAAACTATTCATAATTGATAAAGGATTAATGTGTGATTTTTGTGAAGACATACAACAGCTATATGTGAAATTTCAAAACTTACATCGCCATTACTTTGCAAATAATAAGAACATAAAAATCTTAAAGTCTAGTATTAAACTAATAGATATTTCAGATGAAAACGACAAAGTCGAAATTATAAAAAAAGAGCATGTTAGAAACAACCACAGGAAAATAAATGAAGTATTTTTGGAATTAAAAAATATCTATTATTTTCCAAATACGCTTAGCGTGATAACCAAATTTATCAATAATTGTCCATTTAAAATTATTATCACTTACAACAATACTATACACTCAACGAGCAAATGCAGGCCAATCGATTTTATAAACACGGAAATTTCTAGGGAAGAAATCGAAAGGTTAGGAAAAAAATTTGAAACTGAAAAAAATCGACGTACCGAACGAATTAACCAAAACAGAAATAACAATACCCATTTACACGATAATATAGTGTTTAATAGAGATATACTAAAAATAAACCAAAATATAAAAAGCTCACAAAATTCAAAGCAGACGATAAATATACGATAGATACTAGTAATAAACGATTGATAAAATATTACAAAAAAACAACGAAAACGAAAATACAAACATCAATAAAAAATAATAACCATCAAACAAAACTTCAAAATATCTTTATAAATTAACAATATCTTAATCGCTTTTTAGGACATGGAACTGAAACAATTGCTCCTTTTGATCACCCCAATATACATGCAATCAATTCAAATCATACCACTTAAGGATGACAATGGATTCGCCCTAATTCAACTAGAAGAAATAAAAATTGTCGAAAATTACAACAAAATATTGCACATTGTTAACATAACTGAATATAGAGGAACAATTGAAAAAGTACAAAACAATATGAACCTTCTTCAACTAGATACAACAGATACAGATTATAAAATTTTAATTAGAGAAATTTCTTCCTCACAACGTACATTAGACTCACTAGTGCCTAAAATTACTAAAACGGCGCGTAAAAAACGGGGATTAGTCAATTTTTTGGGCAGCTCCCTAAAATTTTTGGCAGGAACAATGGACAACGAAGATTCAGACGAAATCTTCAAACATTTACAAAATCTGGACATAAATGAAAAACAGTTGACAGATAGTGTTAATAAGCAAAAAATCATCAACAAAAACTTACAAATCAATTTGAATCTAATTACTGACCACATCAATAATCAAGAAGCAATAATCCAAAAATACCTACAAGAAATGGAGAACACAACCTCCACGTTTCTTGAAAAAATCACGCAACCAGCTCTTACAATGCGGTTATACACAGATATAAGTTCAATTCATAAACACCTCCAAGACATTAAAAACATTATTTTACTAAGCCACTTCGAAGTTTTAGCGCACGACATCCTGACGGAAGAATAAATCCAGAAATTTAATTTAACAAAAGAAATTCTACCGTACATACATATACATATATGTATGCAATTACTTTTGAAGAAATTCATATTCGGTTTAAATAAGTTGTGTGGCAGCTCCAGCTGGTATGCAGCTCGTGCATACATATATGATATCGGGTATATTAGATTTGCTCCTCCGTTTGTAACGCATCGATCTAGACGAGCTAGATATAGTGCCAAGGGTACGTATCGGCTCAGAATCGAAAAATGAGTCGATCTAGTTATGTGTGTCTGTCCGTCCATCTGTGAGTCAGCACGATAACTCAAAAACTAAAAGAGCTACAGTTTTGAAATTTTCACAAAATATTTTTCAATCAATTTCTAGGTTCCCTATTTTTTTTGGTTAAGATCGGACCAAAACTTCGGGTAGCTAACTTTTTTAACTCCAACATATTCATATAAAAATTTGAAATTTTTTCTATGCATCTTGTATTTAACATGAAATTATATGAATTTTGTTTTTTGTTTTTTGTTTTTTTTTTTTTTTATAGATAACGATTTTTTTTTTTTTTTTTTTTTCTTTATTTTAATTCATTTTAAAAAGGTATAAATTATATAATTCAAATTTGTTTGTGTTGGATGATCGTAGCTAAAGCAGCTATATGATCTTATAAAAAAAAAAAGTATATTAATATAAGTTTAATTCTTAAAAGCTAATGAATATTGCAAAAATCAGGACGATACAATCAATTTAAAAAATAAAAAAAAATTTTTATAATTAAAATTAAATATCAAAATTCATAATTATCACATTTTTTAAAGTTCAATCACTCAATTTCATTATCATTTATCTACAAAGCAACAAATACATCGGTTCACTATATACATATTAACTAAATATTTACATATCCAGTATTTATACTGGTTTTCATTATCTATGTGTTTGATGTTCTTGTAATATATATTTTTTTATTTCTGTTTTGAACAAACCAATTGAATTAATTTGTTTAAAGCCTGTTGGAAGCTCATTATACACCTTTAAACATTTAAATAAGCAATTATTCTGTTGTTGATTTGTCCTAAATAAGGACAAATAAAAATTAGAACTATTTCGCGTATTATAATTGTGTATGTTTATTGCTCTATTTAAAATAAAATTGTGCTTTATTTTATTATTCACAACCTTATAGGCAGTAAGATACAACTCCCTTTTACAAATGTTCTCGAGACTTAAATATTTTTCGGTGTATAGCCTATTCGTTGGAAAAATATTCGGATAGCCGTGGATTATTTTAATCGCCTTCTTATGTACGATATCTAACTGGTACAAAATTTGTTGGCTTGCACCACCCCAAATTGGATTGAGATAAATTATATGAGATTGAATAAAAGCAGAATATATGGAATATAGAGCATTTTGAGTAATATATTTTCGAATACGACGTAAGATGAATAGATATGGCGTTATTTTGCGTATGATATGATGAATGTGATCTATCCATTTAACTTTTCTATCCAAAATTAGCCCTAAGTAACAAAAATTTTCTACATTATCAATAGATATAGAGTTGTAGGAGAAGTTCCTAGAGTTGTAAATTTTGTTGCCAAGTAGCAAAATTTTGGTTTTTTTTACATTTAAACGTAACCTATGATGCGTTATCCACTCTTCGATTTTGGCAAGGTCAGTTTCAATCGAATTTCTTAAAATATTTTCTGTAGCAGCCGCATATTTTAATATAGCGTCATCAGCACATAATTGGATTGACCCTATAAGATCTAGACGAGCGATGTCATCTATATAAATTTTGAATAACTCTGGTCCCAGAATGGAACCCTGTGGGACTCCTTTTTTTATTATTAGCGGGCTACTGATGGAAGATCCGATTCTGACTTTCTGTATTCTATTAGACAGGTAAGTTTGAAAAAGATTTATAGAATTTTGATCGAAGTTAAGATTTCTAAGCTTCGATAGTAGGATTTCATGATCTACACAATCAAAGGCCTTTTGAAAATCTAGGGATATTAAAGCCACATATTTACCACTATCAATATTGTTTGTCACAAAATTTGTTAAGCTTAAACATGCCGCCGTTGTGTTTGAATTTCTTTCAAACCCATATTGTTCTGTATGTAGTATATTATTATGTGTGAGAAAAGTATTAAGTCTATTTTTCATAACCAATTCAAAAACTTTAGAAATACTTCTTAAAACAGATATTGGTCGGTAATTGGATGGATTTTTTGTATTTCCTGTTTTAAGAATGGGTGTAACTATTGCTATTTTGAGGGAAAGTGGAAATATTGAAGTTTGGAAACAGTTATTAATTAATTTGGCTATTATTGGTGAAAGTTGTTTTTCAAAATTTCAGTACTATTGGTGGAATGTAAGTCAAAGTTGTTGTGGATTGCTCTTTGAATTCTATTGACGTATGTATAATCAATTGGATTAGACGCGATATTTAATTCGTCGGTCACATTAACAAAATATGTATTCATTTTGTCAGCTATTTCATACTCATTGGTTGTGATTATATTATTAGTTAATAGCATTTTAATAGCGGGGTTTTGTTTAGGTAAATCAGTGTTATAGATTACCTTGTTATAAAAATTCCAAAGACTTTTACCGTTTTGAAAACCGTGTTGTACTTCAGTTGAATAATATTTTTTTTTGGCTTGTACGATTAGTTTGTTTACCTCGGCTTTCATCGATTTATAGAGATTATAAATACGAGTATTTTCTCTGTACTTTTTTGAGTACTTATAAAAAGAGTCTCTAATCTTAATTTTATTAAATATATCTCGTGTTATCCAAGGTGCTTTCTTTTTTTCTTTTCTTACTACAATAGTTTTAGTATTTTTTAAAATTAAATTTTGCATATCAGAAATAAAGCTTTCAAATTCAGAGTAAGAGTTAAGATATAACCAGAAATTATCGGTTGCAACTTTATCGTAATCCAATACTTTTTTACTGAAAATTTTATCTTTCGAGTTAGAATTTCATATTATTTAAATGATGCGTAGTTTATTTAAGATAAGCAAAAAAGAACACAAAGATTTTTTTTAAGTAAATGGCTTATTGATATTGATAGATATAATGATTATGAATATGATGATTAATATCTATCATGATGATTATTATATGAATATGATCATATCATATGAAGCTTATTTTGCTTAAGATTAATATATTCGTGAATTAAAAATTAATTAAAAGAGATAGAATTGAAAAATTAGAGCTAGAGTTTTGAAATTCACACAAAACATTTTTTGCACATTTTTGAGGTTCCCTATTCTTTTTGGTTAAGATCAGACCAAGGTTTCGGGGAGCTGCCACACAACTTATTTAAACCGAATATGAATTTCTTCAAAAGTAATTATACCAGGAAGACGAAAATTACACACGGTTAGTTATATAATGAATCGAGCACTTATATGAAGTTTCAAAATGTTACGGCTCCATTTTCGGGGGGCTGCCATACAACTTCTTTGCATCAATATGAATTTCTTGGAAACTGATTATACTACGAGGATGAAAATTACACACTGTTAGTTATATAGTGAATAGAGCAATTATATGAAGTTTCAAAATGTCACGGCTCCATTTTCGGGGGGCTGCCATACAACTTCTTTGCACCAATATGAATTTCTTTAAAACTAATTACACTACGAGTATGAAAATTATACACGATTTGTTATATAATGAATCGAGCACTTATATGGAATTTCATAATGTTACGGCCCCATTTTCGGGGAGCTGCCATGCAAAGTTGTCGATTCGATAACTGTGAATCTAATGAAGCTACGAGGTTAAAATTAAAACTGGACAGGTAAAGTAATAGGGCAAGTTAGTTGGCAAAGTTGGACATCATCCAGACCAACTTTTAGGGTTTTTTTTTGTTTTTAAGCAATAATGATGGTACCTATGGTAATTATGGTTTGAATTAAAAATTATATATATTAATTAATTATATTTTTTTTTGTAATATTTATAATAGCATAAGGGAAATAAATAACGGTTAGTGGGTATGCACGGGTATCTAAAAGTTGACAAGGGCAACTATAATCTTCCTCGTTTATTTTATACATTCGAAATGTCACTAAAGAAAAGTATTTCAAAACTCTGATTTTACCATTTCCATTTAATATTTAAAAACTAGAAAAAAAATTTTATCAGGTAGCTGTAGCTGAATAAAAAGAAAAAGTATGTATAAAATTTAAATTTAAAATATTTGAATAGTACAAATCTAATATACTAGCAGATCTACCTAGCGTTGCTCAGTAGCTTGCAAATTTCAAAGAAGCAAGTTTCACCCAATTTTCTTGTAGTACTACTTTGGTTAAAAAGAAAGCCATTGTGGCCCGACAGCTTTTTATAGGTTTATTAATTATTTTGCTAATTATAAATGGTTTAACCGATTGACTTCAAATTTTGTATATAAGTTCCTCCTTGAGAATGGAGTTCACTCTATTAGCAGACTTGGAATTAATTAACCCATGCCGACCCGACGATTGTTAAACAAAATTCGTTAGTAAATTACGTCTAATTTTTTAAAGTAGGTAAAACTTCTTTGAATTAGGGGAATGTTTAAAAACTGTTTTGCCGAGTTCTTTTAACTGATTGCGAAACAAAATCTTTAAAAAACATTTTGCAAAACAGTTTGAACGATTATCTCTAATTTTTTCTATACGTGGTGCTTCTTGACAATTTGGTGCTCTTTGACGATAGAGTTGAGGATTGTGGGTTTCCGGCGAATACAATGTTAACTGAATTAAAATTTTTATTTTTATTATTATTTAATAATTATAAAAAATTTCAAGTGAAATTTAATAAATTTGTAGAAAAATTGCAAGATTAATTCTAAAAAAAGCGTTTTAAAAAAATTTCTTTATTACATTTTAAATTTAATATGTACACCATCTGTAATTTTTGTGTTAACTATTTTCAATAACATTAACTTAAATTAAAACTCCATTGAGTGGCGGGGCAACGTGCGCCGGGTAATACCTAGTTTACATATAAGTATTAGTATACCCATTTGACTATAGGTCTACGTCAATAATAGTTTTCTTGAATTGCCAACGTTTGAATAAATTATAGTCCATGGTTTAGAAAAGGTTTAAAAATCTGTTTTTCAACTTATATTTTGTTTTGTACTTACCTGAAAGTTCTACTGCGCTGTTCCTCGTTTGTTTATGATTTAATGAGAGAAATGTAGGCTTCTTTCTTGGAAAACTGTTTTAAAATACTATGTATTTAAGCATAATATATACGAAATTGATTTTTTTTTTATTTTTAGATTTTATTTGAAGAAAATTGCAATTTTACACCGCAATCTTTTTTTAAAAAACATCAACTGCAAAGTAGATAAAAAACAAAGACTTACGAAAAAATGTGGAGAAGGAAAATGTTACGTTATTTAAATTTAAAGATATTATTATTCGGATATTTTATTAGCTTTATTTTTATTATTATTAATATTATGAAACTATTTAAGAAGAGGAAAAAAATTAGTCTTATTAATTAAATGAGCTTTTGGAATAAAGGTTAACTTACGTAAATACCAAACATTTGAAAAATTCATTGAATATTTTTGCAAAACGCGTAAACAGGTCAGAACCAAATTAACCCTTTGGGTTTTTGTATTTTAATTCCAAAACTTCTCCAGATCCGTTTTAAGCTTTTTCGTTTTTTGGATGTCGAGTCAAAACGGTTTAACCGATTGACTTAAATTTTGCACAAATGCTCCTCTTAGCAATCGAAATTAGTTGTATAAATTTGGTTGGAATAAATTAACCCATCGGCCTGGCGGGCTTCCAAATAATTTTGTGTTTCCGATTTGTGTGCAATTTTAGAGGGTGATTTTGCAGTCCAAAAGAGGGGCTGCAATAAGTTTTAGTGAAATTCGATTAACCCGTTTTCCACGACGACGCCATGAAGTTTTCTATAAATTTTATTTGCTTAATTTTAAAATTTTTGGTATTAACGCAAGTTAAGCTTTATTCCAAAAGCTCACTTAATTAATAAGACAAATTTTTTTGCTCTCTTTAAATAATCTCAAATATTGCAAAAGCTAAATGAGATAATATTAATAATAATAAAAATAAAGCTAATAAAAAATGCAGATAATAATAATACCTTTAAAATTAAATAACATAACATCTTCCTTTTCTACATTTTTTCGTAAATCTTTGTTTTTTATCTAGTTTGCAGTGGTTAGTTTTTAAAAATACATTTCAGGGTGAAATTGCAGTTTTCTTCAAATGAAATCTAAAAATCCAAAAATTCAATTTCGTATATGTTATGCTTAAATACATTGTATTTTAAAACAGTTTTTCCAAAAAAAAGCCTACATTTCTCTTATAAAATCATAAAAAAATGAGGAAAAGCGTAGTAGAACTTTCAGGTAAGTACTAAGCAAAATATAAGTTAAAAAACTGATTTTTAAACCTTTTAAAAACCATCGACTATATTTTATTCAAACGTTGGCAATTCAAGAAAACAACTATTGATATAGTATAATAATATAATGGAAAATTTAGTTCTAACGTATACCCTTTTTACCTATAGTAATTTTTTTTCAGTTAACATTATTCGGCGGAAACTCACCATCCTCAAGTCTATCGTCAAGGAGCACCAAATTGTCAAGAAGCACCACGTATAGAAAAATTAAAGATAAACGTTCAAACCGTTTTGCAAACTGTTTTTTAAAGTTTTTGTTTCGCAATTGGTTAACAGAACTCGACAAAACATTTTTTTAAGCATTCGCCTAATTCAAAAAAGTAGTACCCACTTTTAAAAATTTAACGTAATTTATTTTCAAATATTCTAAGTCTGCTAATAGAGTGATCTTCATTTTCAAAGGCGCCGTGAAATAAAGCCATAAGAAATAAAGCCATAAAATGACATTATGGCTTTATTTCGCATTCAAATGCGAAATAAAGCCATATCGCCAATTTTTTCGCGTATGGCTTTAATTCGCATTCAATTGCATTTAAAAATGTAATTTTATTTGTGAAAATAGAAGCAATTTAATTTTCCAAACTTTTTTATTTAAATAATAATAGGAAGGAGTTTTAGAGTTGGTTTCAAAAGCAGGGTTTTACAGATTAATTACAGATCCTAAAAAGTTTTTTGACTTCGTTAACACAAAACGTAAAAGTTATGGTTATCCAAGCGTAATGTCAAAAGACAATACGTTTTCTAATTGTCCTAAAACGATCTGCAATTTCTTTGCTAAGTCTTTTCAAAAAGTTTATCGTCCACACGAGTCTCCAATTAATTTCGATTTCTCTAACTTAATTAATAATTCAAATCCTATTATTACGGACTTATATCTTACCGAAATTGAAATATTTGAAGCAATCACTAAACTTGATACTAAAAAAGGTATAGGACCTGACCTAATCCCACCGACTTTTTTATACAACTGTGTTAGTTATCTAACTTATCCACTTCATTATATTTTTAATAAATCTCTTTCTTCAGGTATTTTCCCTCTTGTTTGGAAATCTTCTTATCTTACCCCTATTCATAAAAAGGGAGATAAATCATTCGTCGAAAATTACCGTGGCATTGCTATTTTATCAACTATTCCAAAGTTGTTCGAAAAAATGGTTGTTAACAAAATTACGCCCATCATTAATACAAAACTAAACGAACAACAACATGGACTCAGAAAAGGTCGTTCCACAACAACAAACCTTTTGGTTTATACTTCTGAAATCCTTAATGAAATGGAAAATGGGCACCAAGTTGATGCTATTTACACGGACTTTAGCAAAGCTTTCGATCGTGTTGATCGCAAAATTCTACTAAACAAACTTGTAACTTTAGGTATTTCTGGCTCTTTTCTTTACTGGATATTCTCCTATATTTCAAATAGATCGCAAAATATCAAATTTCAAGGATTTTTGTCGGACACAATTAATGTTACATCAGGAGTACCACAAGGTAGCCACTTAGGGCCACTCTTGTTTAATATATTCATTTCCGATCTTTCTAGTAAACTTTTCGGTGTGTCACATGTTGCATTTGCTGACGATCTCAAGATTTATCATGTAATTAAAAATAGCTCTGATGTTGCATTACTTCAGACAAATGTTAATTCTCTACAAGAATGGTGCTTCTCTAATAAACTAGAACTAAACATTGAAAAATGCAAGGTTATAAGTTTTACACGTAAGAGATCTACCATTTCATTCGGTTATAATATAAATAATGTAACCCTTGAAAGGGTTAGAAGCATTACCGATTTAGGGATTCTGTTGGATGATAAATTGAACTTCCATCTCCATTATGAGTATATGATTTCCAGGGCAAACAAAATGCTCGGCTTTATAAAAAGAAGAGCTAAAGAATTTAGCAGCATTGCTGTAACTAAAGCTCTTTATTGTTCTTTAGTACGTTCTATTCTTGAATATGGTAATATTGTGTGGGATCCTGCATTTCAAATACATTCTGATAGAACAGAATCCGTACAAAAGCAATTTCTTCTTTTCGCTTTAAGAAATCAATATAATCCTAGAGATTATTCAATTCTGCCTAGCTATCTCGTAAGACTTAATTCATTGAATATGTTAACGTTATCCTCACGCAGGCAAATTCTTTCTTCCTGCTTTACTTTTGACGTCTTAAGAAAAAACATTGACGTTCGGTATTTATTGGATAACTTTAAAATAAACAATGGTGCTAGAAATACGAGAAGCACTAAATACTTAGTTGAAAATACTCATAGAACTGAATATGGAAAAAATGAACCAATAAATAGATGTTGCATTACATTCAATAAACACAGTCATCTTTATTCTACACAAATTTCTCGATACACTTTTAAACATAAATTAAACTTAAAATTCATTCATGACCTAAGACAATAATTTTAATCTTCATTATATCATATTACACTTCAAGTTCATATTATTTTTTTAATTTAGTTATTTTATACAGTTAGTTAATACAGTTAGTATTCATAAATTTAATTTCAACTGTGTTTTTGCTTTGTATGCATTTTCTACAAATAAACAAATAATTATACTTTTGATTCTTAATGTATTTAAAATTTTTTTGGCTATGTAATCAAATTTCATGTTAATTATAAGTTTTAGTTTTAAGAATTTTTTTGTAAAAACCTTGTTTTGGTTCAAATAAATAAATAAATAAATATATGTGTATATGTGGGATTCTCAATTAGGAGGGATTTTAGAGTTGGATTCAAAAGCAGGATTGCCGCTTTTTTCAGAATATTTATATATGTGTATATGTGGGATTGTTAGTTGGATTCAAAAGCAGGGCTTTACGCTTTTTCCAGAATATTTATATATATGTGTATATGTGGGATTCTCAATTAGGAGGGATTTTGGAGTTGGATTCAAAAGCAGGATTGCCCCCTTTTCCAGAATATTTATATTTATTAATTAGGGTTGATTATTTTTTGTATGAAATAGCTATGCCGAATTCTCATACCATTCTTTTCATTATAGTGTTGGATTCAAAATCTAGTTTCAATAAATGAGTTAGCGGGGGTTCGGGGGCGGCAGCCCCCGTAATGAAAATATAATATTATTTAACATGTTTTATTACAGTGTATTAAAAAAATTAGAAACTTATTATTTTTTTTAATGAATTAGGTATCCGAATTCTTATACCATTCTTTTCATTTTAGTGTTGGATTCAAAATCTAGCTTCAATAATTGAGTTAGCGGGGGTTCGGGGGCGGCAGCCCCCGTAATGAAAATATAATATTATTTAACATGTTTTATTACAGTGTATAAAAAAAAATTAGGCCCCCAGCAATTTTTCTAAGCCCCATATCTCCCAAACGGATGAGAATAGACCCTACCTCTACAAGCATTTTTTGTTTGTTTTGAACCCTAGAATAACCCCTAGTTCTATGGCAGGTTAGTATCACCCTGTATTTATCATTTATAACTGCACTTAATTATCAATTTCTATTTTTTTTTTACTTTGTTTACTATTAAACTAGAATTTGTATCAATTTTACTATATGGCTTTATTTCGTAAAATTTTAGCCATACGCAAAAAAATTCTCGATTCCCCATTATGTCATTTTATGGCTTTATTTCGTATGGCTTTATTTCGCGCCACCTTTTCAAAGAGGAACACATTTTTAGCCATACGCAAAAAAATTCTCGATTCCCCATTATGTCATTTTATGGCTTTATTTCGTATGGCTTTATTTCGCGCCACCTTTTCAAAGAGGAACACATATACAAAATTTGGTTAAGTCATTTCTAACGTATAGCAAAGAAACGGAAAAACCTATAAAAACTGTTGGACCTCAACGGCTTAACGGAACTCCACAAATATTTCTTTGTGGCTTTATTTTTAACCAAAGAAATACTTCAAAAAATTGGCTGTGACTTGCTTTTTTACAATTTGCACGCTTCCGAGCAACGCCCGGTAATTCTGCTAATGTTAGATAAAGGAGAAAATTTGTTTGTTTGTTTGTTTAAGATTCACGTAAAAACCACTGCTCCGATTGTCACAAAGTTTTAAAGGTATAATTCTGTGAGCCGGGGGTGGGTGACATAGGCTATGTTACAGTTTTATAAGTCAATAGATTTTAAGCTTTTGCGTTTTTTTGATGTCCAGGTCTCTCTTGGCAAGCAATGCTTATATACACAGAAATAGAGCTAAAATTATTTACAGATATAAACATGTACAATTTTATAAAATCCGGAATGTGTGGAGGTATATGTCAATGTTCCTTGCGTCATTAACCAATAATAAGCCTGTAGCCAATAATAAATATATGAAAGAAAAATTCAATACAAATAATACATCCAAATATATAATTTATCAAGACGGAAATAATTTGTACGGTTGGGCTATATCACAAGACATACCATATAAAGATTTTGAGTGAGTTAATAACTCAATAAACGTTTTAGAAATAGCTGATAACTTGGATGTTGGTTATATATTAGAAGTAGATCTAGATTATCCAGAGAATCCTCACAACCTCCATAATGATTTACCTTTTTGTCCTGGAAATAGTATTCCTCAAATAGGAAAAGAAAGAAATAAATATAATAAAATAGCGAATGATAGATTTTGGTAAAAACTTGACTGCTATACGCAAAAGTACAAAAAATATATCAATTACAAATGCAAAAAAGAAAAGTGAATGAATCACCGTTGAAATTCTCAATAACAATAAAATTAGAAATTCTTTTTTCAAATATAAAAAACAAATACCCAAATAGCGACCATATCAATAGTTTATACCTTCAATATAGAGATAAAGTGAAAAAGGTTATACACGAGACAAAACAAATATACTGCTCAGACAAAATTTCAGGAAATTTAGATAACAAACGAGGAAGAGTGTAGTAGAGTAGACTGTGTCAACTTTGGGATACCCGTATGACCGTAACATATACAGTATAACATCCAGTTAATTACTTTTGGCAAAATTTCAAAGATTCTACTCGAAACCTTTACCAATAGCATAACCAAATTTTGCAGTAACACTAATCTATTTTTGGCAAAATTTCAGACCCCCAACTTCATTTGGTGTAGTGGAATGCTCATATAAAAGGAAGAGTTGTATGGCAGCTACTCGAACCCACTGCAGTAGACCAACCAAATTTTAGAG